>JAAIIK010000079.1:1140539-1172852 GCA_014706435.1 Silurus glanis
AAAAAAAAAAAAAAAAAAAAAAAAAAAAAAAAAAAAAAAAAGAAAAAGAAAAGAGCTAATTTCCCAAATATTGTGAACCAGCTTGAAGCCGGATGAAAAATATCGCCTTTTTTTTTTTTTTTTTGGAAACCGAGATATTAGTGTTTTTTCCTTAATCGAAAACGATTAACTTGATCTGTCCATTCGATACGAACGGTTTTTCTCCTGTGTGACGTGACGCCCTCATTCGTCAATTGAAGATCCCCTTTTGGCCGACTTGTTTCAGCTTTGTTTCATTCCGTCATGTTGAAGCTGTTGTGTTGATCAAATCGAATGTTTTTGGCATTTCACTAACTTTGTTTTAAGGAGTTTCGGAGTCTACGTTCAATAAGGGTCTAATTCTAAAGTACTGCAAGTGCTCCAAGATTTTTGTTCGACTTTTTACTGATAATTGAGTAAGTTTTGCGGTGCGGTAGCTCTACTTTGACTCCTCCTTACACTACTTAGCCAGACCGCTCTTGCAAGCACTGATTGGATGCGTCGTACGTATGAAAAAACAGTCGCTAAGTGAAGTAAATGAACCTAAATGAACACAAAAGCACAATCTGTTAGAATTTTCGATATGCTTTCCGGGTTATAACCGATCGATACGTCTCGGTTGATTAAGCTAACGTTAGCTCGCGTATCGACTCGTTGTTAATGCTTGCTAATGCGCTCGCTGACCGTTCGTCTTGTTTTGTCCTACACAGACAGAAAAAAAGGGGGTATTTATTTGATTATTTCCGTTAAAAGGAGCCGTTGAGTTGCAGGGAACATGTCGAAATAAAATATCGAGAAATATTCAATGTGCAACTTTTTTTTTTTCTGACATTTTTAATTTTTTGTTGTTGAAGTCCAAATCCACAATTACATAAGGAACTTGCAGTAGTGTAATTTTACCTAATTGACCTGAGATTTGGATATTGAGCTGCTGTAGAGTATGAGCAAAAGTATTCGGACACCCGTCTTCTCTAGCTATATGCGGTCCTTTCCCAGAACTGCTTCCACATGGTCTGTAGAAGCAACAATCACATTTTCCCTTCGCTTGAACTAGGAGACTCGAAACGGTTCCTGCGTGGAAAGCCGGCTCCACGAAGATATGCTTTACGTGGGTTGGAGTCGGCGATCCGATTAATGTAAACGCTTCACCCCAGGCCTCCTCACCTACATCAGTACCTGACAATACTAAAATCCTCGTGAGTGAATGAGCACAAATTCTCACAAAATCTGGTGGAACATTTTTCCAAAAGAGTGAAGGTCACTATAGCAGTGAATATGAACTAAATGTGGAATGGGACGTTCAAACATCGTATACCATCCGTATGGTCTCCGAAAGCCCCTGGTCCATGTAGCTTATATTGCATATTGCGATAATGAAGCCCTGCGTGAAATTCAAAATTGTTCTACAGGTCGTCTTAGGATGGAGATGTGTTCTGATGATTTCATCGCAAGTCCAGACATGGACATAGTTTACAAAAGTACACAATTGAGCAAAACGGAGCAATTTACAGTCCTGTAATGCTGTAATGTATAAACTCTACTGTGTTGGTATACGTAATATATAATGCATGTATGCAAATATATATTTAAAACGGCGACGCCCAACCAAAATTGTATGTTGAACCGTCGTAACTTTGGGACGACCTAAATGAAGGAACCTAAACCACCTTGGTTTCTTGTTTTGCTAAAGGTTTGTTGATGAATTTGCAATTATGGCGTTGCAATTATGACATTCTGTTTTTTTTTTTTTTTTTTTAAACTGTTTTAATATTAATGTTCGAATTCTTTCCAGTGTGCGCCGTGTTAATGTATGTACACATAATGAAGCCTGGGACCATTGTGTGCAATTGTGGTGCTACAGTACAGTAGATCTTCTCCTGGTAATAACTCGCTGCTGGAAATGGCCCCCTTGGGCATTTGGACACGTTTTTTTTTTCCTTTTCCCGAACGTTTCTGAAAAAACCCGAAGCGCAGCAGAAGATAATTGGTCCACATCCACAATTTCGCTTATCTCTTACAGCAGAGTCCAAATGATCATGAATGATGCAAACTGCTCCCATACTCTTTACTCCATTACAGTCAGACAAAAGTAATGATGCTGTTGGAACTCTAGGACGCCGTTTCAAACTCGAGCCCTCCTTCATTAGTGTACGTTAGGAACGGTCCTGAATTACCGTACGAGCAAATAAATCCGCGTACGTAGACCTCGTTTGGCGTCGTTGCTGTAGCGTATCGCTTTTGAGGCACGTCCTGAAAGGTCATGTACGGTCTCCATCCTGTCCTCCGCTTTGTTTATTTCGATCTGGCCTAGTTTTCTTTTCTTGATTGACTTTGCCTCGCTGTCTCTCTCCATTGGTTCTTCAATGTTCTTAATTTTCTAGTTTTTTTTTCTTGTTTTTTTTTTCTCCTTATACCGTTTTATCTTTCCCTCCCACCGCACGTCTCCCCCATGTCTCTAATGACTTATCGATTCCCTCTTTGTGGTTTTGTGTGCAGTCTTTTCAAGTCCCCGGTGCGCCTGTCAATCATGGCTACGGTGGGATTGTCGCAGAGGCCCCCGGACCGCCAAACGAATTGAAAGCGAGACTTGGAAGACAGATGGTCCCGCCAGCAACTTCGCGCCGAACTCGGTAGGCAGTCTTTTTCTGAACCTTATCTATCGCTCGCAAAGTCGTCTTTTTTTTTTTTTTTTTTTTTTGCGTGTCAGCAGCTGCGTTTAAACGCCGGGGACCAGCTGACAAAAATTCTGTCACCGCCATTAAGCGCAAGAGGCGTTCGTCATTCGCTCCTAATCCGGTTAATGGGAAGTGATGGAGTGCCATTTCCTGTTTGTATAGAGAAAAGCTTTAGTGTGTTATGCAAATTGCGCTCAGCACCTTGCCAAACCTTAAACCATTGAAGGAACTGTTTATTTATTTATT
Organism: Silurus glanis; assembly: GCA_014706435.1. NCBI lineage: Eukaryota > Metazoa > Chordata > Actinopteri > Siluriformes > Siluridae > Silurus > Silurus glanis. The sequence goes on from JAAIIK010000079.1 coordinate 1,143,479, forward strand.
TCTTGGTTGGGTGTTAATTTTATTACGTAAATGTAGGATCTGAATGAATCCCTTTGAAATGATCTCGATCCAATTTCTAAAATTTATCAAGAAATTGTGGATTGCAAGTTATTAGACATTAAGCTCAGAGAATGGATTTGTTAGAAATTCATGTTTAATGGGACTTTTATTGAAAGCATTAACATTTTTGGGTGATTTGCTGAAGACTGGTGGTCAGTAATGAAGTAAATGTAAAAAATTGCTCCGTTTTAAACGCTTGGTGGTATCTACTCATCACCAACATCCAGTTCAACAGAACATTTTGAGAAGAATAAATGATGGATGAAACTCCTGACTTGAACTTGCCATTGACCTTGTTTTGGGGATTTTTTTTTAAGTAAGTTTTGGGCTTTAATAGATATCAGTGTTTGAATCATTGTCATTCTATTAATAGATTTGTTAACTGAGATGATTAGGCAAAGAGTCTTGTGACAAAAATTTAAATAGGAACATTATAGCCATAATAAATCATAGTACTTTGGATAATTAAGTATATTTAAAGACGAAAACGCTTGTACTTTGACTCAAGCATTCACTGGAGTCATATTTTACCGAACGGGGTCTCCTTCTTTAACTCTTGTTTACTTCAGCCACCACCGCTTGCTGTTACGGAAATGCTTCCGAGGCTCAGAGGGGGGTCCCTGGGGGTGGTGGTAACAATAGCAAGTAAACTGTTATGGAGCATAGCATGTGTATACAGTATACAAAGTACGAGTTAAGTAAGGCTAACTTCAGTGCAAACAGTTAGAGGCACGCTTTATCTTGGACTTTTGAAATGTTAGCATCTGGCCGACGATATCGTTCCCAGAGGTTCGTACAAACAAAATGATCGACGCGATCTTTCTACGCTGAGCAGTTCGATTCTTGAATGTTTCCTCCCCTAGTGGTAGCTGGTGGTCAGTTAGACTGGTCATTTTAAAGAAAATGTACAAGCATTAAATTGAATTCCTTTTTAAACGCACGCCGACTGTGAATTGTTAAAGGTCTGAGAAAGTATGCTGCGAAGGTACTTTTTCTATGGCGATAAATGAACTGAACTGCAAAAAGATGGAGGTAGCACCCAATCGCAAAAAACCTGGGGCTAAAATAGCCGTCAAAGGCCATGTCCGCACTAATACGTTTCGTATTCTCTTCGTTTTGGGCTTTCGTCCACATTTTAGATGGCTTTTTGAAAACAAACTTCATGCCAAAACGTTTTTTTCTGCCACCTGGAGTTCATGGTGGCCATGTTCTGTAGGAGACTCTAAAGTCTGCATACAGTAGGATCTGAAATTTGAGGTCGTTTCTGCAATTCCAGGAGCAGTCTGGAGATTCCTCGCTAGTTCTTGTAGTTGTGACTACAAGAGCTAGCCCACCTCTGAAGGGTTCGCACCGAGCGCGTGAGTTTTCAGCAGACTTGTTTGACCAAGCCTGCACCCAATCGCTTTGTTCGTGAACTCCTTGTACGTGTGCGATGCAAGTTTCTGGTGCCACGTTCTTCCAGTCTCGGTTTCCCAGTGAGCAGTGGGTGTTTGGTTACACACTTACTTACTGGAATATTTGGCATGGTGGCGTTTCTAAAAATGAGGCATTGAGGACCGCCAAGCAAAAGATTACCTGCCAGATGGATTCTGGGTAATTTGGATTAGATGCAGTGGGAACAGGACTAGATGAACCTGTTGATGTCCGTAAGCATGCTTAGCCACCAGTACTAATTATAGGAGATGGTGGGTTTTGTAATGAGTTTGCATGATCTTTCCCTTTGGGCAATTGTAAATAGAATTTGTCAATATCTCAGAAAATCACACCCCCAAGCGATACCTGTGAGAGAATGCATTATTTGTGGAGGACACAAATGAGAGTAATTCTGTTTTGCTGGTTTTGGTCCCCGGTTTGCACAGGAGTCTTGATATATTTGAGTTTGATTGTTGGTTGGACTAGAATGATGGTTTGCCCCCCCTTCCAGACAGTGGTGCCTATAATGCCTATGTTAGTCTAACAGCGACAGTAGCGGTGTCGATTCCCAGGAAAAGAAGGCAACTCCAAGTTACTGAGACATGTGAACAGCTCAATAGGTGTCAGAGGTATGTCTTGAAAGCAATCTATGAAAAATAACCTGTTTAAAAAAAAAAAAAAAAGATTCCCAAGCCAAATTTCCCTCTGTTTTATATTCGAACGAGTTGAGGCCATATTTGCTACAAAGACGCTGTCCAAGGTAGCGTTTCAATTAATTTAGCAATGGAAAAACTGCTTCATATATAAATATTACGGATGGAATCTCAGAATCTCAGGATCTCAGAAACCCCCAACGAGCAGATGCACAAGATATGTATGAAGCAGCTACCAATTCATTACGGTACAAATAGATTACTTTTATTTATTTTCTTCAGACAGACGGCAAATCGATTTACTTAAGTGCCTTCTGACTTTTCAAGCATGACCCTTTGGGACCCTGTCTTTTGTTGTGAGAAAAAAAAAAAGCTGTAATAAAACCAAACGTTCTTTTCCTGTTCTGTCTCCAGGAAGACGCAGCTCTACCTCTGCCATGTTAATCCGTGTTCTATGCGACTCTCAGGACACGCCTCGGTCTCCGAAGTGTTGCGATATTCACGTAGCAGCAGCCGTGTTGAGGGAACACGCTCGAGAAACAGCTTGGCGAGGAGAAATCGATCTGCATATCAAATATTGATCACACATTATTACTTTCTGGATAATAAAAGTACAGCACATCTACTAAACATTGATATATAAATACGTCTTTTCTGATGCAAATATGTTCAACGAAGCTTCGCAATACGCATTTTTTTTTCCTCAAAGCAGTTCAACGCATTTTTATCTTCACAATTTTTCACTCGATCTGCCGTTCTATGAATCTGCCTGCCGAGTTATACGTTGCCACCTGAGAACGCACGAGGCAGAAAAAAAGGAAAACGCAGCCTGCAAAATGTTCACGCTTGTGCACAGAAGTGTCCACCGCTGCTTAGAAAAATGAAGCGAGGCCCATGCATTTTTCATAGAGGCTTATCTTCGTTTCGGAGAAACTAATGTCGGATTGTTTTTTTTTTTCTCCCATCGTTGTGCCTTTTGATTTAAAAACTTGCAATCGCGTTCGTCGAATAGGTGGGGTTTTTTTGTTTTGTTTTTAAACGTTCTGTTTGGTCCAAATATAAAATTTGCAGTAGATGTTGTCCAGACACAGAGATTGTAACGCTGGAATTAATGAACCTCATTTCCCATAATTGATAACATTTTAGCTTGGTTGACTCGTATTGAGACCATTTGTAACTTCATATTTGAAGGTGCTTGTTACTTGTTACATATACATTACAGCACAGTGAAACACTTCTTTGCATATCCCAGCGATGTTGGGAAGCTGATGTCCGAGCCCAGTGTCAGCCATAATACAGCTGGAACTCAAGGGCCTTGCTTAAGGCCCTACAAGTGGCAGCTTGGTGATACCGGGATTCGATCACTAACTCTGAGCCGTTTACGTTTGCGCCATTTGGCAGACGCTCTTATACACAGGGCGACTGACGATCATCTCATGCATACAGCCGACCAGTTAAGGTTCAAGGGTCTTTCTCAAAGCCTCGGAAGGGGCATCTTATTGGCGATGGTGGGATTTGAACTCTCAACCTTCTTATCACCACTGAACTCCCTCTTCCCCCCCCAAGTTTACATTTACAGCATTTTTTTTTTAGACACTTGTATCTCAAATAACTTTCCTTTGTCTCAAGTTAAATCAACTGAGCAGTTGAGGGCCTTGCTCAAGGGCCCAGAACTTCTATTTTTCTCTCAATCTGTAGATTTACTTTTATTTTTTTATATATGTTTGATCTTAAAATGTCAGTCTTTAATGTTGGCCGGTCATCTTTGACATGAATCAGAAATGGGGGGTCCACCCAGCAGAATGTTTTACCCCATCCAACAGAGGGAGAACTTTGAAATTAGTTCCATTTTTGTGACCTTGTATTTTTGCTATCTTGGTACGGATTGTGCAACATTGCAAACCGGATGTTAATGATTAGATCTGCATCTTAGTGAAGGGTTGGTTTTGGTTTAGAAGAGAAAAAATATATATACAATATCTCCTGGTTGTAATACTATCAGTTAATCTGCTGAAATAGTTCCATAAGCTCTTGTATGGCAAATGCCAGCAGCCATAATTTAAGGTGAATAACAAGTATCTGACATTTCCTCATGCACTTACAGAGCTATTTTAGACCCATTTCACTAATGATGCCGGATGGGGCATCGGGCACGGACTTGGAGCAATAGCTTCCATGGCTAATTTAAATGTTAGGCTATTAGACACATTAAGACACATGGTCGTGTGTGGGAATCTAACCGCCCGCTGCTGTGTGACGGAGCGCCGCATCACAGACAGGAGTCTTATACAGAAAGAACGAATGCCATAAAGCAAGAAACCCAATGAACACAATTTGTCTCCTTTCACTGTAGCCACAGCTGATTAAAATTGGCAGCTAATTTTGTTCTACGAGGAGGGAAAAAGCAAAAGTGTGTAAGCGTTTCATAAAAAAAGCTTTGAACCGTTTTTGTTTCGCGCTTTCCTCACTATGTCCAGCTTTTCTTGAAAAGTCCGTCTTTTAAAGACCTTGTAAGTGTATCTGCGATGAAATCAATTACTTCTCCTCTCCCAGAAATGGACATCTGATTGGTCGAAGCAACAGCTTGAACTGAGCTGTTTAAACAGTCCAGGTGCTTGCAGACATTGCAAGAAATGGCACACCTGAAAGAAAAACTATGAAATAATGAGAATAGACTATTGGGATGAATTCGATACATATTACTGGGAAAAAAAAATATATAGAAAAGCGTTTCAGTCTTGGACACTGCATTCAATAGAGTAAAATCCAGAATGCACCTTTTGTCTCTAGATTTGTCCCGGTCTTATTTTTCTCCTCTGAGTTGACATACACACTTTAAACGAACCACTACAAATAACAACCAGGAGCAAACGTTTTGAAATGGTCAACAATGTGGACCAAGATCCAAACTACAGTACTCGACTTGGTTCAATCTCAATGTGGTGTTCCGGTTTTCTTCCGATTGCTCCAACCATTCATACCATGTGAAAGCACCCTGAGTATCGCCATCGTCTTGGTTTTCGTGGACTGTTTGTTCTTATTTGAGACGATTGTGTCGACCATCGATGGACTGAAGCGTTTAGAACCCAGAGAGGAGACAAAAGAAGCCCGAAAGTGACGACGAGGTCACGATGTGTACTCCGCAATAATCTTTTCTCACCTCATCAGTCCCGCTTCCACTGAGCCAAAGACGGGTTCCCGAAATCGAGAATAAATGCGGCGGGGCCGTAGGAACGCTCCTCGTTCAGCTCTCGCCCTTGAGGTCTCCGCGATCCATATCCATCCGTCTTCATCGTGTCATGTCCGCCTATGTGGTGTCAACTAATGCAGATCCGGCCAAACATTAAACGTATCCCGGGGTGTGCTGATGCGACACAAACGTGCCGCACCTCCGGCCGACGCACTCTGTCACAAGTGACAAGTGGTAACATTAAGTGACCAGGATGGTAGCAAAAGGGCTAACGTGAGCGCTGGGACCATCTATCTTTCTTTTCGACGGCCCTGACACTGGAGGTGCGGTGTAGAGAACTGCGTTTTACTGATGGTTGCCTTGGAGGTCACTTTGATTTCCCACCTTACGGAAATCCCAGCACCGCCAAATCTGCTATTGCTGGGCCCTCACGCAAGGCCCTTAACCATCAATTTCTCAGAACAGAAGATAACGAAGATGCTCTGAAATCTGTTACAAAGGTAAGCTCTTTCAAAGTGTAGGAAATTTAACAGCGATCATCAACAACGAAATACTGATGAGTGGAATTCCGTGTGAAGGAACGTTGCTGTCATGGTTTGTGTCCTTTGCTCCAATCAAAAGAAGGATCTTGGGAAATCAATGTTAAGCTCGTTAGACCGAATCCGAAGGTGCTTAAGATTCTGCTCTCTCCTGTCAGTTTGGACCAATTTGGTCCGTCTGGATTACAGAGACATTGGACTTTAGATCCGAAGGTCAGGAGTTCAAATCCCAGCCACACCACGCTGCCACTCCTGGGGCCCTTAAGCAAGGCCCTTAACCCCATAGCTGCTCAGTCGTGTGAAACTTTTTTTTGTTTTGTTTTTAAATATCGCACCGGATAAAATGCCATAAATGTAATGTAAACCCAAGTGAATTCAAAATCAGATCAGCCAATACACACCATTTGTATTTGTACACTTTACTTTTCCCACTTTTCCAAACTGTTGGCACAATATTGCAGGGACATTTCTAACATCGTGGGCCTCCAACTTAACAGTTTTGGGTTGGAACGTGACCATTTATGGCATTTAGCATTTTATCCAGTGCGACTTGCATAAAAAAAAAAAAAATCTCATTCATAAAACTGAGCAGCTATGGGGTTAGGGGCCTTATGCCGTTCTACCGAGGGACTACTTTCTTTTGTGCGTTTATGGTATTTTTGCTAGACTCGAACACTTTGATGCACTCGACCCCTCCCTCCAATTCCCAAAGAATATCACCATCTGTTCCAGGCTGAACACACAAAAAAAAGGGGAAAAAATGGTGCCTGTATCTGGAAGCATCTCCGTGTAAGCAACGTTGGGATAGTGTAATTGAAAAACACTGTCACCTGATTACCTCTGGTTCCCGCGTATCCCAAATGCCGCCCGGCACGTGACCGAAACGCAGGCAAATATTGTGTCTCGTCAGACAGACGCATCAGACATCAAACGGTGTAGTAACATCCCTGAGCCTTGGGGTCTCCTCGGCAAATTTCGACTAATACGCGTGTGCTTTGGGGTTTCTCTCTGCACAAGATGAGGCTTTTGTTTGGCTTTGTGTTTGACATTATGGATAATGACATTAGAGGCAGGGGGAGTCTTTGATTGTAAGCTCAATAAAATAGAAATGGGATCGCAGTACAGGACTAAAAGTACCTCAATGTGAGGGCAATTCACGAAATGCTTGGAATGATGGGAGCATATGAAGAAAGTCTAATATATATCCATCACGCATCCGCCCAGTATCAATTGGACATTGTAATCCCATATTGGCAGGAAAGTTTGAAAAAATCTATTTGAAAAACTTCCTTTACAAGAGTGGAAAAATGGTCATTTGTTTTAGCATCCTGGATTGTTGGATGGATGGATAGATACTTGGAGGGATATTTGGATACATGGATGGATGAAAGGTTGTATACTTTGATGGTTTGATAGTTGGATGGAGGGATACTTTGACGGATACTTGGCTGGATGGAGGGATACTTTGGACACTTTGTTGGATGGATGAATGGTTGTATACTTTGATGGCTAGATACTTGGATGGATTGATGCATGGATGGTTTGATTGATTGATTGATGGTTGGATACTTGGATGTATGGATGGTTTGACACTTGACGCATGGCTGGATCGGTGGTTTGATACGTGGATGGATGGATGGATACAACTTTGTCACTGCATAATACAGGTACACAGCAATTAATGCAGTTTAGCATCTACCAGAAGTGCAAAATAGTAGCAAATTGGCAAGTGCAGATAAATATGCAACAATTGAAATAAATATAAAGGCGGTGTTTAATAAATGAGCAAGTACACTAGGAATATATATATAGTGTGTGTGTGTGTGTATATGCATGGTTATATTGGTGCAGGATGTTTATAAGGCAAAATAAGTGTAGGAATGTGGAATATTAATTTACAATATGGAATATGTACATTGGATGTACAACTGTATTCTAATTGACTTTTTTGCTTAATAGATTAGTCAATAGTAAATAATAAAAACGAATTTCCTAATTCTAATCGATGCCTTTTGAGCGTAATAGATTGCCTGCTGCTTGTTACTTGCGCAGCATTCGGAGTTGCTCTGAATAAGTCATAGCTCCGATATAAATAAATGAACAACGCTGTCAGATTCAGATCAGTCATCTGGGTCAGAATCCGTTCCTCGTAAGAGCGCCAGTCTTATCGCCGACTACTTTTATATGATCAAGGTTACCTCTTTCCCGTGAGCCCCCACGAAGACCAGGCGACTGGGAGTAGAAAGAAATGCCTTTCCCTGAGAAGAACACTTTGGGTAAAAATGAGTAAAAAAGTTGTCTTGTTTAACGTTTTAAGCTTTTTAGTTAAAAAAAAAAATAAATAAAATACGTTCTGAATCTATTTTTATATCCCTGAACCAGGAAGTCGTGCCTGAATAATTTCCTGTTCATCAATAAAACATATCAATGGAAATAAACATTGAATATACATTAGACAAAAGTGTTGGGGCACCTGAGTTCTGCTATAGAGCTTTTGAACAGAAATTGAAGACCTTTGGGGTGAATGCGAACGCAAATCTCCATAAAATCTAGTGGAACATCTTCCCAGAAGAGTGGAGGGAATTATAACAGCCAATGAGGATTAAATGTGGGATGTCATGGTCAGGGGTTCACAAACTTTTGTCCATATAATTGACCTATTTAGTGCACAATGAACAAAATAGAATATGAATCGTGGTGGTAATTATACACCAAGCAAATTTTTAGATCCTTAACACAACGAAATCACAAAATGACTCCCTGATTCTAGACAACTGCAACCACACCACACTTTAATATAAAAATGTTAAATATGACTCAAATATACATATATGCACAAAGGTTTGTGGAAACCCAACCATAAGATTTGTATGTTCTCGTTGAACATCCCATTCCACATTTAGTCCTTCATTGGTTTTAACAAATAACCTCCACTCTTCTGGGAAGGCGAACAGGTCCGAGTTTCCTTGTTCAACTCTATGGAATATTGGATAGCGTTTATACAACTGTCCATATTTGTGATCAGTTTAAAAAGGAATCCCTCATGGCTTGAAAAGTCCCAACACTTGTCCGTATAGTACATTTTTCCAATTAATGTTTTAAAATTCACTCCTGTGTTATGCAGAAACTGAGACGTCTGTAAAGGAGAAAGTTTGTTCTGATTTCTTTCCACTCGTTCTATAAAAACACATAGAAAGAATACATGCATAATGGGTGTCCAATTGCATAATTCATGTTGAATAATGCATTTTTTTTTTTTTTTTCCCCCCCAAACGAAAAAACACCGAACAGTTGCTCCTGAACGGCGGTAGACGACTCCGGTAGCTATTGAACAGACAGACATAAAGCCGTCCTAATTATTTTTTTTTTTCTCCAGGCTGCTATTTTTCTGTCTCCTCGACCTTCATGATCTGTATCTTATTAAAGCAAAGAAACCAAATATACTTTACAAAACAAATCGAGCAGCAGTGTCTCCTGACTGTCTGTTATGGTTCTCAAAATGGAAGTGAAACATTTTCAATAATTCAAACTAGTTCGACGAAGATTTGCTTTTGAATCTCAATCGGTGAACTTTGCAGAATTAAGGGAGGCGGTGTACGACGACTGCAGACTCCCAACCTGGCACGTTCACAGATTGCTGTTCGCTAAGAGGCTTGTCAGAAAGTCTGAATAAACGATTTTTTATTTTTTTTTCTGAGCTGATGCATATTCCGCTTCATCTTTTCACGGATTCTCGCTCCGGACCCGAGTGTGGAGTCTTACTCTGGAAAAATTAGCAATGGCGCGATTTGTTAGCATGCAACAAGAATGAGCAAGAGCATGGGTAATATGGGTCGTGTTCTATTTTAGAGCGATGCTTACAGGGTAAAGAGTACCTGAAAATCCTACGTAAAAATTGAACATATTTGAGGTCTTATTTCCACAAATACAGATCAAATTATACGACCTCAGCACTGCATTAGCAACGTTTAAGATCCACGCAACGGCTTCTGTAACATGCCGGAATGACACGACGATCGAACGAGTCTTTTAAAAAAGCAATCTTCAATTGACCGATAGAATTGCAGTATGTCTCAATTGTAAAAGATCCGTTAGTATTTAATGGAAAGATGAAATTCTAGAATTTACGATGACGTAAAACCAAATATTCAGAGCTTACTGCTTGCAAAATGTCATTGGTATGTAAACGGTGATTCGGTTAAAATTTAGTGTCGTGTACAGTGTATCTATCGAATCGTGAATGTCGTTAAGTAGAGAATACAATTTGCTTATTTATTTGATCAGCAAAATTGCAGTCGAAAGTAGCCAAAAAATGACTCGTATTGTAACAAAGTACATTTACTCAAATACTTAGTAGTAAAAATAACTAGCGTTTTTTCCAAGGTTATAAAGTTGCAAAACGGGTGAAACCTTTTGTTTATAAAATAAACAAAACAAAAAAAACAACGCACTTATAGTTCGGAACGTTATCGAAGTCGACGCAAGTAACATCAAAAAACGCCTAGTTTGCTAACGCACATCAGTTCACAACGCTGTCCGGTACATTCGAGCGAGAAAACGTCTGAAAAGGTTCGAAATAAGTTTTTGGTTCACACCAAATGGAACCGCTCACTAGTTCCTCAAAGTCACTCGCGTTTATGAAAAATGGCATCTGCTGATTTGGCAACCGCTAACTGATGCATGAGGTTGACGGCCAAACGTAGTATAACATTGCTAACGTTATAGAATATTGATGGTTTCTCTAGACATGGCGTCATAACGATTGTATTAAGAGGCGGGTTGATTTGGGTAGGACGCGACTGAAGGCCTGGTTTGATTCGATTTTAAATCCAGGGTTACGGTATACAAACTTCAGCAAGCAACCTGTAACAGTCGGTTATTGTTTGTTTGTAGAATTGTGGATTACTTCCCAAAAATATGCTGAGTATAGTATTAAAATTATTATAATACGATACCCAAACAAGGAGCAGAAATTAGCAGTGAAAAATAAAGTCGTTGACGTTCAAAGTACATTCAGGTGTTTGGGATTTCTGACGGTGTGGCATCCCAATGTCTGTTCCGACTGTGAAGGCGACCTGTTCACCGAGGGAAATAGACTTTCCACACGTTTGGCCTGTGATGGTAGAGGTACATGGGAGAATGTATTTCCATAGGGACGTCAGGACCTTCAGTCTTGGTCAGTTGCTTGGCAGTCATGATGACGTATGTGACCTCTTGTGTTGATGGATGAGTAGCCGAATAGTCGTGTGCAACTGCCCATGTCTGTTCACAGCACCTCATCCATTCCTCTCGGGTTAGACCTGACGGGTCTTCCGGCTGTGGAAATAGAGCTTGTTGCTGGCCTCGAACACGATGCAAAGGCATCTTGCGCTATATTTCTAAAAGTATTGGGACACCTGACCTTTCCTGAAACGTCACCATCCACAAGAATCAAATAAAACATCCATTATAAACTAAAACTCCTCCCGTTTTAAGGTTTTTCAGAGAATTCAACTGTGGATTTAGTAAGAGCTTCTTTTGAAAAAAATGGAGAAATTAAGATTGAATAATTAAACCTGATTCTGGACAATATATCTGGAATAGATTTGCATTCCTGTGTATGTAGACATTGATCAGGCATTACACTGGCATTACGGTGAGTAAATACTTCTGAGTATCTGTTAGTGGGTGGATATATTTTTATTAGGCAGCAAGTGAACATTTTGTCCACAAAGTTGACATTAGAAGCGGGAAAAATTGTTTGACAAACTGTGACGTCTAGACGACTGGGTCGGAGCGTCTCCAAAACTGCAGCTCTTGTGGATGTTCCTGGTCTGCACTGGTCAGTATCAAAAGTGCGTCAAGGAAGGAACTGCGGTGAACCTCATCGATGCACGTGGGGAGCGAAGGCTGGTCCATGTGGTCCGATCCAACAGACGAGCTCCTGTAGCTCAAACCGCTGAAGAAGTTAATGATGTTGATGTTCGAAGGGTCACGACTCTTTCGGCAGCAAAAGGGGACCAACGCAATATTAGGCAGGTGCCCATAATGATCTGTGTGTATGTAGTAATCTATATAAAAAAAAATAAGCAAGCCTATAAAGCAGCCTGTCACATCCCACATGCTCCCGTCGCTTGTTGACAGCTAACCTGATTGCAGCCCTTCACCCAAAAGGGCCATTAGGACCACAATCTGTGTCGCTCTGTTTTTTCTGTCCCTTACTCTTACCCCTTGTTTCGGAGTGATTTTCTGAGTGACACGCTCGCACTGTTATGAATGGAACTATCGGTGACTCTGCTGTATTACGTTCGCGCCTCGGCTTCTGCGAGTCCTTGCAATACTGCAATAGAAATGCATGAACGGAAACGCCAGAAGGGATGAAAATATCGCTCGCCAAAAGCTAGCGGGGGGGGGGGGGGGGGGGGGGGCGCAGAATGGCGGCTAAATGCTCCCCCGATGGCGACTCTTCACGTTGTAAGTGAAGAATTTTTCCGCCAGCCCAAAAGCTTAAACCGGCAAAGAATTAGCAGAAGGTGAGGAGTTTAAAAGGGAAGGCTCCATTGATGTCTACTTCTAAAGAATCCGTGAGTCATGAAAAGTTGCTCAAAGGCATAAAAGTACACGGGTACTGCATCTTAAAACTGTATTCTAGAACACTCCAGACAGTACTGGCTTCATCACCATAGGTTTTACATTAACCTTGGTGAGGCATGTCTTCATGGAGTCAGGGCTTTGAGAGGATTTTAGGAAGACCCACACGCTTTGCCCATGCTTTGCAATCATTGCCAGATTGATTGCCATAAAGAGAGAAAGAAAGGATTGTGGGATAAAGGGAATCCTTGCATTCTCAAGTGCGTTCTTTCAGCACCACCGCTGCTACATGCCGTATGGCAACGCTACGGAGACCTAATTGTATCCCGCAAATCACATAGAATAGAGATTAACATGGCAGAGGTAGAGCTGCATCTTTCTGGAGACAAACAAGGGAAAAGAAAGCAAGGGAATAAAAGGGAACCCTCTGTACCAAAGTTTCTCTATTGAATCGCATCGCGTCGGCGTCGTAATACGCGGGAATCGTATTGTATCGCGTCGGTGGCTGCTTCATGTGTATCTTTTTAATGTGTACCATATCATCAGCTATGCTTTGTGAATCGCATCAGCCTCAGTTATGGAGATGCAACATCCCTAGTTTCCCACTGTATTGAGGTCTAATTTGAATCTCAGAACGGAATCTCATCAGGCCAATTGATTGATTGCAAATATTCCAACCCCCCTAAGAAATATTACCTTTATTCCAAAAAAGAAAAAGCCCCTCAATAAAGAGCAAAGCATATCCCATTTCCTCGAAATCCCTTCTTCACATGTAGCAGCGATGTTAGGAAGCTGGTGTCATAGCCCAGGATCAGCCATGATGCAGCTGAAGCATGAAGGATTAGGAGTTTTGCTCAAGGGCCCCCAAAGTGGCTATGCCTTGGCTTAAACCCCTGGCCTTCTAATCAGTAACACGGTGCCTTAGCCACTGATTAATAACCTTCCATCTTGATGCTATGTTGGCCTGCACCACCAAAATCTAAAGTTGTAGACCACTGCTGTGTAAATCCCATTGTTTCTTGGTGTCAATGTGGGAAAAAAAATCTTTTTACTTTTTTTTTATTTTTTTTGCAGCGTCAGGTTCTTGTAGTCTTTGGATGTAGTAGTATGGAATTTTCCGTTCACTTGAACTAGGAGACCTGAACAACTGAAAAGCTCTGACCTCAACCCCATTTGAGACTGCACCTTCTTAACCCTACATCAGAAACCCGACTTTACTAACAGAAATCGAAATCTTGAGGAACATCTTCCCAGAAGACCTTCATGAATCGATGTATCTGCAGATACAAATGAATCGATGTATCTGCAGTAGCTTCTGATCTAATCTCACTTTCCTCACCGAGCCAAGCCGTGAATCAGCTATGAAATGAGAGGGCTGCGATGCAACTTGGTCTCCATTTATTAAAAAACGAATTTCATTACTTAGCAGGTTTCTCTTTCTTTCGCTCTTTCTCTCTCCTCACTACACGCTCGTGACTCATGGTGCCAGAGGGCCGAAGCGTTCTTCTCCGGCGCACTATTTTCAAGTATTCAAATATTTATAAATATCGGGAACATCCTTCATTTAAAGTAGTTTGTAGTTTTCTACCTCGAGGCAAATTGCCTTCATTCACAAAACAACTTTCAATTTTGTTTCTATACTGTTTTTCCTCAATGCACTTTACAGAATGTAAGAATTATAGAATCAAATTCACTTTTATAAAAAAAAACTCTCTTAGATGGTATGAGGAAGAAACCTTAAGAGGAACCAGACTCTTGGAGGAACCCATCCCCATCTGGGTGACACCAAGGGTGTGATTTGTAACCCTAATAGTTTATGTAGATTCTACCAGGCTTTGATGATGTAGGTACTTTCCAAGCCTTGGTGATGCAGGTACTACCAGCTTCTGGGTTTAGAGGTACTTCCAAGCATTGGCGATGTAGATTCTACGAGGCTTTCGTGATGCAGGTACTTCCAGGGCTTGATAAAGTAATAATTTCCAGACCTCTTATCTTCAACGTAATTCACTTATTTCTAAATGAGTGTATTTACCCCTGATGAGCAGTCCTGGGGAAACTGTGGCAAGAAGAAACTCCCTTAAATGGCATGAGGCAGAAACCTAAAGGGGAACCAATCCTCATCAGGGTGACACCAAGGGTGGGATTATAACCTGGATGGTTATGTAGATACTACCAGGCCTTTTATTATGTAGGTACTTCCAGGCCTCGATGATGCAGGTACTACCAGTTCCTGTTTATGGAGCTACTTTCAGGCCGTGGTGATTTAGATTCCACCAAGCTCAAACATCATGAGCACCATCAGTGTGTGATTTTATGAGCAACGTCGTTTCTATGGTTAGTTGTGGAACCGGAAGCTCCATAAATCCGCTCGACATCTGTTTCTCCGTTATGTTCAACGATGGAGAAAACTGCATTTGTAAAAGGTTCGCTTAAGAGGTTGTTCGTCCGCTTTGATGCCTCGTTCATAAACCGTTTCAGTCCCCGGTTTGCGATCTCATCTGCTCTAATCTGGTCATTTAGTAATTGATTGAACTCCTTCAGACCATGTTTTTGGAGTGGTTCAGGATTCATCTGCGTTTGGTTTTCATCAAAACTGTCGTAACTTGAATTTGTCTATGTAGAATACTTTACGGGACAAACTATGCGTTGTACTGTATATAGAGGACAAATGGCGTTGCCCAATCTCTACTTGTTCAACGAAAAACGCAACAAAGAAGACCCAGAAGTGTGGAGCAGCTAGAATCATGTATCAGGCACACACAGGTGAACATTCTTCTCCCAAAACTTTACTGAATGCTCTCCTTAGTTGCAGCGTGATGCGACAAATCAAATTCGAATATTTTATTTTTTTTCCTTTTTCCTGAAAATGATTCATGGTTCAAAAACGATCAATATTTATTTATTTTATTTTTTTGGTTAATAGTGAATAGAATATGGATTTATGAGATTTGCAAATCATTGCATTCTGTTTAATTTATATTTTACACAAACTTTTTTTGGAATTGGGGTTGTAATAAGTTTCTCAGAATGACCGCTGGAGTGGAATAATGCTTCATCTGATCAGCAGAGCACAAAACCCAGGACAGAAATGGGTAAAATCTTCTCAGGCTAAATAGCTGTCAGAGTACTTGTAGAGTGTGTGTGTTTGTGTGTGTGGGACGCATGAAATATTGCACCGGCCTCTCCGCTGCAGGGGCAGAAGGGTGTAATTGAAACCTTTACGAGAAAGAGGAGGCGCAGCCGAGCATGGTGGGGAAGTGGGCGGGGCCAAAAGACAAATCTATAATTGATTGTAATTGTGGGATTGTGGTTGATGCGAAGATAAAACCTGAACACGCGTCTTTCATTTTCAATAACGGCCCAATGACGCAGCAGATCTGCAATCGATTTAATTGCTTGCTCGATCTCTCTCTCTCTCTCTCTCTCTCGCTCTCTCTCTGTCCGTCTTTCTCATTTACGTTTTCTGTTAAATTGCCTCTTTTTCACTCTGTTTACCTTCCCACTCGCTTTTTTAATTTCCAGAAATTACTTTATTTGTAAGGTTTAATGCTTGCTTGCTCTCTCTCTCTCTCTCTCTCTCTCTCCCTCTCTCTTTCTCTCCCTCTCTCTTTCTGTATTAACCTCTTTCCTTTTCCCCCTCTGTCACTATTTTTCTTTTTCCCTCTTTCTGTTCCTCTCTCTCTCACTCAAATTTCAGTTAGAAATTTTCATTTGCAAGGTATGTTTTTGCTTACCCTCTCTTTTTCCTCTTTTTAT
The DNA here is from genome assembly GCA_014706435.1 of Silurus glanis. NCBI lineage: Eukaryota > Metazoa > Chordata > Actinopteri > Siluriformes > Siluridae > Silurus > Silurus glanis. The sequence continues at coordinate 1,159,660 of JAAIIK010000079.1, forward strand.
CTCTCTATCTCCCTCTCTCACTGTACCTCCATCACGTTCTTTTTTCTGTTCAACTTTCAATTAGAAAGCAAGGTGCATTATTTGCAAGGTGTCACGCTCGCGCCCTCTCTCGCGCGCTCTCTTTTTCTCTCTCAGTAACTGTTTTATGTTCATGTTTTTTCCACTTCCTTTTCCCTTTTTTCCCCCTCCTCCTTCTCTCTTCCCCCTCTCTCTGCTTATTATTTATAATTTAAAAGGAGCATGAAGAAATGTGTCATTCATCTCTAACTGCATACACTTAACAGCTTCATCACAATTGCTCAGATGTTTAAAACAAACAGGATTAACGAGGCAAATAATAATCCAAGTTATTTATATGCAATGAACTTCTACCTGCGAACAAACTGCAGCTCTGTTTTCTCCTTCGACCAAACCAAGTTAATTCTATTTACTTTTGTGAGCCAAAGGCCAATATTTAATTAGAAATAAAACAATGAAAATGTTAGTTTCCAGAGTGTAGGTTGAATAAGGTTTGGTGTAGAAGCGAATCGGTTTATTAGTATCTGAAAACGTTCAGCTGTGATATGGAATAAATAAAAGTGAGAATGAACTAGCAGATTGCAAGCAATGGGGTTTAATGGGAAGAGTGTGATGTTGGGAAAATGGAGTTTATTTATTTATTCATTCATCTCTAATCAAAGGATGATGTTTATCAATTAATTTTCAAAATTTTCCAAATACATTAATTGTAAATTTTTTTTATTTTTTTTATACAAATTACAAATGTCTGTGTTTATGCCAAAATCCAATATATTTTACTTATAAAATACACTACAACATGGAGTGTACCTCTCGATGGAGTTCTTCAGTTGGATCCCATTATGGTTCCACAAGAACCTCAAGTTACTGAGCCACTCAAGAACTTTCAGGATGGATTTGGACTGGAATTAATATCAACAATTCTGCTACAGTGGTTCAGGACCACAGGTTGCATGGACAGTTCTGCATTTCAGCACCAGTCACTGAACAGCACCTCAACAATGATGGAACTGTAATGAATGAACAATCAGGGATGAGGAGGAGGTTCCCTTTTTGAGTCTGGTTCCTCTCTAGGTTTCATCCGCATGCCATCTCGGGTAGTTTTTCCTCGCCACAGCCATCAGCGGGTCGCTCGTTAGGAATAAACTTGGAATTAGAAGCAACAAACGTATAGGTGCTTAACTTGCATGTTCTTTTATTCAACTTGATTAATACAATATAGTAAATTCTACTCAATTATACAAATTCAAGACGCTGTGCATGAAACAGCTGCCATCGACTCGCTAGATTTAAGGAAACCTTAAACACACACAGTACACTACACACAGTGTGTTAGTGTGTATTTGTGCCATTTGCACACCAGCATGTAGAGCTGGCCCTGAAGTTAGGCCTCATTAAAGTTTCATTCCTGCCCCATTAGCGGCGCATTATGGCTGGCGCTTGATGTTGTGCAGGTGCCTCTGCTTGCCGGATTGATGTGTGGTCTGAACGGGGGAATAAAAGCGGCAATCGGGGAACACGAGGTGACATTGCATTTTCATTAAACTCTATTGTCGGCATGTCAGACAGTGTCGTCCTTAGCTCGCGTGTGTCTGATTAAAGCAGCATACGGTGACTGGCTTCGAGCATAAATTTGAAGTGTGTGTGTGGAACCTTGGTAAGCTGGTCCAAGTATTTAATCTAAAAAAGTTTATTATGAATATTTGAGTTTTTTTTTTTTTTTTTTTGCTCAATTATTCATTCTCCGTTTATTTCTTGAAATATTCCTCCATTTATTTAATCATTAGTTTATTGATTAAATGTATCCCTTTATTTACTATTTATTAATTGAATCTATCCCTCTGTTCACCGATTTGTTTATATAGTAAATGTATCTTGACATTCACATTTTATTTATTTATTTATTTATCAAATGTATCCCTTTTGTTTACCTATTTATTAATTTTCCAAATATAATCCCTTCGTTCACTTTATTTATTTATTCGATTAATTATTCACTCGTTTATTAGATGTATTTCTTCATTCGCTTTTTTATTCATTCAGTCATGTGTTTGTTTATGCTCTGTATATACTGAATATGGACAAAAATATTGGCACCTGACTTTTCCAGCCATAAGCGTTTTTTTTTTTTTTTTTTTTTTTTAAATCGTCAATCCGGCAAAGTATGAATTCTTTGCCAAGTCAGAAGTCCAGGGAGTGAAATTTGCTTTTGATCAAATGTATATTTATCGATAGATATTTTTTAAAAAAATGTATACAAATGAACTGGTAAAAAGAAATTGCATCTGTTCAAAACCATACACAATCACAATACATGGTGTGACTGGTTGTTGAAGCCGGCCTGATTTTCAGAGCAAATAGGAGCTGGAATAAACCTCGCTGAAAGCATTTAGACGATAATGGGAAGTGTGTGTGGTGTGGAGGACACGGGGGTTTTCTGTGGTAATTCCGCTCTGCATTAGGGTTTGAGGAGTCAGCACTTAGTCACACAAGCCACGATGATCAGCAGACTCGAGACAACAACCCAGAACGCCCACGTTCACACACACACACACACACACCCAACACTCCTGCAAGCAGGGGGAACACAATAGGGGAACTTCCTGTCGGATACAGTCTGTATGTAGCGCTATCGAAACAATGTTCTGCATGTGCATATATAGCAACATGGGTTGCTACACGGTGCTGAAAGTGTGTGCGCGTGCACATATTTATCTGCTTTTACCAGGTTGTTTATCGTTGCACATCAGCGTGTAGGTGAAGTTGCATCGCTCTGCACAACTGATGATTTTTCCAAAAAAATTTGAAGTAAAAACTTCATGTTCAAATATCTGGATCCCAAAGTCCTGAGGAAAGTCCTGAGGTGCTACACAACATACTGTGACCTTAAAGTAAATCAATAACATGATAAAGCTGCATTTTGTTATAGAAGCTATGCATTTTATTCGGACTACCTTTACACCTGATCATTCAGGTATGCAACAAACAACGCAATGAGTACAATCATTCGGATAAAGGTCCGAAAGGGTGTTTGGGCTGATCGGGTTGCTTCGAGTTAGGTCTTTTACACGTAAGACTTCCTCTTGCGCGAATAGGAAGACCGCATTTTCTATTTGTGCAATACGTCCTCCAGACTAAAGAGGAGAGGGACCACTTCTCAGCGCTCAGTTCAAAAACCCACATCTCTGATAGCATGGCAGTGCCTTAGTGTCTCTGGAATGGGCAGCTTGCGCATTCGGAAAGGCTCAATCAATGCTATATAGAGGTTATAGAGACTGCACACTGCATCTATTACAATATTACAAACATAAAATACCCAGAACTGTTGAGCAGTTCCCAAAACCTCCAGCAATTTCCAGATGTATACAGACGTAAGACTTGATGCCATCTCCATTTAAATAGCATGCCTGAGGAGACCAGTTGCTAAAGTTTTGGGAGCGCAATGCAGTCCCATGTGTGTTTGATACTGGATTCTGGCTGCTCAACAATTTTGGGTGTTCTTTGGTGTTTTTTTTGTTTCATGATGTGCCCACTGTTTACAAACAGTGAAGGGTCTGTACTGCAGGCAGGCCATTTTAGCACTCGGACTCTTCTACTATAAAGTCTATCTTCATGGAGCTTGCTTTGAGCACAGGGTGGTATCATGGAATAGGTTCGGGTCTCCAAGATCAAGCAATGTCTTTGGCTGCGGTACGTAATGTACAACTGTGTGCCTCCAATTGTTTGATACCAAATAGCAGGGAAAGTCGGGTGGCCCAATACGTTTGTCTATAAAGTGTAATGGATTATATTGTGTGTATATAAAACGTCATCAGAACACCAATGCAATTAGGAATATAAACTGTCGCTTAATCCCAATTTAGAATTGACTCCTAAGTGACTAATTAAACACCGCCCTGGAGCTTGTGATTTGATTGGATACGGTGCCATGCACACGCCATTTGAATGCGCTACTCGAATCCCGCTTTCAGTTCATTTATAGTATCAATCGTCTGTCCAGCTCGGTGACCTTAATGGCGCACCGTCTTTAAGGAAAAGCTCTGAGAACGACGAGTGAAAATGTCAGGCTCTTGGCTCTTAGGCAAACAATAAAGCTTTTGAAATGTCGGTAATTACTGTGTCCGGAGCGGGACTGCTGGGTTATAATGACAGCAAAATGAAGAGGAACAGTGAGAGTAATTACTTCAACATACTCCTAGTGTGTGTGTGTGCACACTGACATTGCGGTCCACGTTGTCCTTATTTCTAATAAGCTGTTTGCGAAGAGCTTATCAAACCCAAAGCCATTTCCTTCCTGCCTCCTATGAGCGAGACGCAGGGGCTCATTTAGCACGGGACGTATGTATGAGCCACGTAATGAAGCCTTAACACGGCTAATAAACAGGCTCGGTGCAGGATTGATGCTTCCCACCGAAATGTCGGAAATGCGATTCGTCTCGGGTGCGTGAAGATCCCGCGAATCCATATTGTCGGCGGTAAAAAGCAAGGCTTTCTGATGCAATGCGATTATTGGCCTAATGGACATGGTGTTATTTAATAAATAACGATACAAAAAAAAAAAAAAAGCAGCAGCGGCGTACACGGGATGCGCGGAAGGAATCGGTGTAGCGTTACAAATCGTTCTGGTTCGTCGAGAAGAGACACGTTGTAGCACGACCTTCCCTGCGCAAGGCGATTAAAAAAAACTCCAAATTAGCCAATAAAGCTCAAGAATGAATAAGGGAAGGAGGAGGAAAGCCACGACTCGGATTCTCTATCGTACCTGGAAACTACACTGGTTTCTGGACCATTAGATTGGTATGCGCTTCTTTTTGAACATCCCATTTGCTTTTATAAAAACCTCCACTTTTCTGGGAAGAGGCTCCCCAAATTTTGGGGAGGTCTGTGGTGTACCTCGTTTTAAATCCTCCCAAATATGTTCAATAGGGTTTATCGCTCTGTAGTAGACCAAACAAGATCTTCCAAATCATGTAAAGCATTTCTTCCTAGCTCTGGCTAGAAAGGGCCCAGCAGCGGCAGCTTGGCGGGGGTGCGATTTTAACTTGTGATCTTCCAATCCTTGACTTGTGATGTCCAATGCCTTAACCACTGGACTACCACCTAGCAGGTGCAGGTCTCAGTTAAAATTAAGGCAACAACTTTGTGGTATCAGTTTGGAGAAGACCCACATATGGCTGGAAAAGTCAGGTGTCCCCCCAATAGGTTCGAGGTCTGACCTTGATCATAGCTGAACCTGCATTAATGGCTGCATGAAGCCATGAACAATCGCTGATTCGAAAGCTCAAATGCATCGGGGTACAGTATATCATCAGCTACCAGCTGATCATCATATTCATCCCGCGACCTACCGCACGCCTTAAACGTTCTGCCTTGACTGCCGCGGTATACCAAGCGAAAGAGCTATAATGCGGACGGATGAATTCGAGGGCTCCTGTGCGAAAGGGAAGCTCCTGACAAATCGGCTTTTAACTTGATACACGCTGCAAAAACTTGGGTTTCCGAGCAGCAGGACCCGGAGTCTGACAGTCGCAGTGGCAACAGAGGGATTGTGCTAACGACTCGGAGTGTTCCAGTAAACGTTGTTGGTTGGAGGCTGGAGCCATCAGTCTTTTGCCTTTATACACACACACACACACACACACACTCTCAGAGATCAGGCTGCAGTCACTATTGTACTGCAGTGCGTATGCGGCTTGGTGCATATTTGGGTGTTGTGAACTTCTTTTAAATACACACACACCATTGTGCTTTAAATATCTGCATGTGATGGTGCATTTGCAATGAGCTCCTCTGTGAACCATCTCAGTTCGAGCACTGCTAATGCAAAGAAATATTAAAGGTAACGTTTGATTTGATCGACACCCAACCATTGATTTATTCCGAATATTTCCACAGAGCGACTTGTAGGTTTCCGTTTGCTTTCACGTTTTATCGCCGCATGGCACCAGCTATGGATAGACATGCAGGTGCTGAAGAATCGGTCGACCGGAAATGAAATCTTTTTGGAAGATAGTCTGTCTTTTATGTTTAATTCTGCGGCTGAGGAATAAAACGCTGGAGATGGAGTTTATTTGAACTCGATCTTTTTCGTGAAGCAAAAGTCCAACACCTTCAACTACCAAGCTACAAATTTTTCATTCGGAAACCGCTTTGTTGTTGACGATGGCTCTACATGAACGTTCCCAAAACATAATGCTGAGGTTCCACTCAGAATCCATGTTAAGGGATTTTTGCTACAATGGCTTTGGACTACAATTGCCCTCAAACACAATATTCAGTGAACAGATTTACATTTTTGGCAAAGCTTCTTATCCAGAGTGGTTACAACAGCGCATTTGAGGGTTAAAGGCATTGCTCAAGGGCCCAGGTGGGTGGTGCTGGGATTTGAACTTGTGACCTTCTGATCCAGAGACCAATGCTTTAAGCTACCACCTTCCATAAGATATGATACGTCGGAACACGTCCGGCGTCACCATTTGTGTCTGGTTCCTTTTCTAATACGATCGTATTTCTTTACCCACTAGGTAAACTCACTAGGTGCGTCTTCGTATCTCGTTTAAGAACGAATGTTCGTGACGCGTGTATTTCCGCAAAAGCTGATTTTTGTCTGTTGTTGAAGGCGTAGACAAAATAAAACCGCTCTGAAGTGGTGCCCATTATTACTTACCGCTCATCAACATTCACTCCGGGTGAGCTTCTCTCCATCTTCAGACAGAAAGCGGGTTGAATTGAAGGATGGATAAATTTCTTCATCTAAATTCCGAGAGCCCGAGTCATTCTGATCACTTCAAGTGGCTGGAAACGCACAACAAGGCTGCACTTGAATGAGATCGAAGCTGATGGGAACGTGGGGAGAAAGAAAGAGCGAGAGAGTGGGATGAAAGTGTGCGTGGAAAAAAGGTGGTTATACATTGTATTGTCTTTATTTTTTATATAGATATATTAGATGGATGGATATATTAGATGGATGGATGGATATATTGGATGGATGGATATATTGGATGGATGGATGGATTTTAGATAGATGGATGGATGGATGGATGGACGCTGTTCCTTGCTTGGACCACTTTTGATAGATACTGACCACTGCAGACCAGGAACATCCACAAGAGCTGCAGTTTTGGAGACGCTCCGACCCAGTCGTCTAGACGTCACAATTTGGCCCTTCAAGAAAAACTACTGTATGTCTATATACTGTATATTTATTAGGTGGAATGATGGATCTCCATTTTCTTCACTATGCGTTCAAGCACTTGCGTTGACGATTGTTTCACCTCAAATGCGTTGCATTTTTCGAAGTTTCTTATCTGACTACCCTCATATACAGCAAGAATTGTATTACTTATATGCACTAATATACACTAAAAGTAGGTGTTCTTGGAGTTCAGTGAAAGTTCGATTCCCCAGCGCATTTCCCTGTGACTCGGGCAGCTGCTTTAATATTACATTTATGCAAACACCAGTTGTTGCTCCAAATGTTGTTGTGTGCCCTGACGAACGAGAGAAAAATCTCAAATTTCCCTCCACCATCATTGTACTTTTGCTCCAAAAATCGTAACAATGCAGTACGTGGGCTGGGCAAGACGGTTTTGTCTTTTGTCCTTACAGGACCTCGTGATCAGGTCGTTATCGGATCAGCGCAGACCTGGTAATCCCCGAGGCGTTTGTCGAGGATAAAAGAATCAAAGGCTAGACGGATAAAAAAAAAGAAATCTATAAAATAATCCACTAAACGCCTTCTTGCGACCTGTGATTGTCTCGCGTTCCTCAGCCATCTCATCTGGCCCACGTTCCCAGGAGAGGTGTGTGTACGGTTGTAGCATGTATTGGTGATGCTCGAGGCTTCAGGATTTGATCGGGGCCAACAATGTTGCTATACATCCTGACAGGTCAGGTTTCCCCTCCTAAAGGCTTTCAAACACTCTGCTCACCCAAGTTTGATTGACAGCTTGGTCTAGGAGGTAGCAGGATGTCCAAAGACTTCAAATGGGTTTTTTTTTTTTTTAAAGGTTTAACCTTGAAGTTTACTTGCTCCTTTTTTGTCTCCAACAGAAGAGTGGATGTTATTCTAACAGCGAATGTCCAAAAAAAAACGCATACAGGTTTTAATCTTGTGTTTAGATGTCCACCAGTTTGTCTCCATATACTCCATATTGCATTTTGCATGAGATTCAAAATCATTTAACACGTTCAGTTTCCTTTGTTTTGCTAGTCTGCCGTGCTAAGAGACCGTGCTAGCATTAACGGACGGCCATTATTTTCAAAAATGGAGCGTCTTTTTTTTTTTTTTTTTTTTTTTTTTCCCCCACACAATGACCTTGCCTGACCTGTACTTTCGGGAAAGTAATCAAAGCCTTATTACCTCGCATTCATTCGACTCTTGCAAGGCAGCCGAGTTCAGATTCGGAGACGGGTCAATGTGCGTGGGTGACTTGTGTAGAGCAAGTATAGGCTACAACGATAGCAAGGTATTATCTTGAATTATACTCGTGCAGGGCCGAAGAAGAAGAAAAAGAGAAGCTCGTCCAGGTGGCCTTGATTTTTTTTTATTTAATTTTTTAATAAAAGTTTAATATGGACATTTTAAGAAAAAAATATGAAACAGGTTTTATATAAATAAAAGTCTAGAAATTATTTATATATAAAAAATATATATATATATATATATTCTTTTTTTTTTTTGGTATTTATTTTTTATTCTGAGGGATTTTGGCATCCGATCCAAATTTTGCGTAGGGCATTGAAAATATCTAGAACCGGCCCCGAGCTCACGTATTTCGTAGGATCGCGTTTTAAAGCATAAGAATCCGATTTTGCTCGTTCGATATCGCTTTATTCCCGTCCCGTAATCCAGAACGATTTCCTCACCCTGTAGCCAAATAACGTAACCTGCACCGCCCATGGCCATTTTATTTGACAACAGTCTTAATATCTATTTTTTTGTTTGTTTGCTAGCAGGCAGCCTGAATCATCCCACATTTTATTGGCTTTCAGGCCGCATTTCCAGTTACAAGCCAATATACGGTATCAAATATAGTCTTTAAAATGAAACAAGGAGTACTTACCAGAAGTTTGTTCTATTTTCAATGTCCTTTCAATTTATTGGAAACTAGAACGCTGCTTCGGATTCCGACCGTTTCGTCTTTTTAGGACGTCGAACAGCTTCTTAGCGAGCAAATCAGTCCTTTTTTTTTTTTTTTTTTTAATGAAGCCGGGATATCGGCAAAACGTTTCGACCCGAGTATCGACGAATCAATCGTCAGGTGGCTTGTTCAAGGATAAAGAGGTTCATAAGATATTGTTAATTGAGCTCAAAGGCTGTAAGTATTACCGGGGGGGGGGGGGGGGTCCTATTGATTTGATATAAAATGCATATCAGCAAGCAGTGAGTACGACCAAGGATCAGGTTTTTTTTTGTTTTGTATTTTTTTTTATAATCTTTATTATTTATAAGCCGTTCCAGGAAGATGCTGTTAGGTAATCAACACAGAACTACTTCTGAATATGGCGCTTCGGCAAAGCAGAAGAAACCCGGGATCCTGAAGAGGGAATAATTTAAGTCAGAGCTACAATGAGGTCCTGCTTTATAATTTAACAGCAGTACAGGTTTCACTATGTAGTCATTTTTCCCCAAAAAGCAAACCCACATTAAAGAGATGGGTAAGAAAAAGAAGTACACCCAATGATCCAGATGTGGAGATGTGATTCAGACTATGTAGAACGTCCCATTAGGAAGAACGTGAAAGCATTTGGTCCACTTTGCCTCAATGTTTTCTTCATAAGTTGATTTGCTGGTCTTGTTGGAATCATGGCCCTGCTGTAGGACTCATTTGGTGCAGCCTAAGCTTCAAAAACACATTGCCTCGTACTTTGTTTTAGGAATATCAAGTGGAGTTTCCATGTTCTTGGAGTTGCGTAACCCCTTTGCCACCATGCTTCATGTTCTGTATTTGTTTTTCCGATCAAACGTCTCCTTCTTGGTCTCGTCAGGTCAAAAGATATCGTTTGTGAACTTTTCCCGGTTTGTTCAGATACCGTATGTGCTCAGTTTTTGCCTGTTTTACTGTGGAACATAAATATTTCATGTGTTTACAGACATCTATAGGCAACACGAGGTAGCGCTTGAATTCTCCTTTAGCATCGCACGGTGTAACTGAATTTACAGAGTTGCCCATTTTTGTGGACTGAGTACTTTATTAAAGCCTCTTGATTTGTAAACAACCAGTTACTGGAGGAGTGAATTTGAAATTGGAGACGGCCTTATAACCCCTTCCAGACTGATGAGCAGCATCACTGGTGTCTTTTCTTGACATGATGCAAAAACGCATGCAGGTATTTCAAAACACTCAACTGACAGGTTGTGAATTTTATTTTATTTTATTTTTTACCTGAAGCAAACCTGAAGCAAACGTAGCCTCCAGACGTTAACGTTTAGTCTGCTTAACGTCAGGCATTGCGACGTATTGATCGGAATCTATAGTATATTAAAATGTCTTAATTTTATTAGATTGATTCCCAGTCAATGAGAATCATGAGAATTGGCCCACCCATGCATAATGTCAGCGTTTCTTGTAAGAGGTTTGTCCTTCACTCGATTATAATTACCTGCAGAGTCTCTATTTATTGCTTCCATTCCCCTTGATAACTTTTTTTTTTTTTGTTTGGTTTTGTCTGGTGTACCTTTTTTTTAATATTCATACACTTGAACAAAGCTGATGGTCAGGTCCTTAGTTTGAATTCGAATTAAGGCAAAGTCAACACGAATCCTTATTGGTGTATTTCCTCTTGAACGCGTCCATTCGCAGCATACATGAGCATCTCGCAAGTGAGCGGTTCTGGTGTTTGCTCAAGGGCCCAACAGTTGGTTGTGGTGGGGATTTGAACTCCTGATCTTCAGAGCAAAAGTCCAATCAGCTGCGAGCAAATATTTCGGAGCTCCACGCTATCAAGCAAACCTGAAAGAAACTTCTTACTCGTGGAAAACCATGTGTTTTTGATTCGTTCACAACTTACAAGCTACTACTGGAGAGCAAGACCAGAATCCAGCATGATTTGCAGCGAGCTGTCAGAGAACCACATTTAGGGCAGATGCCCTTATCCAGAGTGGCCTGTGTTCATCTCATTCATACAATCGAGCAGCCACAGGGTTAAGGGTCTTGCTCAGGAGCCCAGGAGTGGCCGCTTGGTGTGGTTGGGATTTGAACTAGAGACATATAGCTGGAAGAGTCAGTTTACCCAAAAATTCTGTCCATGTAGTGTGTAAGAGGTGTGTGTTAGAAGTAATTCGATGGCATTTTTCATGTTTTTTCCTGCTGGCTACAAATCTGGTTGTAAACATTTTGGAGAAGGTCAAAGAAGTTAGATTGAGATGGTTCAGTCATGTGCAGAGGAGGGACATGGGGTGTATTGGGAGAAGAAAATCGTGTAAAAACAAAAATAGCAATCTAGATAAATAAATAAACAGGCCTAAAATAGGTCAAATTTGATTGAATACAAATTTTGAAATGTAAATATTTTTGCATCTTTTTACATGATTTATAAATGATAAATTCAAAAGTTTTAAAAACGAACCCTTGAAGTGTCTAAAATAGTTGAGTTTGTCAGTTAGAGCACAAATTTTTGCCTATTTCGATCCGATCCTTGCACACTATGTCGAGACCGGAATCGTTTATTTACATTTATTTTCCGCTCCAGAGTTCTGCTAGTTGCCCCCATGCTAGCTAAGCGCGCGCGAAGAATCTAGCGAAAGGATGATTGCGACGCCGAGATGCGGGACTTTCTGGTTGCAATGGCTGCAGTCTGTAAGGAATGGTGACTGGGTGCTTTTATCTACATTTCTAGATTTATCTAGAAGTTTCCCGCTGTAGACTCCGCGGGATTCCCGCGACTCGAAGCAACTCGACACGATCGCGATCGGCCGGACAAATGAAGATATATTACAAGTTGCTTTCTCGGAGCAGAACTGTGTGCACACCGTTCGCGTGATTTAAAGCTTAATTCGCTCGGGCCCGAAAAGGCGCGTATTGATTTAGGGTTTAGTTGGGGGGACGGGGGGACGGGGGGGGACGCCTTGTTTAGTATGCAGACTTATAAACTGTATCGTAGTGATTCAGGAGCGATAACTCGATCTGTTCAAAGAATTATTGCACTGCCTCGTTATCTGCATCGCAATCCCTGCTCCTTGCATCCTTTGCCAATTCTGCTTAGCCTCCAGGTAAAAGCTGTGTGTGTGTGTGTGACAGAGAGAGATCGTACCATAGCTCTTATCTTCTCCAATAATCTCCAGCACGTCCATGGATCCATTCGAGCAGTGAAATCATTCCGAAGGTGCTATTAATCATGCGCAGCTTAACAGGCAATTTTTGCGATTCGTAGAAAAGAATATGGGGGGGAAACCAGACCACCTCTCCACGTGTGTAAGTGGACTTGACGGAGACTGCTGCCTTCAAAGCAGAACGTTCGGTGGCAAGCTTGACTTCTAAACCGAACAAAGGAAAGCTGTTAATGTGCGCGCTCGCTGGAAATGGATCATCTCTCCAGACTCTAAACTACTACTCTAATCCCTCAGACAGTAGCACACAGACGCTACTGGAGCAGGGACACTATGTAGACAGGAGGACTGGAATTCCTGATGTTTCCAGCCTTGCTTGGTTGCTAAAGGACGCTGTTGTACAGGACGTTCATGCATGTAGTAGCGTGAGATTTCTCCCTTCACGTGAACTAGGAGACTCGAACCTGTTCCGGCACCACGATGCCCCTGTGCACGAAGCCAGCGCTGTGACGATGCAGTTGGGAGGATTGAAGTGGAAAATCTCCTGCTTTAGAGCTCTGACCATCAAAACAAGCTGATTTTTTTTTCTTTAATTGGAGCTGCAGGAGGGGATTTTTAACAAAAATGTCTGCATACTTTTGGCCAATCAGTGTATCATTTCATGTTTGATTTAGATTGATGGATGAATGGATGGCTGGCTGGAGATGAATATAGATGGATGGATGGATGGATAGATGGATGGGTAGATAGTGATAGGGATGGATAGTGATAGTGATATGGATAGTGATATGGATGGATGGATGGATGGATGGTGATGGGGATGGATGGGTAGATAGATAGATGGGTGGGTGGGTCGATAGATAGATAGATGGGTGGGTGGGTCGATAGATAGATGGGTGGGTGG
>JAAIIK010000079.1:1181797-1192056 GCA_014706435.1 Silurus glanis
TGTGTGTGTGTGTGTGTGTGTGTGTGTGTGTGTGTGTGTGTGTGTGTTTGGGAGTGAGGGACTGAGATGGTGTGATGGTACAGTAAATGGATGGTGTGATTTCTCAACTTCTCTTCCGACCTCATCAACCACCCCTAAGATTATTCATATTTAAATTGTTTTATTATTGTTTTTTTGTTGTTGTTGTTGTTTTGCTGTAGTGCAGGAAACTAACGAGCCAGACGTCTTTGCATAGAAAATGACAAATCAGACAAATGTCATTTTTGGATGTGGTGTTGAAACGCCCATAGAGAGACAGAGGGTGTGTGTGTGTCAGAGAGAGAGAGAGAGAGAGGGAGGGAGAGAGACATTTTTGATGTCTAGTATTGAAGCACTTACGAGCTAAGAGGGGGGAAAAACCTGTTTGTGTGCATTTGTAATTTTCCAAGTCGACTTGAAGGCATCTCTCGCTCTCTGTCTAAGGATAGGGATATCCAAATATCTGTTTGAACTTCTTAGAAAGACATACAATTATAGATGGATGGATGGATGGATGGATAGATGGATACTTTGAGGTTGCCTAAGTACAATGACAAGAACAGTATGAGTATTAAGGCACAAGGGGACGTGTGCACGTGAGCGTGTGTGGTTTAAATTGGCTGGATAAGGGAGTTTGTGGTGAGGGTGTATCTGTATATCGGTCTGTCAGACAGACACAGTCTATCTATCGTCTGTCTGTCTATTTGTCTATCTAATATCTGTGTCTGTCTGTCTAATGTCTGTCTGTCTATCTAATGTCTGTCTAATATCTGTCTGTCTGTCTATCTATCTATCTATCTATCTATCTATCTATCTATCTATCTAATGCACATGTCTTTTCATATGTGTGTATATGTTGCACTGAAAATTGTGAGCTGAAATTCCTTACCAGATAATTAAGGCAAAATTCTGTTGTTTTTTTTTTTTTTTTTTTTTTTTTTTATTCCAGCACATTTTTGTAAATGAAGTTTACATTGTGCTTTAAAAAACTGCCCCCGTGTCTGAAGGCATTTGGGGCACTTGTATATAAAGCGATGTGGTACCCGGTCGTGGAGAACAACATTCGGGATAAGAATCATGTTTTTTTTTTTTTTTTTTTTTTCCCTCTTTCAGGGAAATGTGGTTAATTAAGGGTTTTGTAATTAACTGGCGGACCGAACGAAGTGAATAATTAAACGAGTTCGACGGCGTCGCTCATAATCGCTCTTTGAGGCTCCTGTACAACGATAGGATTAAAAAAAGTGCACGTATACTCTAGTACAGAGTTCAAAAGTATTGGGACAAATGATTTTCTTTCTTTTTTTCCAGCCACAGAAGCTCGCTCTTGTGTTGTATAGGATTTATTGAAAGTGTGACCTATTTTCCTTTCATTTTGAACCCTGTGACCCGAAACCTGTTCCAGCACGAGGGTCCCGGAATTAACCAGTGAATTTTAAGGGGTTTGTGGTTGTTCAGTGAATTTTTGCGCTCGAGACTTTTACTATCAAAAGTTATAACATTTACATCAAAAAAAAATCTGACGTTTTCAGGAGATTAGAGTCAGTGTTGTACTCTACGGACAAAAGTATTGGTACACCTGATACCTGGTTGTGGAGATTTGTATTCATCCACGAGGGTGGTACCGATTAGGGCGATACGATGCGTATCGCGATGCGGGGGGTTGCGATACGATATTTTGTGTTACTGCAAGCAAGGCGATATATATTGGGATAATTTAATTCTACCCCATTTAAGGACATTACAGCTTTGCAGCTTCTGATGTTTTAAAATGTAGATAAAATGCAAAAAAATTGGTAACCCGACAAAATCCGTGAAGCATGCACACAAGCACACTTTGCTAGTCGCCGTATAACGTCTATATTCCGCGGTTTGCTTTTTCCTGGTGTATAATTTAACGGCGCGCCACGATTACTGACAGCAGAGCTATAGATCCACGCACGTCTCCAGAGATGCGCGAGCTTACGGTCTTTACCCTTAATTACATTTTCGCCTCAAACAAAGTTTGCGCGACGATCTTAAGCCCAAGACGACGAAGCGCCGAGGAAGCGATATCGGAGTGGATTTAGACGTGTTTGAACAGTCCGATCCTAACAATTTATATTCAAATAAAAAAAAAATTGCTACAGTATACGTTCACATCCACCTCCATTGCGCTATATATGTGTGCGTGTGTGTGAATTATTTATTATTTTTTTCTCTCCCCACAATGAAGAAATAAATTGGAATTATCATGGGGGGGGAAAACCGTGAATTGGGATTGAATGAGTTCCTGCCTGGACAGTTTTCTTATGAACTTGAATGTTCTCGTTTGCTTTTCCCATTAATGAGCTCACCCCCATGACCCTGACCCCAATGAAAGATCCCCCTCTACTGTATATCAGCCTCTTGACTTTCCCAAAATCAGACCCTAACAGATTGCTTGCATAACACAAGTGCTGATGCAGCTCTTTCCCGCATTTAGAACCAGTCGACATTCTGATACTATAATCACCACACGGTCGGATATGAAGGAGGATTCGGTCAATAAAGTCTTTGAAATAAAAAAAAAAAAGAACACAAACAGCTGGTCGGTAACCCGAGATCCCTGGCAGGTCGATAGGTTTATTAATGTATCGAGGCATCGACGCTGTACCTTTTGGCAGGAATACCAGGTTTGGCCGGAGTATGACGTTTAAACGGCCGGTCACGTCGAATACGACTCCAGAAGAGTTGACTAAAATGTGCACTTTCTGCAGTTCCGTTTTTGTGCTTCGAATCCAGGCCCCGCAGTGGCATCGTTTTCTTCTTTGTAAGAAAGTCACGTTTCGCTCTAAGATTTGAGTAGTTTATGCACACTCATCAGTAAATCATCACTCTATCCCCAGACAATGCTATACTTTTCAATGCAAAACCCCCACAGGACACCAAAATTCGCTTGACGGTGCAATACGATGGGTGTATCCTCAGAGCATGCACACCGAGCATATCGGTATGCTTCAGATGCTCCCAGGGCCCCGAAACCTTCTTTTCTCGGTGTGTTGTGGCATGTACATGGCTTGTCCCCATGTACAGGTGCTCGGAATAAGCTTGACAAGTCAGTGACCATCCATTAAGAGTTCATACATGGTAAAGATTCTTTGTCTAAAAATCCAGAAAGGTATGTACGGATTCTGGTGAACGGTTACCGGAGGGATTCTGGAGTGGTGTTTGCTAACGTTCCTCGGCTTGGTTTCCTTGATAATAGGAATTAAAATCCTCCAAGACTTCTAATAATGTCATTAAGGAAAATTCCACTACCATTATCTGCCAGTTGTGCGGATAAAGGTGTATCTCGGCATCCCGGGGCTCTTGGGTAACTCTCGCACACTTTGCTTTGCTAACGTGGTGCGAGTTTGAATCGGATTTTATATTGGTTCGCTATTCGCAAAGCGATTGGTACCAATGTACCTACACCTAGGTGTCTTCAGCCGAGGAAAAAGTCCTTATTAGACCTTTAAAATGTCCCAACCTCTTTTAGTGGTTAGCCAATTAGCTTGGGAGTTACCCAAGCATTGGTGTAGCTGTAAACCGTGTACTCGAAGCCTGATCAATCCAGGAATGGAGACTTGGTCAAGGTTCAGGCAAAAACGCATAAATTCCCATTTTGCAAACCTGAATTTTGACTTTGCTCCTCTGATGTGATGTTACCAAAGTGTTCCTGAAGGTCTCAGGCGTTTAGATTGTTTCTCAGATTATCAAGTGCCTCCTTGGCCAAAAGTCTGGCCAGGTGCCTTGCAGCAGATGGCATTGGGCATTTTTTTTGGTTAAACTTTGTCTTCATCTGCTGCCATGGCTTTCAAGATTTTTCTGCCTATTCAGTTTCCCATTATCTCCTCAAGGGCCAGGAGCAAATACGCCACGGTGTTAGAAACAATGCGTCATAGGCTTCAAATAGCAATTTATCAGCTCTCTTACACTTAAGGCTTCAGCCCTGATGGGGCCAATGGTCTCTCAAGCAAGACCCTGATGTCAGCTCCGGCCTCTGGATTCGGCAGTGCAGTAAAGGCACTCGTTCACTCGGTCATTTCCTCTGCATCCTTTTTTTTTTTTCTTCATTAATCTAGTATTTTTTGGATCTCTGCAGTGGCGATGTAGCAAAAAAGGCAGCCATTTTTCTTCCTTGCGGGATCCACAGCCATGTCTGCTGCACAGCCGATTCCCTGCAGAGCCCCCGCAGGATCAGAGGACGTTAATGAACAGCCAGCGTTATTTTAGTAACCTGTGAGGAACGTTATTCTGCCGTGAGGTCGGGTTCTGCAGACTCCTGCTGAAGATTCTCTGGTCGCAAACAGTTTGGACATTTTGAAGGAAGGAAGGGGTTTAGGAAGGAAGAAGGATGGAATTGATTTAGGAAGGAAAAGAAGAAGATTGAAAGATGGGAAGAAATGAATATGGGAAGGGAGGAAGCAATATGGGAAGAATTGAATGTGGGGGGGAAAGGAATGAATTACTTTAGGAATTTAGGAAGAAGGAAATTAATATCGAAAGGAAGGAAGGAAGGAATTTAGAAGGGAATATGGGATGGGAGGAAGGAAGGCGTGTACTGTAAAACAGAAGGAAGGAGTTTAGGAAGGATAGAATTAATTGATGGAAGTAAGGAATATACTGTGAGAAAGGAGAAATAAATATATAAAGGAATACAGGAAGGAATATAGTAAGGAAGAAATGAATATCAGTATAAAAGGCTTTATAGGAATAATATAGGAAGGAAGGAATTTTTCAAAATAACTTCATTTCTTTCTATATTCTTTCCTTTATGCCTTCCTATAGGAAGGAAGGAATTAATTTCGGAAGGAATAAAGCAAGGAAGGCATTTACTCGTCAGAGATGTCAGGAAGTTGGGGTCAGACCAGAGCAGACATGATGCAGCGCCTCTGGCGCACTGAGTGATAAGGGCCTTGCTAAGGGACCCAAGTAAAAAATGGCAGCTTGGTGATTCTCCCCACCTCCTGATCAGATACGTAGAACCTTAACCACTGAGCTCCCACCTTCGCCTTAGGGGACTGGTAGAAGGAACAAAACCCTCTCCTTTCCTGAACACAAAGGCTCTGAAATGTTTTGATCATTCTGAGAAGCAAGTTTCAGAGTTATGAAGGCATCAGAGATTCGAGATCCTTTGTGTCTTTAGCACCCACACTTTGGGGAAAAAAATTTCCCCTTATAGTGTAGTTGATACTTGGCAAGAAAACAAGCGTATAGGGTTCGAAAGGAACGTGCCCCGGTGGTCCGGAATGAAAAGAATCGAAACATCTATTCTTGTATTATACGTCCTTATTTCATTTTTTTCTTTTCTTCCCGTCTTTGTACAGTCTGTAAATTGCGTTCAGTAAATGCCACAAAGTGCACTCGGGATGCGCGAGAACAGACAACACACAACGTCCTCTTCTTTTTCTTCTTCCCGTTGAAGTGCGCATTTCGAGCTCCGCGTAGGAGTCGGAGTGCCGCTGACGAGGATATATGAGAGGGCACGGAGGATGCCATCTTGCCTGAAAGTGCTTAATCGCAACAACGTCCCGCATTCAGATTCCAGTCCGGAAGACTGAACAGCAGTTCGAGGTTGCGTTGTTTGTTTGCGAAATTGATTAAATAGCCATCGAATATATAGTTTGCATTTCTAGTTATCCAAAATCGCTAAACGTTTGTTGTGCGATAGAAACTTTGCCTTTCACTCTTGCAGATCTTCTAAGTTTAGAGACCGTAGCATTGATGATCAAGCGGGAGGCGGAGCTAGAGGTGGAATTGAAGATGCTGCGTGGAGTGACGAGGATGGGCAGGAGTTTATATGGAGACTGTTGTGACCCAAGGAGAAATGGAACACGATTGTGGTAACATCATAGAGTTCTTGAAGGCTTCATAGCTACCTCTAATAGGCGGAGAACAAAGCAACAGGAACCGGTCATTGATTGTTCTTCGTTTTTTTTCCAAAGATGCTGAATTTAGCCCTATATTCTTAATCAGTGGTAAAAAAAATAAATGTATTTAAAAAAAAAAAAAAAAAAAAAAAAAAAAGGTTGCCATATTGGACAAGGACAAACTTTTTACATATAGTGGCATTTGGCAGACATCCCTGATCCAGAGCGGCTTACAAAAGCGCTTTGAAGTCCATATCAATACATACATCCTGGTACTGGTTCTATTAGGACATGGAATAAGAACATCAATCTCAAAGCTCTGCGAGAAAGATAAAAAAAAAAAATTAAGTCCTAATTTAAAGATTGCAAAAAGATCGAGGTCTTTACGCTTTGCTTGCAGGCTGCTAGTGACTTAAGCGTCCCGATATCAGATCGTTTGTGAAGTTCCTTTCACCACCTCGGGGCCTGAACAGAGAAATGTCTGGAAGCAGGTCTTCTTTGTTTAATATGGAACAGTTCCCTTTAATTTCTGCGTTTCAGACAGTCAGCGAATCATCAATTCACTTAAGTGCCTTCTGACTTCTAACGCATGGCCCCGTTCACAAACGCCTTTGTAGTTGAAGATGAAACGGAACCACTGGTGTCTTCAGGAAGATGCAGCTCTTCCTCTGCCATGTTAATCTGTCCTCTGAGACCCTCAGGACATGCCTGTGATACGTCATGTTCATGCGGCGGCGGCGGCGGCTACGGTCAGCCTCAAGAAATTTCTCTTAAAAGGAGACAATCCTGACAATTTCTTTAAATCGAGGGAGTGATTGAATGAAGGATGGAAGGAATGAAGACATTTGTATGTTGAAATAAGCAGAACAGTTGAGACCATTTCATTAGAAATTTAAAATGTAAAAAACACACACACTTACATAAACATCTGTATGACCAAATTGGGGTCTAACAAATCTATAAACTTTGAATTTTTTCCCATTAATTCACTTTTATTTAATCAATTTAATTTGGAGTGAATTTAATTGATTACTGAATTTAATCAGTATAATAAGGGTATTGCATTAGATTTATTTCATTAAATTCTTTATAAAATATTATTTTTATATATTTAACCAAGCAGGTATCTGTCTAGTCTGTCTACAGTCTGTCTGTCTACAGTCTCTGTCTACAGTCTCTGTCTACAGTCTGTCTACAGTCTCTGTCTACTGTCTGTCTGTCTACAGTCTGTCTACTGTCTGTCTGTCTATAGTCTATCTTTCTCGATCGATCTAAAACCAGAAAATACACTATATGGACAAAAGTATTGGGACGCCTGACTTTTTTTAACCCTATATAGTTCTTCTCTGAACTCTCAAACCTGGAGGCACACACTTGTATAGGACGTCTTTAGATGCTGTAGCATGAAATCTTTCCCTCTATTTGAGCTCGGAGATCCAACCATGTTCCAGCATGACGATGCCTTTGCACACAAAGCCAGCTCCATGAAGATATTCTTTTACGTGGGTTGAAGCGAAAGATCTCCTGCTACAGAGCTCTAAATGCCGTTAAACACCTCTGGGACGGATTAGAATTCCGACTGCACTCCAGGCCTCCTCACTTCAGCTACATCAGCACCTGACTTTAATAATCTACACAACATCTCGTGGGAACACCTTCCCTGAAGATTATCGACAGCAAATGGGAACTAAAATATGGAACGCTAGCACATACAAACCTTATCTTTAGGTTTCCATTAACGTTTCTGCATGTCGCGTATATTCCAGGATTAAAAGTATTCCACGGCCATAAGATGCGAACGGTACTTTTACCCCGGTTTTCCTCGCATGTCGTTTTTAATCTAATGGAACACGTTTTCCCGATACCAGCCGTTAGTCCTGCTGTGATTTACAGCACACGACTATTCAACAACAGATTGCATGCTGCAGCAGGCATAGCAGGCGGCGTCTTTATTCCAGAAAACACTAGACAATTCTGAGATACACAAAAATAAGATTTGAATATGAATACTGTAGAGTGCCAATGTACAGCTTGTGTTGTTGCTGAAGCTTTGTGTACATTCATGGATTAATGTGTCTGCACTATGAAAATCTTTTCAGATAAAGAAAAAAATCGGAGGAAAAAAAAAAAAAAGTTCTTTGTTAATCTTTTTGTAAATCGGATGCCAAAGCTACTCGTTTTGACGATCCTTAAAAGACAAAAGTGCATTTGGAATGCACAAGTATGAACATTGCAAAAAAAATAACATAAAAACATAAAACTAATATATAATCTATATATATATCTTACAATATACATATATATAAATAATATATAATTTTTTTATATATCAAAATTTCCTTAATCTGTTTTTTTTTTTTTTTTTTTTTTTTTAGAAAAAATAGTCTTTAATTAATAATTTCCTAATGCCAGGTAATTATAAAGCAAGTTTTCTAGGCAATTAGAGATTAGATTCTTTTTCATTTCTATTCATTTGCTTCTTTCAAGAAATAAATGCTTCAAATTAATTAAAATGATCTTCCAATTAAACTGGATTATTTCAATCTTTGAAATCGAATCGGACAACTTACTCTTGCGTCTTCAACTCCAGCACAGGATTGATCTGGTCTGATCTTCATTTATCAATCTAAATCATCAAACGATAATAAATGGACTTGAGGTGCCATCGAGATGAGGCTCGGTTTCCTTTCGAGTCTGGTTCTTCGCAAGGTTTCTTTTTCATGACCTCTCAGGAAATCTTTTCCTTGCTATTGACTTCCTTGCTATAGGCATTAGCATATAAATATATTTTTTTATAACCTATTTATCATATTTATTTATAAAGCTGCTAATGTCCATTGTTAAAAGTGCTATACAAAGAAAACTGAATATATCTGTATGTTGAATTACTAGGTTTCCCTTTCGTTCCCATGATTAGGCTCGGTCCTCTGTCCGTTTCAGTTTGAAAATCTGTTGAGAATTAAATTGAAAGAGAATCACCCGCGATGTGATTTCAGTTAATAATCTTTGACTAATCCATATACATCAGACTTTTCCAGTCATTTGTGGTTCCTCTCCAGACTATGACTAAATCTTGGATGTCTGGATGCGCTACATTACATAGCATTTCATTTTCTCTTTGTTTGGTTCAAACTAGAAGGTCTTACGTGGCCTGCTGTAGAGCTGGCGGCTAACAGAGACTTAATGTGGAATGCGATGTTCAAAAATCCCATATGAATCGTAAGTTCAGGTGTCCACCAAGTTTTCGTGGCAAGAGCACTAGCATAACCTCCTTCTCAGAAAATGTTCCACTAGAAAGTCAGGTATTGATGTAGGAGGGAGGGAGGAGGCCTGGGGTGAAGTCAGCGTTCACATTCGTCCCAAAGGTGTTCAATAGGGTTGAGGTCGGAGATCTTCCACTCCAACCCAGTGTTCGTGGAGCTGGATTTCAGCTCGGGTGCATTGTCATGCAAGTTTGGATCAAAGATTCATGCGAGCACGTCCAGACGTCCTATACAATCGTGTGCCTCTAAATAAATACGGGAAAGGACAATATATGACCGGAAAAGTCAGGCATCCCAGTGCTTTTGTCCGTCTAGTGCATGTTTTGTCCTTCCTGAGAAGGCGCCGTTCTTTTCTATGCACTTGTGTTCTTTGTGTTTTGCATTCTTTCACTGTGCTACTCAATGACCGTCTACAGACACTCCAGCAGATGTTTGTGTTTTTTGTTTTTTTTTTCCCCCTACTGACTTTTCCAGGCAATTCTGCAGTGTGGATTGTTTGCTATTTTCTACCGTCAAGCCTCGGGCATAATGGAATCGAAATGGCTGTATAGTGTGTTTTTATATATATATTTTTTTATTAGCAGATTGAGCCTATCGATATTCTTTTGAAAGCTAGCTGCAGGTTTGAGAAAGAAGAGCTGAGTGGTTCCAAGTATGCTATTACAGGCAAAAAAATCTCAGTGGCTTCAAGAAGATTCGTTCGGCGTTCATTGTTCGAGCTCGCAAGTCGCACACGTTCGATGCGTCTTCTTTCAGCTCTGCAACTGTGAAACGACCGGCGTGTCTCGCATCAGCGAGCTCCTTCGACACGCCGGTCGTTTCGCAGTTGCAGAGCTGAAAGCCGGAAATCCAGATCGGAGTTTTTTTAAGGCAACGTAATCGATTTCCCGATGGTGAAAATAACCACACTTCATTTTCTCTAGTTGTTCTGGTTATGACCTTATTGGCACGTCTTTGGATCAGTTTTCTGACATCTTGCGGCCTTTGGAATGTTTCCTCTCGAAATTAAAATAGTTGCACTTATGGCCAGATGGCCTTGTTTTCCACAATGCTAGTAAAATATCACTGGATGGATGGATGGATGAAATTATTAATTTTGCAACCTATG
>JAAIIK010000079.1:1195896-1223929 GCA_014706435.1 Silurus glanis
AGTTTGCTTGAATGATCCTCGGAGAATGCAACACTTTGAGTCTCGCATCTGTGCTACTGATAATTAAATCTCACCGTGATTTTATTAGTTTTTTTTTTTTTTTCTTTCTCCAACTGCCCCCTCTCTCTCAAGGCCAGAAGCTCCACTGGGAAATTAGTTTTGTTTCAGTAAACGTCTCGCAATAAACATGGCTAGAAGTGACGGCGCTTTAGGATCTGTGATTAGAAAGCTGGAGTTTTGTGCATGGTCTTTTTTTTTTTTTTTTTTTTTTTGGTCTGACAAATAAGATGATAAATGGCCTCGATGTTACCCTGACTTTACTAACATCATTGTGGCTGAATGAAATCTCACACATCATCACAAAGCACACTTTAAAATCTAGCGGAACATCTTCCCAGAAGAGTGGAGGTTCTTATAACAACGAATGGGGACTCGATGTGGAATGGGAGGTTCCACAAAAATGTGTTTATATATTACATGGAGTATTGGATAAGTGGAAAATAATGACAAGGGGCTCAAAGTGCAGACTTCAATGTGCATTCAGTGTAAAAGGATCCTCTTTACAAAGAAATGAGGAACTTGGGCTCAGTGTGTTGGGTGAACGCATGCTGTAGCGCCTCTGGAGCAAAAAGAGTTAATAAAAAAAATAGGGATTAATTGCCCAAATGTGGCTTTTGACCATTTTAACCTGTGGGCCATCAAGTGTATGATTGAGGACTTCTGGCAATATTGATGTCGTTCTGTTTCTCTCTCTCTCTCTCATTCTCTCTCTCTCTCTCTCTGTTCCTTCATTTCTTTCTCTCTTTCTTTCTCTTCCTTACTCTGTTCCTTCCTCTTTCTTTCTTTTTCTTCCTTACTCTGTTCCATCCTTTCTTTCTTTCTTTCTTTCTTTCTCTTCCTTACTCTTCCTTTTTATGTTCCTTCCTTACTCTGTTCCTTACTGTTTTTCTTTCTCTTCCTTTCTCTCTTTCTTTCTCTTCCTTCCTTTCTTTCTCTCTCTTTCTCTTCCTTACTCTGTTCCTTCCTTTCTTTCTCTTTCTCTTCCTTACGCTGTTCCTTTCTCTCTTTCTTTTTCTTCCTTACTCTGTTCCATCCTTTCTTTCTCTTTCTTACTCTGTTCCTTCCTTTTTGTTTCTTACTCTTCCTTACTCTTCCTTCCTTTCTTTCTTTCTTTCTCTTCCTTACTCTTCCTTTTTATGTTCCTTCCTTACTCTGTTCCTTACTGTTTCTTTCTTTCTCTTCCTTACTCTTTCTTTTTCTCTTCCTTACTGTTCCTTTCTTTCTTTCTCTTCCATACTCTGTTTCTTTCTTTCTTTCTTTTTCTTTTTCTTCTTTCTTTTTCTTTTCTTCCCTTCAGACTATCTTTGTCAAACAATTGTCATGATTCATTATTTTTGCATTTTCCAGTAGCTAAGAGTAAGCCCAGTCTGCTGCCACCATCAGGTCGAAACAAAAATTGCAACATGTTGGCCCATCATGCCCCTAAAAATCTATTTATTTTTTAAGGAAAGCCATAAACCCAGAGCTGCTTTTGACCCGTGGGTGAGATTTTTGATCCTGAGACCAGACTTTTGACCTCCCGATTTAAAGCGTTCGACAAATAGATGTGTACAGTCATGTCTTATTGCAGTGTGTGCACTTTTTTCAAACAGAAAGCTCCGTCCAGTGACGATAAATGAGCAAAAAGTACAGACAGTGAATAAAATCTAACCATATGCTTTGTTGTTGGTGTAAAGCAGTGCTGACTGGCACTGTTCCTCGTCTGGGTGTGAATCTGAATAGTTGTATGGACGGGGTTTTTTTTAAAGCACTCTTGGTTGTTAAATGTTTAAGATAAAACCAGTCTAATCAGGGAAGTATTTTCCTGACGTATCATCCAAATTGGAATAAAGTGCCTATTCGGAAATAAAGGAAACAAGATGGAACATTAGATCGCTCCCTGGACGCAGTTAATAGCTCCCCAACCTGCTGTTCGTTCGGGTGTTTTTCTTGCATGATGAGCATTTTTTTTTTTCTGTTGTTGTTTTTGTTTCCCCGTATTTTAATGCGAACAGTCTGCACAAACAAGGTCCGTTAGATAAGTTCAACCCTGAACGCTGAAACGAAATGCTAAGGGGGTTAAAAAAAAAAAAAAAAAAGAAGAAGAAGAATAATAACGTAATATTGCTTGCACAAGGACGTGACTTTCCTTATGCCAGCGTGCAGAATATTACACATTTTACAGTGAAGAATCAGTACTCCGAGGCATTTTTCAGGTCTTTCTGAATAGATCATAGGAATTAGAGAAGTTGGATGATGCAGAAGTTTGAATAATGATTTTTTTTCTAGGTATTCTTTTTTCGAAAATCAACGAAATCTGCAAGAATGATGGAGCGCCTGAAGACAAAACGGAGCCGGTTGTTAATTTGCTCCCTGTAGCTTTGGGATGTTTTCTTTCTAAACCATATATACAGTATATAATTTGTATTTATTTTTTGTACTTATTCAGAATAATTGTGTTGGACTCGAAGCATCTGTGCGTGTGTGAAAACAATTTGTATATATTATTAATAATAATAATAATTACAGTAAATATTTCATAGTAGTTAATTGATTTCTTTATTTGTTATATGGTAGATTAATTGATATTTTTATTGGAATAAAAGTGGGACCAAAAATAATGGTGCCACAATAAAGCTTTACGGAGAGAAATCTCTTATAAATGAATGCATGTTTGTTCCTTATAAATGAGCCATTGCAAAGGGAAAAACCTCCTGAGATGGAATGAGGAAGGAACATTGAGAGGAACCTCATTCCCCTCACCGAATGTCCCTCCATTACAGTTCCTTCATTGAGGTGCTGTTCAGTGCTGAAATGCAGAACTGTTCATGCAACCTGTGGTCCTGAACCATTGTAGCAGACTGTTGACATTTTAATTTCAGTCCAAATCCAAGTTCTTGAGTTGCACATTAATGACATGGATCTTTAGGCTGTTGAGGTGGAACCTTAACCAGCTGTGCTGTAAGATTTGCTGGTCAGATGTGCCGGAAATGTGACGAGAATACTAAACATTTATCTGATGTAGGTGATGTGAGGATGTTCCTGGGGTGCAATCAGCATTCCAATTTATCCCAAAGGTGTTCATATTTCATTTAATATTTGATCATATTTGTTGAAAGTCTGATAAAGAACCAAAGTCAGGTGTCTTACATACTTTTGTCCAAATAATGTGTATATTTTGCTTTAGTAGGGTACCGTACTTTGCTTTTTTTTTTTATTTATTTATTTTTTTTTACAAATTTCATAGATCGCTTGCATTTTTTTCACTGCTCCATTCATCATCTAAATTACAGAGAAGAAATAAAACAGGAGAAAATGCAGAGAGCCACGTAAATAATTAAATAAATGTGTCGAAAATGTCAGGAAGCTATTAGCAGTAATTCTGTCGTTTCTTCTCTAGTTTTCTTTCTTTTTCAGTATTTTATCAGAGGTTTTTTTTTTTTTTCTTTCCCCAGCCATTGATTGTGTTCGCAAAGGTCAGCGGTGCTGTCGTCCTTATTATACAAAGGCGCAGGGAACATGCGAGCAGGACAGTTAATGCACATTCCTCGTAATACAGAGAAATGCTTTCTGCTTCTTTTTGTGCAAGGTCTTGTCGGAATGAATGTATTTCTCGGAGGTATGAGAGAGAGGTTAGGATTCGTGAGGAGATTCGCAACAAAGGTTTTTGCTTTATTTGCGTAAGCTGTCTAATGACAGGTCATGGGTATACGTTAATGATGTTGCGAGTGAGAAATGTTTGTAATTTGGCTTTTTTTTCTTTTTTTCCGGAATACGTCGTATTCCTTGTATATTTCACTCGAAGGTCTTTAAGGGGTCAGATGTTTGAAGTTAGCATTACTGTAGCAACTTGAGGGAAATGATTTACTGTTTATTTTGTATTTCTTTTTTTTTTCTTCATCCTCTTTGTATTACATTATTTCAATACAAGCTATTGCTACTTGCTGATCAGAAGGTCAGGGACTCAAGCCTCGGCACCACCAGGCTGCATGTTTGGGCCCTTGAGCATGGCCCTTAACCCTCTGACCACTCTGTGATCCAGGGTAGAAGCTGTATCTGACTGGGGTCACTAGGGTTAAGGCTCTGGGCTACTCCACTATCACCAAGCTACCACTGTTGAGGCCCTGAAGAAAGGTCCTTAACTTTCTGGCCCCAGCGTCGCAACAACCTGGGATATGGGAAAACTAGGGATGTAGTCGTTCCGTGGTTAAAGCTCTTGGTTTACATTCAGAAAATCAGCGGTTCAAGCCCTGGTTTCTCCAAGCTGCCACTTTTGGGGCCCTTGAGCAAGGCCCTTAACCCTCTGTGCTCCAGGGGCGCCGAATCACAGGATATGCGAAGAGAAAATTTGACTGTGCTGTAAAATCCATGTCACAAGTATAAAGCATTTTTCTCTGTATGTGACCTTGATGTTTGAGTTGTCAAAAAACCCACTAATGTCTCTCTCCGTGTCTCATATGTAGATTACTGTGAAGATCCCCTGCTGGCATCCCTTCCCTCGGCCTCCTTCCAGAGTTCATCAAGGTCTTCTGACAGCCACTCGCCTCACTTCGCCAAACTCCACGCCAGAGACGGTACACGTTTGGTGCTCTTTTCTTTCCGCGGCTCCCGAGAGCCGTTACGCAGGGGCCTGTCGAAGCGGTTTGATCTTCCAGAGGGCTACTTTCATGGCTTATCCGTGCACCCGATAAGGCTTGAAAGAGAGTTCCCTAGTCAGAAATCTGTTCTAGTCCAGAATATCATTACTTAAAGCTGTACATAGCGTGCACCGAACACGGTCTGTAAAAAAAAAACAACGAAACAAAAAAAGGTAATAGACTTTTCCCCAGCGTCTCCGTTTGACCTCCACAAGCAAACGATTGTCTTTGAGTGACTGTGTAAGCACTGCTTGTATGTTTTAAAAGGAGCCCTCGCTGTAGGTGACGGACTCCAGAAGGAACATTTTCAGTTAACTACTGGCCTTTGTCTATTTATAACCAAGTACAAAGAAATAAAGTAAAATGTTTTTTAAAGTGCTTATGGACTGAAATTCATCAATCGTAAATGTAGTTGGTTACTGTACTTAAGTAGCTTTTTCACGTAGCTGTACTTTACTGAAGTATTTCCATTGGGGGAGTTTTTCACTCCATTTCAAAGTCAAGTATATGACATTTTACTCTTCATATTGTTATTTATGAGGATAAAAGTGAGCAGGTGAGGAGGTTCACATTCATCCCAAAGGTCTTCAATAGGGTTGGTGCTTCACAGCAGGAGATATTCTACCATATCCAACTCACGTAAAGTAGATCTTCATGGAGTCGAAAAAGTGAAGAAAAAAAAAAAAACAAAAAAAAAACACACAAATGAAGAAATTATAATATTAATAGCAGTGTGTTTGCTCATGTCACATGGGGTTTGAGTACACAAAAAGCTCAGGGAAGAAATCGCCACATCACACGGCCTGAACTTTCAATAATGAGCGATTTTCAAAGAAGAAAAACGAACAAATATAATCACTAATTATTGATTTATAAATAAGTAAAATACATGTCTTAGTGAAAATCTCTACAGGTCAAGATTGGAGGTCGACCAATCGTGGATTTTTCCCGATACCGATGGATAGATTTACTGGATAGAAAACGCGCACTCCATGTAAAATAGCACAGTATTACAAAAATAAATAAAAGAATCATGAAAATTTGCTAAAAGGAAATGTATATATGAAATAAATATATTGATATAATTAATAAATTATAAATAATGCATAACGCTCTCCGTGCAGCGCGCAGCCTCGCGTGTAAAAACAGCACGTGGCTGCAGTGATTTGCCTCTAGAGGCCGCTCTCGTAATGACAGCAGACCGGAAGCCGGAAAAACTATCGGTATGGATTCTTGCAGATAGCCTGCAGTTCCAGCAATCAAGTGTAAGTGCTGATTAATCACCAGAACCGATCAATCGTTCAACCTCTAGTTAAGATTTGTTACTTAATCAATGAGGCTTGAAGGACGATAGTAGTAAAATACACTATAAAAGTAATCTACAAAGTACTGGCAAAAGTATCAGGACACCTGACTTTTCCAGCCATATGTGATTCTTTCCCAAATAGTTACCACAAAGTTGGAGGCACACAATTATTTACGGATGTCTGTCAATGTGGAAGCTTGTTCCAGAGTGGAAGATCTACTGCTATAGAACCATAAACCCTATTGAGCACCTTAGGGGTGGATTTTTTTTTCATGCTCACTCCACCCCAGGCCTCCTCAACTTTGTGACCGAATGAGCACAAATCTGCACCAAATCTAGTGGAACATCTTCCCAGAAGAGTGGAGGTTCTTAAAACAGCAAATGGAGACTAAATGTGGAATGGGTTCTTCAAAAAGAAAAAAGCACCTACCAATCTAATGGTTAGGTGTCAATTTTTCTCTCCATTTAATGTATGTATTTTGAATCGACGGTGTCTTTATGAGGTGTTTGCTACTCGGTCATTCTCCATGTCTTTGGTTCTTTATTTTTTTTTACTCCTCCAAGCAAGAAATAAGTAATAAAAAAAAAAAACAGGAGACCGAATGGAAGCCGGCAACATCCAGGTGCAAACATGATAAACCTGCGATATTTCCTTCCTACAAGCTCTTACATTTTTGCTATTTGCACAACTTTGAGCTTTAGGAGGATTTAAAAAAAAGTGTGGCGTGTTGAAAGCAAAACGAGTGAGTCGTAAAAGGTTTTCATATCGGTGAGCTACACTATTATCATCTGTATGTAAATGAGTTGTTGGTGTTACTGGGCAGATTGTTTTATTCGATATAGATCTATGTCGTGCACACGCTGAAACAATGTCAAGTTGATAGTGCAGTAAGGAATCAACCATCTCCTGAAGCGAATGCATCATTAGAGCAGCACAGTCTGGAGATCGCTTTTTCATTGCAGATTGTACTCCAGAATCGTAAATACATTGGTTAAAGCTGTAGGTGTATCGATGCACATACATAATCCTGGAATGGACTACAGAGGAGAAGAATAATGATTGGAGTTGTTTCATTTATTTAGACGACATGAACAACTTAGCCAGGGGTTTTGCATTTTAGCAAAAAAAAAAAAAAAAAAAAATTTTAGTGAAAAGCGTTTCATCACAATTTCTGAAACAGGGGCTAGGTCAGCAAATACAGTGCTGTCACCTTATTTTTTTTTTTTTTTTTTTTTTTTTTTTAATAATTTTTTGCATATTTGTCACAAATGTTATTACAATATTACCAGAGTGATTACAAAATGCAGGTTGTACTTTTTTTTAATTTTTCATTTATTTACTATGTGTAAAAAGTAATCGTATTAAGTAAAAAGCTACGTATTCGTTGACTTCAATCGCCGTCTCTGTGTGTCCGCCAGTCCAGACTTAAATTCGATTGACCTTAAACGAGCCGTCCATGCTGGAAAACCCTCCAGTGTGGCTGAATTGCACCAATTCTGCAAAGAAGAGTGGCCCGAAATCCCTTCACCGCCATGCGAAAGAATCGGCAGTTATCGCAAACCCTTGTTGCCTCCACGCAACCAGTTATTAGGTTTGGTGGCAATTTTATACTTGGGGCCAGGCAGGTTTAAAAAGCTTTTTTTCCCACTTAATAAATGAAATC
Source organism: Silurus glanis (assembly GCA_014706435.1). Lineage (NCBI taxonomy): Eukaryota > Metazoa > Chordata > Actinopteri > Siluriformes > Siluridae > Silurus > Silurus glanis. The sequence goes on from JAAIIK010000079.1 coordinate 1,203,543, forward strand.
GTCATTTAAAACCTTTTTTTTTTTTTTTTTTTTTTTTGTATTTACTTTGGTTATCGTTGTGTGATATAAAAAATGTGATTTATATTCAGTATGTGTGACAAATATGCAAAAAGAAATCCTTTTTCACAGCACGGTAGTAAAACACAGAGCGAAATGGAACAGTATATAGGCACGCAGAAGAGAGAAAAGCCTGAGGTCTATAAACCTAAGGAAATGAAGCAAGATCTATTTACAGCATGAACTCAGAGTAAGGAGCAAGGCATAAGCAGATGTTTCAAAGGCTATAATGTAATTATTTTATTCAATTATCATGCCAAAACAAACACTTGCATTAGAACATTATAAATATTGTGCCTACACTTAAGAATAGCAGCTAAGAAATAGCGTATGAGTGCTGGGTTCAGCTTATCCTTCATACAAGTAGCACCTAATTGTTTGCACTACAGCACACAAACTGAAGCATTTACATTTTATTTAGTTGCCATGAATTGAGCGCATAAGTCAAATGTAAATGGAACATTTCATAACATACACTCTGTGGCCAAAAGTATGTGAAGAGCAATGGAAACCATACAGGAAGTCCATAGAGAGAATCCAATAAAGACCGGAGGTCTGTAAATCTAAGGGAATGGAGCAGGATCTATGACTAACATGACCTCAGAGTAAGGAGCAAGGCATGAAAACTAGCACGAGATTTTTGAGGCTATATGTAATCAATATTTCCAGTTATAATGCAACATAACTGACCAAATCTGTAAATAAAATTAAATAAAAAAAATACATCAGCACATTATCAATGTTTTACCTATACATTAGCTATTAGAGTAGTAGATAAGTGCTGGTTCATCTTTTTTCTTTTTACACTACAGCACACGAATCAAAACATTTTGTTTTATACATTTGATGTATTTGCAGTAAATATGGATATTTTCTTTTCCATAATGTACAGAGAGTACATAATGTGAGAGAAACCCAGATAAAGGCTTGAGGTCTGTAAACCTAAGAGAATGCAGCAGGATCTACAGTATGTTACGAGCTCAGAGTAAGAAGTAAAGCAGGGGATCAGCACCGGGAGCTGTCCAGAGGCGATATCTAAGGCCTGACCTTGAAACCTATTCAGATTGGTGCTTACGGAGTGGTAAAAAGCAGCCATTACCAAAACAAAGCTAGTACTGGATGTTTTTTTTTGTTTTGTTTTTCTTTTTCTCTCAATTAATTCGTTAATTAAAACGTTTTAAGTGTATTTTTTCTTAAAGCGAAGTATTGCGATTTTTGATTTTTTTTTTATGAAAATATTGACGCACATTTAATCAGATACAATTGTTGCACCAACAGCAAAATAATTAAGAGACTGAGCACACGATTAACCGCTCAAGTGTCGGAGCATTCTATGAAGGAATGTAACGTAGAAATAGCATCGAACGTCACTGAGACGGATGGCGCTACGCGTCAAGACGACCTTGTGCCAAAGAAAGGTAGTGACGTTTCTGAGGGGTAGTACGTATTTTAGAGGTCAGACGTTGAACAATCTTTAGTCGAATGCAAAATACGTCGAAAGTCCGTTGCAACCGGTAGCGGCAGCGCCGCTAATTTATTTCAGCATTTGTGACTGACGTCAAACTGAATTGGAAGAATGCTCGATTTGTGAGATGAAAAAGTCACAATAACCTTTTACTTTTTATTCAGTGGCAGAAACGGGCTTCTATACGAATCCGTAAAACATTCTGGGGGAAAAAAACTGAGGCTCTAAGAAGAACCGAATCCCAGTAACCCTTCTTCACCCTGCCTATCTTACACCAGGCATTTATACTCGTTCCAATTGTTTGTTTTGTGGGTTCGGAATTTGATTTCTCTAAGCTCCAGGGAATCTAGTTACATGGGTTCATTAGCATTATATTCACTTTCAATACGCTTGGAAAGGAGAAATGAGACGAGCGTGTGCTTAAGCCACGGACTCTGGTAGAATACAGAAGAATAGAAACAAATGTGGAAGTTTTAGCTCTACTGAAAGGTCCAGAGATCATTCGAGGGGTTCCTGTGTAATATTAAACGGTGTGATGTTTGTTGGTGTCCAGTGCTGAATTAGAAGGACAAGCAGGACGAAAGCAAACTCTTTCGTTTGTTTCTTTGTGACTGTGGTTCTCTCGATTTCATGATCGTTCTGATCATGCAGGTTCTGGTGGATGGTCTCCAGACAGTGAGGATCGTCGGCCCTGGCTGCAGATGGACCTGAGAGACCGGCTGGAGGTGACTGCGGTGACCACTCAGGGCAGATGGGGCAGCACAGCCTGGGTGAGCAGCTATCAGCTGCAGTACAGTGACTCGGGAAAGACATGGAGATCCTACAGACAAGAAAACATGCCATGGGTAAGTCTGAAGCAATATGCAGACTGACGTGTGTTCATGTGCAAATCGGCACATCCGAACAGTTACGTTAGGAGGTTGACTGAGTCTAGTTTGTCTATAAGGAGTGTTTTTATGCAGACGCCAGCACAATTTATTGCTTTTTTTATGGTATCTGCTGACAGTTAAAACAGTGACACGAGTGTCATTTGACTGTTATTTTAGACCCTATTTGACCCAAATTTGCTTTTTTCCCCATCCTATTAGGCACTGTTAGTGCAGACACTGTGGTCCTGCGGGAACGTCGTTTTGTTTCACTGTGTACTGCACTGTTTATGGTTGGAATAACAATAAAAGCCAACTTGACTTGAGGCACAAAGGGCCTTTTTTTATTTTTATTTATATTGCAACCAGTACCTTCAGTGGTTTGTTTCGTACAGGGCATTGTTCATTATGGGCTGTATTCAGATTTGAGCTTGTACAACAAAATATAGACTATCCATCTACAGTATAGCGATCTATCTGTTTGTCTGTCTGGCTGGGTGGCTGGCTGGCTTCCTGGGTAGGTCGTATTGGGTGGGGCTCTAGGTAGGTGGAGAAGGTTAGGTTGGTAGGTAGGAAGGGTTGGTTGAGGTGGGTGCTTGGTTGGTAGGTAGGTAGGTAAAGTTGGTAGGTAGGAAGGGTTGTTTGGGGTGGGTGAGTGGGTGCTTGGAAGGTAAATAGTGTTAGGTTGGTAGGTAGAAAGGGTTGGTTGGGGTGGGTGCTTGGTTGGTAAATAGGGCTAGGTGGGTGGGTAGGTAGGAAGGGCTAGTTGGAGTGGGTGTTAAGTAGGTAGGGTTGGTTGGGATGAGTGCTAGGTAGGTTAAGGGGTGGTTGGGTGGGGCGTAGGTAGGTACGTAGGTGGTGTTTGGTGGGTGGATGGTACTCTGGGTAGTTGGGTGATGGGTAGGGTTGCGTGGGTGGCTGGAAGGTCGTTAGGTAGGTGTATGGGCGGGTGTATGGTATGTTATAGGCATATCTTAGTGGTCCTCACCACCTGAGTTCTTTTTTTCTTGAACCACAGAAGTCCTAACCAGTCCTCCAGCGTAAACCGGCAGGCGTTTTAAAATCTGCTTCATGAGATTATCGGAATTACTGTCGGAATTTTAAGGGCTCGTGCTCAGCTGCGAAAGTGTTTGGAGAAAGTGCCTTTGAAAGCGCGGCTTGCATGTTAATTAGCACGCCGAGTGGCAAGTTAATTTGCTTAATCACTTCAGATTTTAATTAATTAGGCTGCCCATTGTTGTTTGGAGTGACTTCGTCAATCGCATGGGCGCATTGTACAATGACCGGGAAAATGTGGAGGTTAATGGAGACTCTAGGAGTGAAATGACGAACAGTCCGGCTTGCTGAAGCTCTCGCGGGAGCTGCGCTGGCGTCCCTGGCCAACTGTACCGTGACGCATCATGTGTGGGGGAAACTTCAGAATCAGACAGTCACGCATGGTCTGATGCCATCTGCTTTGTGCCAGTGTAGAGCTAACGACGCGCGCTACCCGTTACTCGACACTGCAACCGTTAATCACATTTAACAAATAAGTCCTACCACTTAGATCTAGAGAGATAAAACGAGCGAGTGCACTGCAGGGTTGGGAGAATGGACATTAATGCATGTGGCTTTGAGTCTACACTAATTCAAAAACTTAAGCTAGAAAGTGTGTGGGTTGGTTGGTTAGTCATGCATCACTCACCTCTCTGAAAGTGCATATTATCGTTCTTATTCCGTCAACTGCTTTGCTATTATTGTAATAGCATGGGATGTAATGCAGGTTTCAGCGGCACCTTCCTGTTATTCAATGCAGTCGCTTTATTGGCAGGATAGTGACAAAAAAAAAGATATAGTTTTAAAATTAAAACTGAAATAATTGTAAAGCAGTAACATTGTAATGCAAGCACACTTTATCATACTCTTGGGTATGGTGTGTTTGAGTGTGTCGGATAGCGAGAGCTAATTAAAGGCCATTATTGTGTCTGTCTGTCTGTATTCTTCTCTCAGACAGACAAACAGATACAGAGACAACAGAGACAAAGAAACAGTCTTTCTATGTGTCTGCCAGTCTCAGTCTGTTTGTTTAAACAAACAGAGACAGACAGATAAATGTATTTTGGTGATTTGTTCACCTATTTCGAAAATCCAACAGTCTTCCATCAGCCACAGACTTCTCTGCTCGCAGTCTAGACGCTTGCGGTCATTACATTCGTTGTTGGTTTGAACCTTTAGAAGGTTTCAGAGGGGAACAAGACAAAGCTTCTGAGAAAAGCTATAAAACTGCTGCTGAGGATACACATTCGATTCCTGCCTCTCACTAATTCAAGCACCAGTCCAAATGTTATGGCCAAAAGTATGTGCACCCCTGATTGTCACACATGTATGTGGTTCTTCACCAAACTGTTGCCACAATTGTTTTAAATGTCACAATTTTTGAATTGCCACAATTTCCTTTTTCTCTGGAACTGGTTAGAACCTGACAACGACGATGCTCCTGTTTACAAATCGAGGTTTATAAACACATGGTTAATCCCACATGTGACTGTGTGGTGAGGACACACTCTATAAGATGAAATCTTAAAAGGAACCAGACTCAAAAGGAATCCCATCATGATGGTCCACATACTTCCCACCATATATTGTATGTGTCAGTAATGTTTTCGCTTTTTGCAGTGAGCTGCACCGTATCTGCGATCAAATGCACTTCAGACTCCACAGACTTACTGTTCAGGCTGAAGAAGGAACTCACACTGACTGCAATTATGCTTAGTTTAGTGTGGATTTTTTTTTTTTCCTCTGGTGACAGCTGTGAGATCGATTGCTTTAGCCTCAAGCACCATGCCTCTGGTCCTTCTTCTGATTCTCTAGGTGTAAAATACCTGCTTAACCATTACTACACTGCGACACACAAAAAATCGATATGTTTAATTTTAGAACTCCATTTTCCAGCAGCTCTGTATGCCAACTATACAGCAAATTGTAAAAGTTTTAGCCCCCCGCCATGATCCTACGATAACAGGATTATATAAACTGACATGATGAAAGAATTTGAAAACAACGGAGAGCAAAATAATAGTAAATATTTGAGCGGTTTTGTTGGAACAGACTTTTGTTGGAACACTATAGCAAAATAGTCAATAGGTTTCTCGACACGAGAAACCTAATGAGGCATAAAAAGGCACGCGTTCCGCCGATCTCGTGTTAATCTTGAGGACCTAGAGTGGTCCTGCTTCCTTCGTTTCTCCTAAGAGTCTTATCACACGGTATAAAATATACAGCTTTACACTTCTGTCCGAAAAAACAGCCGAGCTCCTGGAGGCGTGGTGTGGGCGGAGCTATAGCCCGAAATCGAACATCAAAAATGACAGCAGCAATGACGGCTACGGCAGGACGTGCCTATGGAAAGATAACAAGGTTCTACTTCCCCTTATTTGGAATGCATGAAATAGCATTTTTTTTTATTTATTTATTTATTTATTTTTGAATTCCTCCTGTGCCATTGGGTGGCATTTGGAGGCAGGGGCCTGATGGCTTGCTTGCCGTTTCCGTAGTTTTGTTTACAGGGTCAGGTTCCTTTCGCAGTGGGGCTTGAGAGCATCCATGGCAGGGTACTTAATCCCCATTCCCTCACATGAGCACCTATGGGGTGTTGAGGGCATTGCTTAAGGGCCCAAGAGTGGCAGCCTGGTACCCTCCCCCTCAATAAAAGTTACTATTGAACATTGTCAACATTGTATGTGTACGAAGGCAATTCCCTTCATATTCATATCCCACCACCACTAAGCTGGGCCCTTGAGCAAGGCCCTTAACCCTCCACCGCTCAGTCGTATGAACGAGATAATTGGATGAGAGTCTGCAAAAAGCGAATGCCTTCTTGAGCTAAAAAGTGGGCGGAGTTAAAGGTGCACCGCTCTCAACGTTTGCTCTAATAGGATCAGGAGTGTAGCTTCGCGCTACAGCGTGGCTTTTATTTTATTTTTTCCCCTCCTTCTTGCACAGCCCACCCTCTTCCTCTCTTCATTCCACATAACAAGGTTTCGGTGTCCGAAGTCAGCACCCGTTCAGATCGATGGCATTGACCGACGGCGACTTGAGCTTGAGCAGCTAACGTGGCTTGGCACATTTATCACGCGGTGACAGATCCCATTAACACACCCTTAAAAGGTCAATCAAACCAAAAACATGTTTATGGATATTTTTTTTTTTCTCCCCTCTGCTTTTTCAAGGGAAGGCCGTTCTGTCTGACTCGCTGTTGTCTCTCTCGCTGTGAGAACCCGCTGTGAGACGTGAGCGTATTGATTATACGGTAGCAACTGAACATTCCTGGCAACTGAACCTGTCATTCCTGATGTCATATCACTGTCGTATATCCTACCCTGTGGGCTGTAGTTTGGGGACCCCTGATGTAAAGAAATTGTTCTTTAAAACCAAATATAAATTGTGATGTACAGTAAATTCTATTTGAATCTTTTTTATATTGTACTGTGTAGAGTGAAGACTATACTATTTGAACCAAAAGTATTGGGACACCAAGCATTTCCAGCCATATTTGGTTCTTCCCCAAAAGGTCATCACAAAGTTCAAGGTGTACAATTGTATTGGACGTCTTTGGATGCGCTAGCATTAAATCTTTCCTTCACCTGGACTAGAAGTGGTGCCAGCATGACGATCTGCATGAACCTAGCTCCATAAAGATCTGCAACCCTTTAGAACACTTTGGGGATAAACTGGAGTGCACCCCAGACCTCTGCACTTCCTTTTCCTACATCAGTACCTGACTTTACTAACACCCTTGTAGCCGAATGAGCACAAATCTCCACAAAATCTGGTGGAACATCTTTCCAGAAGAGTGGAGCTGCTTATAAGAGCAAATGGGGAACGGAAGATGGGATGATTCCCATGTGGAGAAGGTTCTCCATTCACTGGGAAGTACAGTTCCTTTCGATTCTTCTATACACCAAGGATATTTGGGAGCATGAGAATTTGAGAACAATGGACCAGAACACCAGACAAAGTTTCTGTAGACTTCTGAATTCTTTGTTACTCCAATGATGTTCTCAATCATCAAAAAGATTAGTGAGCCTGTTCCAATAATCTTGTATGGTTGGTAGCTCAGTGATTTCGCTGATCGGAAGTTCTGATCCCACCCAGCTGCCCCTCCTGGGCCCTTGAGCGAGGCCCTTAACCCTCAACTGCTTAGTTGTAGGTCTGTCTGGATAAGAGCGTCCGACAAATGCTGTAAATGTAAATCATGAGCAGATCCTTTTGTTTTTCCCACTCCGGCCTTTCAATCACTTTAGAACAGGTTCCTCTTTGTTTCCAGAACGTTCTGCACCTCACATGGATCTCTTTGTGACGTAAATTCCGAGCTTCAAAAAACCTCACCACGAAAAATATTTACTGCTGATCAAAGGTTTGCATCTTGTGGTACGGAGGAACCCCTTGAGATACATCTTCAAACAGTGGATTGTGATACCTCCACCCCTGCCCTGTGGAAGTTGTGATGTTCTTCAAAACGCTGGTTCTGTCTTCAGCTACTGTTTCGGTTTTTTTTTTTTGGTTTTTTTTCCCACAAGCCTTTTCAACCATGGTGGTTAGTCCATCAGTGGTTTCTTCTTCTCCTCAGCTCCGAAACCCCATATGTCTTCGCCATTGATGCCAAAGATTATAAATTGCGATTTTTATACTCTGCTGCCGAAACGTGTTGAGAACAAGGGGGAGAGCGCGGTCGATAAAAATACGGTTTAGACTTTGCGGATCGATCCTGAGCCCAGGAACGTTTACATGTTCTCCCCATCTCTCCATGGGGTTCATCTGGCTTCTACATGGTAAATGGAACAGAGAGAGGGAGTAGGGGGATTTTTAGGTTTTTTTCTTTTACAGATCGGTTTGAGATATAAACCTGAAGTGCACTCCAACTAAAAATGACCGAGTGGATGTTTTCAATAAATTCCACACCAGCATTTAAATGAAATCACAAGAAAAAAGACGTAACGTAAACATCTCTTTCGATAAACCCTTTCGTTTCTTCTTCATAACTGCTAGGCCCTCTGTTCCGTTCTTCCGACCCGGTCACCGCGCCATTTGCCCCGAGTTCCGTTCTTTCTCACGTTTCTGATTTCTCATTATTTTTATTTTTAATTTTTTTATTGCTAATCGTCGTTGCTCATCGCTTGTTTTTCGTCTACACGTTCGGGTTAAGCTCTGGTTTTGTTTGCGCTGGATATTGACATGAAACGAACTGTTCCATGCCCGACCTCGCTTTTTGGGTGCCGATGTCAAAAAGTTTCGAGGCGAACGGTGACGGATGACGCTATTCCGACCGGATGAATCCGCCACCGAGACGTTTGACGTGACGTACGTTTTGACATACGGCGACGCAGAAGAAACGCCGCTGGAAGATGACGTGAGATCAGAAAGAACATAGCAGAACAATCCACATGGTCTCGTTTTCGTCGTTGGTTCCGACACCGTTGCGGCGATCCGAAAAAAGAAGACTTCCAGGACGCATTCCAGAAGTGGCAGGAACGCTGGGAGCGCTGTATTGATGGAAGCTAGTCTCTAAACGTTTTGATACAACCTCGTATGACAGGTGAATAAGTATCCAGTATTTATCCTGTAGGCGGATTAGACACAAAATTCATCATCTTTGAATCAGAATTTATTGTAAAAGTTGGCTTCGCTCTTCATCCAAATCGAAATGTGGGCACCGTCTAAACCAAACTTTTCTTGGCTACGGGAAAAAAAAGCATGGATTTATTCATTGCTTCTTTTTTTGCTCGTTCATTCTCCTTCTGACATTTAAACACGAGCCAACTCTTTATCATCCGGTCTTTAGTAGCGACTGGAAGATCGGATCATTGTAGCGACTCGATTCTTTGAATCATCAAAAGGAACAAAGGTGTTTTCTTTTTTTTTTTCTTTCTGTAATCAGAAAGAAAATGTAACATTCCCATAATTATTGTAACAATGTCATAGATTCGGACCAAGAAAACCTGATCTGCATTGCGTTCGTGAGTCGCGTGACAAAAGAACGAACGACTCGGACCATCGGACATTTGTTACAACGTTTGTTATTAATGTCTTTATTAGAACTCATGAGATTATCAGGAATACCAATTCAGGTTTGCCTGTTTTTAGGGAGAATAACCCTTTACCCCATTATCCTTACATTTACTCTCTAAGCAAAATCCTTAACATTTTACCCCAAGACTTACGCTAGCTCTAAACCCTAAACCCCTAAACCCTGTTCCATAACTATACAGTAGCTCTAACTCGTAGCATGTGACTTTACTTCTTTAAGTCTTCGGCTGAGTAAATATTAAGTGCACAAAACTTCCATGTTATACCGGATGATCATGTTTCATTCATCATGTAATGTTTTAGCCTGTTTGGGTCCTTGTTCAATCCTTCATCATTTCCATCGTTTAACGTTTAAGCTGTAAGAAGGGACGAGCATCGGGACTCCTATGTGTACTGGCGTGTTAGCGTTGAAACGAACTCGCGATGGTTCGTTCTCCTGATTGCCGAATCGCTGGCTGTTATTCAATACCGAATGAAGTCCCATCTGTTTAATAAGCACTCAACTGAACACTAATTATGCACTTAGCAAAAAAACAGCACTTATTTGCAAATGAATGCACTTATGAATCAACAGTGAATCCCATCTTTGCCACGATGTTTTAGATTTCGGATTCTGAGTTGTTGGGGTTTTTTTTTTTCTTTCCACGTAAAAGCATCAACGCATCTTGCTAACTAGCTTACCATGCTAAATGCAAACTCGTTTTTTACCCCCGGATCTAAATGATGTTTAAAGTAGCAAAATGATGTACAAATTACAGCCGAGATCCCTCGTGTCTGTGCCAAGTATAGTAGCCACCAGCCACTGCGCATCACCTGATCCCAGCACTCACTCGGTCACATGACTTTCTGTACTTGATTTCATGTTTCCCGGTTATTTTGCACCATAGTGGAAGGTGGTGTTTTCCATAGTCCTTTTTTTCGTTAACAGGTTGAAGAATTGGCAATGTTTTAAACTCTATCGCTTAACTTTGTCCTGACCCTTAACCCATTTTATATTTTATTTACATTTACCCTTTCCAGGAGCAACTAAGCTGTTTTGCTCATGGGCCCAGCAGTGGCAGCTGGAGTGCTGGGATTTGAACCCAGGACCTTCTTAAGTCCTGCCGCTGCCTAAAAACTAACCCCATACCCTATTCTAACCCTAACTTAGTCCCTAACCCTATCTGACCCTCATCTCGCCCTCCCCTTACCCTCAACCCTCCCCCTATCCTAACCCCATTACCCTATCCTAACCCCCTTAACCCTTTCTCTATTGAACCCTTACCCTTAACCATAACTCTATCTAACCCTTAACCCTCCCCTTATCCTAACCCCATCTAACCTTATCCCCTTAACTTTCCCCCTATAATAATCCATTTAACTTGTACTTCCCCCTTACCCTTAACCCTAACATTACACCATTACCCTATCCTAAACCCTTACCCTTAACTCTTACTCTGTCTAACCCCCATAACCTTAACAATCCCCCTATCCTAACCCCTTTACCCTATACCAACCTCTTACCCTTAACCCATAACTCTTTCAAACTCTCTAACCCTCCCCCTATAATAACCCCTTTACCCTATACTAACCCCTTACCCTTAACCATCCCCCTATCCTAACCCCATCTAACCTTATCCTCTTAACTTTCAGCCTATTCTAACCTCTTTACCCTGCCTGACCCCTTAAACTCCAAACCACCCCCACATCCCAACCCCATAACCTTAATCTAACTTCTCACCTTAACCCTAACCCACTCACCCTTAACCCCTTCCCTTATTCTAAACCCATACTTTTAACCCTCCCTTATCCTAACCCTATCCATAGCCCCTAATTCTAACCCTAACCCTTAAACCTAATCCCTAAACCCAACCTCTTACTGCTAAATCGATTCGTGTCTTTTATTGGCAATAAACTATTTACTATAACTATATACAGTACAGTAAACAGTGAAGCATTCCTTCAGGACCTACACAAAACAACACAAATGAACCCAAGATAACACAAAAACTTAGACCAATAAGACTAATTTCTTCATTCTTTAAAAAAAGGTCTGTATACTTTTTTTTTTTTTTTTTTTTTTGGCTCCCTCTATATAGAATTTGTTGCTTTTGTTCCCCTGAAAGTGAATTATCATCAAACACAATGGGCCTGCAGAGAACGCCTAAAAACCCATTGATCAAAATCGTGTTATCGCTAAAACCGCTATTTTTCGACATTTTCAGGGATGTCAGAGGAAGTTTTTTGTGATGAATATGCTCTTTATTCTTCATGCTCATCTACTATTTTCCTGCTTTGCCCGGTTAGTCAAATATCTCTTTGCTTTCTCATGCTTGGCTCACCACCTCTACCACCACTCCTGTTCTCAATCAAGTCAAATCTTCTGTCCTTCGGAAAACATTTTTTCACTGATGATGAAAGTTGTTTTTTTTTAAACAAATAGGATGGACATGACCTTAGTGGTCAAGGCATTGAATTCGAAGGTTGAGAGTCTGAGACATGCCAAGCTGCCGCTCCTGGGCCCCTGAACAAGGCCCTTAGCTGCGCAGTTGTATGCTCGTGTTGGAAGAAGTGTCCACTGTCTCCCTTTTAAAACCAGAATTTCCACAGTTACAAATTCATTTGATTTAATCGCATTTTGATGAGAATAGACGCACCGAGCTACTCATCACATGCTCCATTGCCCTTCCATTTGGTTTCAATAATAATCACCGAAACCCAAACCAACCCATTAAACAGCACTGTGCAGAACGTCTACGCTCGAGTGAGTGTGCTTTGTGAGCCATGTGACATTTATAAATATCGTCTGTTGCAGACGTTCACAGGGAACTCGGACTCCGACTCAGTGGTCCAGCACAAGCTCCTGCACTCCATCAGGACTCGATTTCTGCGACTTTTGCCCCTGGAAGGAAACCCCACCGGAGGAATCGGCCTCAGACTGGAGATCTATGGCTGCAGTTACAGTAAGAAACCACACACACACTGAATATCAGCATCTGTTAAATAAATCTAATACATTTTTTATTTATTTATTTCTGTGCCCTTATTTGTTTATTTAATAAAATGCATTTTTATGCATTAAAATTTATTGAATTAATAAATTTTTTTATTGTTTTTTTTATTTTTGTCTATTTTCTTTCTTTCTTTCCTATTGTCTGTCTCTGTCTGTCTGTCTGTCTGTCTAGTTCTGTCTTTCTTTGTCTTTTTCTTTCTTTCTTTCACACTTTCTTTCTTTTGCTCAAACAAATATAAAAAATAAAGAATATTTTTTTTCTCTCTCACACACCTGGCGAACTCACAGCTCCATTCTAAAAAGCGGTTTTTCGAGTCAGAAAATCAGAAAATCGGGTATCGTATATTTTTCAGTGAGTGCACCTGCACTGGCGTGAGATCCAACAAAAGAAACTTCAACTGATATAAAGTTTTACTCTGTTTTTTTTTTTTTGTTGTTTTTCTTCTGTTTTTCTTTCCCTCACCTCTCAGATGTGGTTATTTTTTCCCCAGAGTCTGATGTGGCGGATTTTGATGGACACAGCGCTTTGCTGTACCGCTTTAATCAGAAATCGACGAGCACGGTGAAGAACGTGATCTCGGTGCGCTTCCGGAGCAGGCAAGCCGACGGAGTTCTGCTCCACGGAGAGGGCCAGAGAGGAGATTACATCACCCTGGAGCTCCAGAGAGGAAGACTTGCACTACATCTTAACTTGGGTATGATTTAAAAAAAAAAAAAATGTAAAAAAGAGAGGGAGATATAGATGGAGGAGGGGGGGTATATATAAAGATATAGGGAGGGAAAGGTGGACAGAGATTGGATAATAAAGGATGAAGGGTTGATGAAGGAGAGACGAAAAGGAAATGAGAGGGAAAATGAAAAGCATGGGTTACGGAAGTTGTGTGAACAAACGATGGAAAGAGTTTGGACTTGTGGTGTGAATGAGTGCAGGAGGCGTGGCTTAATAAATGAAGGGAGAGGAGTGATAAAAGAAGGGGGTGTGGCTTAAATAAATGTTAGTCTGGTTAATAAATTAGGTTTGAGTTAATAAATGACCGAGGAGGGGTATTAAAAGGGGTGGAGCTTAATACATGAAGGGAGAGGGTATTCAAAGAAGGGGGTGGGGCTTAATAAATGAAGGCATGTGTAAATTAAAGGCAGGTGAGGATTAATAAATGAAGGGAGAGGGGTTGTTAAAAAAAGAGGGCAGGGCTTAATAAATGAATGGAGATGGGTATTAAGAAGGGGCAGGGCTTCATAGATAAAGAGAGAGGGGTTAATAAAAGATGGAACGGAGCTTAATAAATTAATGGAGATGGGTATCGAATGGGGCAGGGCTTAATATATAAAGAGAGAAGGATTAATAAAAGAGGTGGGTGGGGTTTAATGAATAAAGGGGGTGGAGCATAATAAAGGCAGCAGAGATTCCTGGAAGTAAAGTGATTGGGGGGAAAAGGGTCAGGGAATTGTTAGCTGTTTACCGTGACACGAGGCCGAGGTGCTCGCTCGTTCACGACAGCCGTTGCTATAGCAACTCTTCCTCGAACACACGTTGCCGTCCAAACGCGCCTGGTCCTCGCCGGTCCTCTCTGTGCATCTGTGACCTTTCTCGCATGGAACCACACGAGGTTCTGTCTGAACCTTTCACACATTTTTACGTCAAATCTGCTCTCTAACGAGGTCTTATGGGCCACGAGATATCATTTTTACATGATTTTTTTTTTTCATGTTGGGCTGCTGATAAACATTAAAATTAGCAAACAAAAGCGGGAAAAAAAACAGGCGGTGATGATTTGATACTTCGGCAGCCGAACCTTCACTATAATTGTGTCTCCCTGCTGGTGCCATTATTTATAATTTTGCTTGTAGCAGGCAGAGGAGTGGCAATAAATATTACACCCAGTGGCAAACCGTGCATTTGGTACCTGGGCCTTCAGTGGGGACGAACCCGACTTAATCCACCTCTTAATACCACCCTTACCCTGTAGCGATTATAGAAACAATCAATACAATACAAAAACGCAATAAAACGTGTTGCATTACAGATATTTCGCATATGGAGGTTGAAAACTGGGTTTCTTGCTTTAGTAAAATGGTAAAGATTCCAAACCTCTACACTACACCCACAACTGTGCACCTTCATCATCTGGAGCAGTTCAGAATCAGTATTTGTCGAATAACATGAAAAAAAAAAAAACCATTCATCTATCTGTCTCTCCACCCATTCATCAATCCATCTATCTGTGTGTATGATCTATAAAACCATTTGTCCACTCGTTTCTTTATCCTTCCATCTCTTTACCCATCCATCTGTTTACCCATCCATCTTCATTGATCCAAACCATTCATCCATCCATTTATTGATCTATCCAGCTGTACATCCATCTGACTTATCCATTCATCAGCACATCAATTGATTTGCTAATCTATTCATTCACTCATTCAACAATCTATTTGCCTGTTTATCTATCCATCATTTTAAACAGGCTGCTTCAGTAGAACCTCTGTATCCCTTCGTCCATCATATCCGTGTCTCGGTTTTCAGCTTTTAGAGCCACACAAAACTACTATCTGCAGTTACAGGTGTACGCTTGGGGGCATGGAACACATCCCTTTTGGACAAAGGACTAAGGTACTCAGCAGTGCTAGCATGCTAGCCATAAATGCTAAAACTATTGCAGTAGGTTATGATTTAGTTACGGCCTCTGACGCGATCCTTCAATATTCCGACCAGACGGCGAGCTGAAGAGCGATTTCATTATCTGAGACGTTGTAAATTAAAGGTCACATTAGAACACGAGGAATACAGGATTTCATAAATAATTGCTGACGTCCGGTCAAAGCGCTCCTAGTTTTCCTCAGCTTGGTGACGGATCCCGTCTTTGTGTTTCTTGTTCTCTTTGACCGCAGACGACGCTAAACCGCAGTCCAGCGCTAGACACACTTCGGTGGTGATGGGCAGCCTGCTGGATGACCATCTCTGGCATTCCGTCCTCATCGAGCGCTTCAACAAGCAGGTGAACTTCACGGTGGACAAAGACACGCAGCATTTTCGCACGCAGGGTCAGGAGGACTCTCTGGAGGTAGACTATGAGGTGAGGACCACCATCACACAAAAGTCCACCAGATTTAATCTAATCGTTATGATATGGACCAATCATGAACAGTGGATTGGTCAATTGTCTCCAATCATTGTTCACATTTCTGACCACCAGTTATGTATTAATGTGGAAAAATTGGCTAGATAACATCTCCATATCTGTGAGTGCCGTTATTAATATCTTGATATAATTTTTTAGATACGTTTCCAGTATCCATAGTCACGTTTTTTTTTTCTTCATTTGAATCATTTTGCACTAAGAAAAAAAGCATGTGGTAATTAAGTCTAAAATAAGACATTCAACTCTACTAAATAAAAAAAAGAAATAAATTTATTTGATTATACTGACTGGTTAAACTTTTTTTTTTTTTTTTTTTTTTTTTTAATTGTCGCAGCTGTTTGACTACATTCATGTAAAACACAGGGAAGTGGAAAAACTCATTTAAAAAAATCTGCATTCCTTTGTAGCATGTGACGGGGGAGTGTTAATTTGTGAGAAAGAAAACCACATTCATATTCTAATATTTAAACGGCGGGAGTGCGGCTTGTCTTTTATTATTCCTCCATTTGCCTCGTCGTTATTTATAGATTGTTCACGTTTACTTGCTAAATGCTAGAAGTTTGAATGGAAGCTAATGAATTTTCTCGTTTTTTGAAAAGATTGAATTTAATTTCATTTGACCAAAAGATTGTTTCAGTCCAGTAACTATATAAAGAATGATGTCCAAGTGAAAACAAGTTCATTCATATGGCCATCCAAAAATCTATACATTGATACAACTATCAAACCATTTATTCACCCACCTACATATCTGTCTGTCTGTCCAATTATTCATCCATCCATCCATCCATCCATTCATCCCTTCCCCATCTGTCTGTCCCTCCATCCATGCATCAATTAATCCATTTATATAACCACCTGTTCATCTGATTATCCAGGTTTCTATCAATCCATCATTCTATCAAATTATTCATTCGCCCACCTACCCATCTGTCCATCCATCCATCTATCCATCTAGCTATTTAGTAATATAGCCATAATAATAATAATAGTTAGCCATTTATTTATTCACCTATTTATTTGTACGTTTAATTATCCATCTGTCCATCTATTCATTTATCCATATTTCTATTTATCCATCAATCCTTTAAATCATTCATTCACCCACTTACACATCCATCCTTCTGTCCATCCATCCATCTATCCTTTTATCAAACCATTCATTCCCCACCTACCCATCTTTCTGTCTCAGTTTATCAATTTATATGCCAATCTATCCATCCATTCATTCAATTAAATATCTGTTCATCTGTCCAGCCATCTATCCATGGTTCATCTGTTCATTTGTTCATCTATTCTTTCACTTTTTGTATATCCATCCATCCAGCCGGGCAGCCAGCCAGACCTGCATCCATATATATCCATTTACCCATTTTGTCTGTCTGTCCATCCTTTCATACATTAATTTGTATGTTTGTTTGTTCATATATTCATCTATCCATTTGCCTGTCTCTCTGTCCATCATTGGTTCTATCCTACTTTAGAACTGTATATTGTCTAATTGCTCCTACTCTATTGATCGGTGGTATGTGGGTCCAAACAGCAAGCATCACTCGGAAACTGCATGCGCCTTGTTTATAACTAATTACCGCTCTTCTTTTTATTGACCTCCTGCCGCAATTATTTTCCATCCATCTCACAAGTTAAATGAAACGCATTGCACATGCTGCCTTTTAAATAAAGCCAATTAAGTGTTATTTAGTTGCAAGCCGGCGCGGCGTTAAACTGGCCAGATGAAAGTTGTAAGTGAAAGCCGTCAGTCATTTGCCGTCTGCCACCGTGCGACTGAACGACTCCGATCAGACATGAGAACAGGCTCGCTTTGTAACAGGATTGCAGAGCATAGGAACAAAAACTCACTGACGTTTTAAACAGCGCTCCAGTGTCGGAGCTCCGCTCGCAATTTCTGAAGCACTTCTGCGACACTGTTACTTATCGATTCCATTTAAACTGCAATCAACTGGAAGGAAAAGGAAACGCTGTCGAGAACCTCGTAAAAGTAAAGCAAGGTCTATCCATCCATCCATCTGCCCATTTGGCTGTTTATCCATCCATCCATTCATTGTTGTTCATATCCTATATCAAATGATTTAATAGATGAATACAGACAGACCGATGGATGGATGAGTGGATGGATGGATGAACAAAAACAGACATGAATGAATAAATGGCTGCAAGGCTGGTTGGATAGATGGACAGAAAATGGATAGATGGATAGACAAAAACAGGAGTGACTGAATAAATGGCTGGATGGACAAATAGATGGACAGATGGAAGGACAGACAGACGGCTAATTTACTGAATGATTCAAATGACATGCAGATGGATTGCCACCGGTTCATCAAAACATCTGTCTGTATGGTAATCCATAAGCCATCCAGCTTTTCATACATTCATCATCCATCCATTCACTCATTCAACCATATGTTCATCCATCCATCCATATATTTATACATCCATCATGTAATATTGATTCTATTGCATTTATTTGAATCTATCAATTCTTTCATTTATTTATCCACACGTCTCTCTTGCAGCTATTCATACATCCTTCCATCCATTTATTTATCCTTATATCTGTCTATACTTTTATTGACCCCATGTGTCTGTCCATCCATCCATCCATCCACCCACCCATCCATTTTTCCATAAATCCTCCCATTCATCTATCCATCCTTACATTTCTTTTTTTTTTGTCCCACATATGTCTGTCTATCTAACCTATCCATCTATAAATTTTTTTTTTATCGGTCTATCGACTTATTTATCTATCCATCCATAGTTCCACCATCCATTTATTCTTGCAATTGTCTCCTTTTATTCACCAACATACCTGTCTGTCCATCCAACCTATTCATATATCTTTTTATCCATTTATACATCTGTCTATCCACTTATTTATTCATCTATCTACCCATACACCCATCTATCCATTCAATTGTCCATTCATTCATCTCTCCATCCATTTATCCATCTTTGTATATGCATCCATGCACCCGTTTGTCACTCCATCCATCCAGCTATATTTATATCCTACTTAGTATCTGTGATTGTTCACAGGGAAGTAGGAAAAAAGAAAAACGTCTGGCATTAACAGCGTCCTTGTCTTCAGTAAGTGCTCCAAAATGTATTCTCTGAAAATAAAGGAGTGATTGTAATTCAGAAGAGGACTCTTGGCCTTTGAATGTTCCACGAAGGATGCATGAAAAGCAACTAGAAAACTGCAGTCAAAGCAGTAGCTGGTAACAGCAGCACCACCGGCATTTCTTTCCCGTCTACATAAAATACTGCGATTTACAGCTTTGCCGCATTTCATTTCTTTGTTTGTTTGCGTTTTCTTTACATTCTTGGGGTCCAAAAAAATAGATCTCATGCCCCTAAGTCGAAATGCATCAGCGCGTATTTATAACAGCTCAGCCTTGGGAATTAATTGCTAATTCGTTTAATTACTCCTGGTATGTTGAATTCTTATCAACCCTTTCATACAAAAGTTATTTAAAACGTATCATTTTTAAGGTACATTTACACTTTATGGACTGTAATTGAATTAAATAAAAATAAATAAATAAATAAATAAAAAAGTCCTGCCTGTAATTAGAGAACATTTTTAATTTAAGATTTATTTTGCGATAGCTAACAAATGACTTGATCGAGTGCTGACATTCACAGTGTGTGGAAGTATCCTTCAACTTTTCATCAGTCTGTACACTCATTTATCCATCCATCCAACCTATCCATTCCTCCATTTATTTATTCATCTGTCTGCCCCTTTTATTGACCCAACATATCTGTCCATCCAACCTATCCATTTATCCATCTCTGTCCATCCCATATACTCATCCATCCATCCATCGATTTATCCTTACATGTCTGTTCTTCCATCCATCAATCCGTCAGTCCATTTATTCACGCACACGTCTTTCCAATCGAACCTATTTATCCATCCAGCCATTGATTTATTCTTACATCTGTCTATTTTTTATTCTCGTTTCTTTCTTTCTATCCATCCATCCATCTTTCATCCAATTATTTATTCATTCATCTGTACATCTATTTATCCATCCATCCAGCCATGTTCAAAGGGAAGTTGGAAAAAAAAGGACAACATATTAATCATTATCAGCATACATGCAGCATAAAAGCATACATCTAATGACCTGGTCTCCATAAACCTTTGACCTCTGCTTGAACCTTTTGTGTTTAGCATCTTGCTTTGATGTGTGTGTGTGTGTGTGTGTGTGTGTGTGTGTTTATCTACTCAAGCTTAGTTTTGGAGGAATCCCTCTACCAGGCAAACCCGGGACCTTCCTGAGGGAGAACTTCCACGGCTGCTTGGAGAACCTGTACTACAACGGAGTGAACATCATCGACATGGCGAAGAGACGCAAGCCGCAGATCTACACCGTAGTAAGCTGCTAGGCCTTTAGCCGCTAGCATGGTGTCAAGTCTGCTAGGCCGTTAGCTGCTAATCGCTGTTGTCATAGCAACTCGTAAACGCGTTTTGTTGAGGTTTTTTTTGGTGCCGTTTGTTGGAAATGTGTTAATGCGAGTCGTTACAGTTAGTCACGGAGGTACACACATTTCTGCTTAATTACAGTGAGAGATTTTCCTGTCACTATGTCAAGTTGATTGGTGTGTGTGTGTGTGTGTGCGCATGTGTGAAAGAGAGATGACAGAGGTGACATTTGCTATGTGTGCATGTAACTGTAAAAGTGGCTCTTCTGTGTCTAATTAACAGAAATGAAGTGTGCTCTCTCTCTCTCTCTCTCTCTCTCTCTCTCTCTCTCTCTCTCTCTCTCTCT
>JAAIIK010000079.1:1237680-1257174 GCA_014706435.1 Silurus glanis
TATATGTGTATGTATATGTGTATATGTGTATGTATATGTGTATATGTATATATATCTTTCTCTTATTATATTGTTTCCTGTCCCCCAATGTCCTCAGGATTTCTGTGGAACTCGGCCTCGTTTTTCTTAGAGTCCTCGTATCTGCATTTCCCGACGCTGCAAGCCGAGCTTAGTGTCGACGTCTCTTTTTATTTCAAGACTAGCGCTCTGTCTGGTCTCTTCCTGGAGAATGTCGGAGTGCAGGACTTCATCAGGCTGGAGCTGAGCTGTGAGTAACATCAGAACCATTAGAGAAGGTCGTTCTGCAAGTTTGTTTAGTTTCCGCATCGTGCATTTTTTTTTATTATTATAATAATACTTGAAAACATACACAACAGTGGCAGAGGTATAACGAAGAAACTAGAGTTAGCGCAATGTCACTACGATTTGTATCGCATTGTTTTGCGCATGCGCGAAATCGCTGCCACTTTCGTTTGAAGTCCAGTGCTGTGGATTCTTAAGCGTTTTATATCCAGTTTCAATTGCGTGATTGGATGAAGGAAGGAAGGGATAAAGACATTTGTTAAAGTATACTGAAATAAGTAGAGCAGTTAAGTAGAACATATCTTCAGAAAATTCTATATAAAATAAAATAAAAAACACTTGTATATTATACTCGTATATCTGTATTACCCAGATGGGATCTAACAAATGTAAACTATTTAATTACATTTTTTCATTTATTAAATTTGATTTCATCAATTTAAATTGTAGCAATTTAATATTTATTTGAATTCAATATAAGTGCATTGCATTACTTTGATTTATTCTATTTTATTTTTATATATTTTTTCATTAAATATTATTTTAAGTATTTTTTAACCAGCAGGGATTTTATTTAGAATTGTTTTAAAAAATGTAAACTGAGGTTCACAAATACCGGATGGATGGATGGATGGATGGATGGATTTCTATTTGCATTTCATTGGCCCGCTTCCTGTACTATGCACAATGACCGTAAAGTTCAATCTAATATAATCTAAAACTCAGCAAAAATAAAGGAAGAAAATATCTGATCTCTGACTTGTTTGTTGGTGCCAGATGGGCTGGTTTGAGGATTTTTTCAGAAACTGCTGATCTCCTGGGGTTTTCACACAACAGTCTCTAGAGTTTATTCAGAATGGTGTGAAAAACACACACAGAAAAAAATTAAAGAATACTTTCTGTGTGTGGAGTCTCTGCAGGATTAAAACCCCGTGTTGATGAGCCAGAACAGAGGAGAAGGTGCAGCGTGATCTGAGCTGTCCAGAAGTCTATAATAAACAGACCTGTGCTTATTTCGCAAGAACCATTAGTCGCTGTTTGACTATTTCTGATCTTCACCTCACTGTTCTTCTGGTCATCTTTCTGCTCTCGTGCCGCATCCGCCTCCAGGTCTGACGTTCTGCACGTTCCGAGATGCTTTTCAGCTCCCCACGGTTGTAAAGAGCGATTGTACGATTTTGCAACATTTAGCAGACGCCGTTATCAAGAGCGACGTACAAAAGTGCTTTGAGTTTGGGATACCATCAGCTTAAAACTCTGATAAACAAAGACATAAAACAGAGAGACTGTTTCAGGAAGAGGAAAGTCTGTTATTTGACAATAGGCAGTGACTCAGCTGTTCGGACCTTTAGGGGAAGTTCATTCCACCGCCTCGGTGCAAGAACAGAAAAGAGTCTTGATGTATAAATACATCCTACCCTGAAATGAGGTCGGACCAGTCGAGCAAAAGATCCGAGGGAGCGTGGTGCAGTGTGAGGACTGATCAGAACTTTGAGGTAAGAGGGTGCAGGTCCATTTTTGGCTTTGTAGGCAAGCAACGGTGTTTTGAATCCATGCCACAGTTAAAAGCACAGAAATTCCCCAGTCCTGATTATTTTCGACGTGAAAATGATTGGCTGTTCCCGATACAGGTGTCCCTATTAAAATAGAGTAGTATGAGAGCTGTTTCCTGAAAGCACTCGTCTGTTTTTTTTTTCTCCTCTTCCTAGCTCCATCCGTCGTCACTTTCACCTTTGACCTCGGGGACGGCCCGGTGGTCTTGACCGTAAGGTCTCCGGTGCGCCTAAATGACAGGCAGTGGCATTACCTACGAGCGGAAAGAAACGTGAAAGAAGCATCGTTGCAGGTCGACTTGCTGCCGCTTCAGGTCACCGAGGCAGCAGCTGAGGGGCAGCACCGACTCCAGCTCAACAGCCAACTCTTTGTTGGTAAGGAACGGCTTTTGAAACCTAAAGCAACTTTGCATTTTAACCTGCAAGCAAGAAGAAAACCTTTGTTTTTTTAGGCTGCAGAAATGTGCTGCCAAATATTTGCGTTAGATTTGCATATGTATCCTTTTTTTTCCCCAAAATTAGTCATAAAAGACCAAATGAAGGTTGTTAGGAATTGTCTTTATTGTTTAACCTAAGGACAATAGTTTGCGGATACGCGAGAATAAGGTTCGTGTTTTCTTCTACATTTATTCCCTATTTGCCATTAGTTCTCTCTTCGAAACGGCGCCCCCGTGTGGTAATTGATGTTGACGTCGTAACTGGTACTAACGCCGAAATTCCCTTTACACCATTCTTATAAGAGGTCTTACAGCGAGCGCACCACTCCACTGCTCCATCATAACTAACGGGAAGGGGCTAAAAACGAGCTCGTACTAGTTCCGAACAATCGCCGACGCCCCAAGATCCAAAATTTCCCTTTTCCTTGCTTCACCCTGTACATCATAACAATCATATTATGAATAATATCATGAACCATTGTCTATGCAGTCAATAACCAGACTCATCCTCATAATGAGTCTGAATTTCTTCTGTAGAATATGTTGATTTACTGAAGTCGCTCGCATTGCAAAAGATTCTGTGCGACTTTTGTTGGAAAAACATTTCCATAGAGCCTATTTATTTCCTCCGTCCTTTTGACAGCACGTGCAAATTTTGTATTTTTTTTTGGCACGTGTAATCCGAATGAATAATTTATTTCCAGCTTCCAGACAATCGGCGTGACAGCTCCTGATTGCATTGTCGTCTCGCGTCTGCGAGATTGACGTCTAGCGGAATTGCATCGTGTCGGTCAGCATGAAGGAAGAATCGGTCGAACGTAACGCATCCTGATTTGCATATCGTTTTGCGCCGAAGAGTCTGGCCTGAAATGCTTAAACGCGTACGATTATTTTGTAGTTAGCTAGTTATCTGGTTGGCACGGTTAGCTAACGATACAGACTAGCTAAAAGAAAAAGGGGGAAAAAATTCTATGGGCCTTGTTGCTGCTGTGGGAAAATTTGTCAATGTCCTAATTTTTGCTGTAATGAGTTCTCATGAGGTTTTATACTGACCAAACTTTTCTCTGATTAGCATTTTTTAGTTGCTCGCATTATAAGATTTAAAGACACGTTTTGAAAAAAACATTCAAACTTCACCAGTGGTGTCCTACTCATACAGTGAGAATTCATGTCGTAAAGCGGGAAACCTAAACACAATTCAAAATGACTCCTTTATAACAACTTCATATGATATCTGCGTTTTTACCGTTTTTTTTTTACCGTAATTTGAAATTACGGTGTGGAATTAATGTGTTTTTGTGCAAATTCGACAGGAAAGAAAATGTAAACGTATAATCGCTTCATGACTAAGCATAATTATTTTGAACTGTTCGGGCCGAATTTTCCTCACAACATCCGGCTTTTCTTGAATCGCATTCAACATTTAGTCCCGATTCACTCATAATTCCCTCCACTCTTCTGGGAAGATGTTCCACTAGATTTTGGAGTGTGCTTATGGATATTTGGGTTGATCAGCCACAAGGGTGTTATGAAAGGCAGGTACTGATGTAGGTGAAGTAGACCTGGGGTGCAGTCAGCGTTCCAATTTATCCCAAAGGTCTTCAGTAGGGATGAGCTCTATAGCAGGCCACTCAAGATCTTCCTCTTCAAAGCATGTAAACCAGATCTTCAAGGAGCTCACTTTGTGCACAGGGGCATCGCCATGCTGGAACAGGTTTTGGGTTTCCAAGTTCAAGTGAATACACAATTTTATTATAGCGCCATCTAAAGACGTCCTGTACAATCGAGTGCCTCCAGATTTGTGGTTTGGAAAAGAACCGCATCGAGCAGGAAAGGTCAGGTGACCCAATCCTTTTGTCAATATAGTGTGTTAATAATGATTTGATATCCTCTCTCAGGAGGAGCACCCACCACTCAGAGGGGCTTCCTAGGTTGCCTACGTGCCCTCAGCATCAACGGGATGACCTTCGACCTGAACGAGCGAGCCAAGATGACGCCCGGCATGAATTCCGGTTGCCCGGGTCACTGCAGCAGGGAGAGTTTGTGCCACAATGGAGGAAAGTGTTTGGAAAACAGGAACAGCTACGTATGCGATTGCACGCACACGGCTTTCACGGGAGCCAACTGCAAAACAGGTGAGAAGCGTTTCGGACTTAAATTGGTCAAGAAACGTGGTAAATCATTGAGACAGTACAGTAATGCCATAAAGAGACCATTTTAGGTTCCAAAAGGTACCGTTTAGTAAATTTTTTTAAACTAAACAACCTTTTTTTCTGTCTTTCTCCAACCATTCATGAAAAGACCCCAATTTCAATGACACTATATAATTCTATATAGTTGTAGTTCATGCTTTAAAGTTCCAACACTATATGGACAACATTTTGTGAAACCTGAGAGTACGATTGGGATGTGCCTCTTTCCGAACATCTCGTTCCACATCGAGTCCCCATTTGCTGATAAGCTCCACTCTTTCGTTCCACTAGATTTTGTGGAGATTCATTCAGCCACGAGGACGTTAGTAAAGTCATACCCCATTTGGGTAATACAGATGTGTTTGTTTTTGTATATTTTATGTAAAATTTTCTAAAGATACATTGTTCTTCTTAACTGTTCTAGTTATTTTAACATACTTTGAACGAATGTTTTTATTCCTTTATTCATTCACTTCCTCAATATGTGGAATTGTCAGGATTTTTCCCCCATTCAAGACAAATTCTCGAAGCTGTACATTTAGTTTTACGCAGTCTAACGATTTTGTGTTTTCGGTACAAACCGAGTAGTGACGACACTGCGCGCGAAGTGCGAGGCAAAAACTAAACAAACGTGCTGTCCGCCGATTAATACGTTCGTGAGGAAACTCTGACTTAAACTGTGTTCCGCACGTAAAACAATAATTGCATTCGGTACCGGTGTCGTCACGATACCAAGGTTTTGCGTTTGATGCAAAAAAAAAAAAACAGGAAAATAGTTAAGTAATGGAACGTTGTTTTTATTGGAAAACATCCAATGTTTTCTGCCTCCAGAGACAGAGTAGTTTCCAAGCAAAATCAAAAAAATATATAAATAAAAAGAAATGTTGATTTTCAATTATTTACAACGTTTCGTGCTTCGCGTTTCATCGCCATTAAAGTCCGAGTGCATCTGAGAGAGAAATAAAATTCGGCACGTGCCCAAAATGCCGCAAGAGCAGCGCTTTGCTCGCACGCTGCCCCTATTGGTAAACGCTTGGAACTGCAGCTGTCAAAAGTACCGGTACTAATAAAATAAGGAATCGTTTAGTTTTTAAAAGCAGAGTATCGCGATACCGTTTTAATACCAGTTTATCGTGTAACAGTATACGGTACACATGTGCACCCTGTACTGAAACGGTTTGGTACGACTACGTGTACCGTTACGCCCCTTATTTTAAAAGCTGCTCAGGGATCAATTAAACTTTTCAAAGCCCTGGTGAGAAGGGAGGAGTTCGGTCCGCTGACAGCACGTCCTTACTTGTCAGCTCTCTTTAATTTGACATGGAGTTACTGGGCCATCCAGGAGAAGCTTCACCTGCCGAGTAGAACCTAATTACAGCTTCCCGGCTTCTCCCTCGGACTCACCCGATGGCCTGTCAATCAAATTAGTCATGTAATGGCTCTGTCTCTTTACAGTCTGATTGCAGAAAGGAGGCCGATTACCCCACATCTGTTTACAGCTCAGTGTGGCGGAAGGCTGATAAACGAAAATTGACAAAAACTGAAAGAAAGAAAATAATAATTGTCTATCACAGCAATAAGTTTCTGAATGCTAGCTGCCTAATTAGATGGAAAAATCAGGAACGAGGAGGGAAAAAAATTCTCATGCATCTGATGAGCTTGATGAGTCACACAGCATCGGAAAGGAAAGGCGATTAAAAAAAAAAAGTTTTCCGTCGTTTAGCATTGGGTTTGTTTTTTTGTTTCACGCAATTATCTCTTTTTTTTCCCAGCCGCATCCGTGGTGGTGTCGTCTTTTTTTTTTTAGCTTTCGCTGCATTTTTTTTTTCGAGAGAGAGAAACGCTTTGTAGGTTCAGTATTCAGTTACTTTCATTTCAATGCATCAGAGAAAGGTACGTGTATGTGTGCGTCAAGTACCTGAGCGATCTCATTTCAGTATAACAAGTACTGCAGCCGCTATGAACAATAATGCAAACTAAAGTCTAATTTATGATTTAGACAGATCCCTTTCTAGCAGTGTTTCATTTTACCTCGGGAATAAAAAAAGAAATCGACATTGTAAGTATGTAAAAAAAAAAAATAAAATTATTATTTTAAAGTCAGGTTTCTACAAAAGTTCTCAGAGGCCATGCGTTAGAATAATTTTTTCTTTTTCTCGTTATCACGAGTTCATTTTCTCGCCAAGTCGTTTGCTCACGACGTCAAAACGGTTACTATGAAACATTCAATAGCCATAAAACAGGAATAGCAAACTTCATGTTCATCTTGAATCTTCACAATAAACCTTCCTTATCTGCCTCCATTTTTATCAGGTTCTCCTGGGACACCCGTCGCTCACAATGCAGAGATAAAGTCCATATTTTTCTGCAGGAAATGAGTAACTTTTTTAAAAGAGATTCAGACGGCAACAAGATCTCCGTAACGTACGCCAGAAACCTTCACGAGGCGTGAGATTTTCTCGCGTAACAATTACGTTGTGAGAAAACGGGTTTTTACCGTCGAGATCACAAGTCGTAAAAAGCTTTAACGGCCTGTCGGGATCGCGCGAAAATGAAGCCGCGGGTTTCTGTACGGTTTCACACGTTTGCGCTCGTCTCTTTTCAGCGATCTCTGCGTCTTTTGAGAGAGGCACGTCTGTGACGTACGCTCTTCAGGAACCCTATTCTGTAATGAGGAACCAGGATCCGAAACAACAGGCGAGAAATCGGCACGCGGACGCGACTCGGTCCCGCGAGAACGTGGCGTTTGGGTTCTTGACCAGACACGTGCCGGCTTTGCTTTTGTCTGCACAGTCCCATGACCAGCGCTACATGGCGATTATACTGACCCAAAATGGTAAGAAATGACTTGTATGCTAATTAAGCACAAAATATGTCTTCCTGCATACACTACCGTTTTTACTGAACAGTATATAATCAGGAGTATAAAAAAGATCTGCACACATTTAAACATTCCTTTACTTCTGCTCCGCTCAAGTTTTTATGGACTGACCGACGGGAGTAAAACACCATTTCTTCAAGTGGCTATGACTGGCTTTTAGAAATCCTTTACAGCAACCACCTTTTCTGTGAATCAGATAGAGAGTGAGAGAGACAGAGTGGACAGGTTAATGCTAAGTAGTCCCTGCATGCTAAGCGATTATGACGTATATCGTTTCTTCCTCGCAAACGCGAAGGACGCCAGGGAAACGTCAAGTGTGAGATTTGCAGATTCATGATGTGGCTAAATGAAGCAGGCAGCATCCACCGGCCATCATTGTACATCCTTAAAGCTTGTTTATGGCCTTGCAGGCAGTTTGCAGATCTGGTACAGGCTGAACCAGGAGACGGGTCCGGACACGTTCCGTCTTAAACCTGCCAATCTTGCTGACGGACGCTTCCACTGGGTCCGAATAAATCGTGATGGAGATCAGCTTCATGTTCAGGTAACTTGATTGCAGTGACCGATTTTTTTTTTTCCCCCCAGGGGGAGTGGTAGCTCAGTGGTTAAGGTGCTGGGTTACTGATCGGAAGGTCAGGGTTCAATCCCCGGTATCGCCAAGCTGCCACTATTGGGGCCCTTGAGCAAGGCCCTTTACCCTCTGTGCTCCAGGGACGCCGTAACATGGCCGACCCTGCACTCAAACCCCAGCCTCTGAGCAAGCTGGGATATGCGAAGAACGAATTTCAATAGAATATTCTATTCTATTTTGTGGGCGTGGTCATAATTTGCCTTTCAATGCATTTGCTTATAAAAATGTGTGTGTGGAGGGGTAATTATTTTTTTTCCTGTTTGCTCGTGATCACGACTTAATTTTCTTGTGATCTCGCCATTTTCTTCAGATCAAAACATTTTCCCGCCATAAATTGGTTTCTCGTTTGCATGACTCGATTTTCCTCATGATCTCGACATAAAAGTTGTTTTCTTATTATCACGACATAATTTTCTCGGAATCTTGACTTCAAATCAAAATGAATTTTATTCATGGGGTCCGAATAAATCATGACGATCAGCTTCATGTTCAGGTAACTTGAACGCGGTGACTGATTTTGTAGGCGTGGCCATCAATTGCCATCATATCCCCATACCTTTCTATGGAAATGTTTGGAGTCAAAATGTTAAGTACTCTTTGAGTCCATTGTAAGAAAGAAAAAAAGAAAGAAAGGTGCTTTATAGCTTGGCGATACCTGGGCTTGAACCCACTACCTTCCAATCAGTAACGCAGAGCCTACAGAACTACAGAATGGTAAGGGCCTTACTCAAGGGCCCCAAGAGTCGCAACTTGGCAAATCCTGGGCGTGAACCCCTGACCTTTTGATCAGTAACCCAGAGTCTTGACCACAGAGGGTTAAATGCCTTGCTCAAGGGCAACAAGACTTGCATCTTGGCGATACCTGGGCATATGATCCATTAATTCATCGTTAATGCGGCGTGTGACATCACAAATAAATTCCGGCGATGAACACGTGTACCCCCCAAATTTCAACAATGAACAAGGGTCCCTACAAATTTGTTTCTTGGATCCTATGGAATACATTGTCAAGAAATAAACATTTCTTGTCATTAATTGTATGACCAAATCACCCAAGCTGCTCATTGGTATGAATGAGATCAATCTGCATAAAAGGGCATCTGCCTAATGCCCTAAATGTACCCTGTAACTCCTTGTTCAAGATTTTTATTTTATTTTTTTAATATATATGTATAACTTTTCTTTCACGATTTTGTCTTATCGGCTTATGGAACAAACACCCAGATCAGATTTCTATAGAAGTTTCCAATTACACCAAGAGAGACAGAATCATATGTTTAGTGGTAAGAAAGGCTCCAATTGGACTGCCGGCATACAGTCAGCACTTTTTTGACGCACTGGCGAGGCTGTCTGTCTGTAAGACCTACTTGCTTCCATCCTGGCCTGGTGCTTTCTAAAACACCTTTAAAAAAAAAAATAATAATAAAAAAAAAAGGCTGCCTTGTTTTAGCCATAAACTTATAGTAGCTGCCTCCTTGAGCTTTAATGCTGATCAGCATGACTTTGATGGGGGGGAAACAATGATGATGCAGCAGCTCAGATATGCTTCGCTATGCATATTTAATCCGGCCCCCTACTTGCTTGCTTATGGCATTGAGAGATCAGAATATCCAGAAGCACTTCCCCCTACCTGGGCTACAACGGTCAGTGGAAACGACCTTGTCCTTCACGGTGTCCCCCAGGATGTAAAGGCCAGATGTAGGTGGAAAAACATATTGCAAGTGCACCTGTTGAACGAGGCTCTGCTCCGCACAGCAAGCAATAACTTTTATCCAGCAGCGATGACGAGAAGCAACGATTAAACGCAACAAACCTACTGCCCTCTGTCTAAAATAGAATCTGTCTAGAATAGCCTTTATTTGTCACATATACATTACAGCACAGTGAAATTCGTTCTTCGCATATCCCAGCTTGCTCAGAAGCTGGGGTCAGAGCGCAGGGTCAGCCATGATACGGCGCCCCTGGAGCACAGAGGGTTAGTGGCAGCTTGGTGATACCGGGGCTTAAAACCCCGACCTTCCGATCAGTAACCCAGTGCCTTAAACACTGAGCTACCACTCCCCCCTACACAGTCCTCAAAATCCACCCCTTCTGTTTGGTGCCACAAGGCTTCTACTTTAAAAGTCACCGGCACTCTGGGCCCTTGCCAAACTTTGGAGTACAGTGTATTTCGCTGCGACCAACAAACTCGGCCACATCCGATCCCAAAAGAACGAGTCTCACGAGTTCCCTCCAGGGGCGTTAAGCTCAGTTTCAATAGGAACCAATCGGATACCCTACGCTTGTATGCTGTGAAAAAGCTACATCTATAGTGCACCTTTGCTTCCAAGGCAAGATTTGCTCTACACAGCTTTACACTAGGGTTGCAAAATTCCAGGAATTTTCAAGATTGTAAACTTTCCATGGGAATTAATAGGAATAACTGTGAATTTACAAAATTGAAACAACCAGATTTAATGCAATTTCAGTTGAAATACTTTCTGCACATTCATCAATTACATTCACACAGCATTCCTTACTGCAGGGTCACTGAGACCACACCCCCTACATGCACTGTGCATTCCTTCTTAACACATTTCTTGAATCCTGCACAAAACAAGGAGGCTTTCGAAAATGATGCCGCATTTTTAGTCACGTGACGATGCCTGTTCTCGCCATTGCCATGAAGTTTCGAAGAGTTTGAGCCCGAATGTAAATAAAAATAAACGGCGGTCAGAAATGACGCGCATCGAAGCCTCTTTCGCTTCGCTCATACGCAGGACAGGGATGCAAGTGTTTTTTCAAGCGTTTCGGTGCCAAAGAGCAACTTTTGGAAAAACGATTGAAAGTGTGAACTTGGAGCGTTTTTAGATGAATTTTGTAATCCGGTTTAGCGTGGACGTAACCCCAATGACTATAATGTAAACGAGCCAGTCTTTGTTGCATGTAGTGCACGTATACAATAACCACAGCTTCTTTATTGCTTACCGTCAAATCAGCAAAGACACTAATAAGGATTTAACGGAACCTCGCTACATCTATCGCGGATCAAATATCCGACAACGAAAAGTCAATTGCGCCTCACTCTTAAACGTAACGGGAATCTGCTGGATATCAGTGGATTCGAATAAGTAAAGATCGATGCTTTTTCCCCCAGAGATGTTGAAATCAGAGTATCTTTCAATAAATATTGACTCTAGCTCGTTATGACCCACCTGGCCACGTAGACCATGTTTGCGAAACATTTTCACAAGACAACGTCTCAAATCACAGCACTTCGAACTCAGCCAATAGTGTTTTTTTTTTTTATCGTTCAACTTTGCACACATGAATGCACAGCGAGTTGGTAATCAGACCACATAGACACACTCTCGTTCCCCGTCTGTTAGTCTTCGAATGCTTTGCTGTACACGAGTCCGATTGCAAACGCTTGGCTCAGGTTTTATTTGTGGCGGCTGAATGTGAGCAGAAATGGTCCAAATCAAGGTCATAGGAATTATTTATCTTTAGGCCACAGTCCAAAGGTGGTGCACAAGACCATAAAGCCAATCAATCACTGTATTGGAAGCTGGGGAATAAATAAAGTTCTTATTGAGTGTATTTAATTGTAACGTACAGAAATATTTTATGTATTTCATTTAACATGGTTTATTTTGCCTTGTCACATGTACGTGACAGCACAGTAAAATGTTTTCTTCGCATATCCTAGCGAAACTGCGGTCAGCCGTGATGCAGCACCCCTGGAGCACTTAAGTTACGGGCCTTGCTCAAGTGCCCTCAACAGTGGCAGTTTGGGCAATTCTGGGGCTTGATCCCCGGACCTTCTAAACAGTAACCCAGAGCCTAAAACACTGAAACACCATTAGCCTAAAATGCCCTAAAAAGTGAATACATTGTATTAGTATATTAAGAAACCATTGTTTGGTGGGTTTGTTATATCAAGTCAAAGCATTTCAAGATTCAAGAATACCCACAGACATCTGGCATGCTGGGTTTGATCTTGATTTCATCCAAATAGAAAATAAACAAAATTGATTTTACATTATAGCAAGCAAACAACCAACAGAATCCTAATTCTTTTAAAAACGGTTTGGAAGATGTGAAAGATCTCCTTCTTATAGAGCTCGAACACCTTTGGGATGAATGTGAACGCTGACTGCTCTCCAGGCCTCCATTACTACCTGACTTTTTATGGCTGAATGAGCACAAATCTCCACAACCATTCCCCAAAATCTGGTCGAACATCCTCCCAGAAGACTTGGGAGTTATTTTGGGAACAAATGGGGATTAAATATGCAATTGTTTAGCGCACGGTACTAACACAGCAGCGCACAAGTCATTTCAGGTGAAAGTGTATGCTCAGTGACTAAAGCTCTGGGTTACTGATTGGAATGCCAGTGGTTTGAGCGCTGGAATTACCAAGCTGCCGTTCTTGGGGCCCTTGAGCAAAGCCCTTAACCCTCCATGCTCTGGGCTTTATCATGTCTGACCATGTGCTCTGATTCAACATCACTGGAATATGCAAATAAAGAACTTCACCATTCTCTAAAGTACATGTGACAAATATAAAAGATTCTTTCTTTCTTGCTTATGAGCATTTATCCACATACCTTTGTCCAGATGTGTATTTACAGCGCAGTATCTGTTTATTGAAAAAAGAGCACACACACTACAGGTGCCGGAGACTGACCAGATACTGGTCTGAAGCACATTAATACAACCTTGAGACACTCGTTTTATGGAACCCCTTTTGGGAATTTCAGAATGGCCTTGTCCAATGAATCGTACAGTTTCTGTAAGTGGTATAGAAGATTGTGTGTGTGTGTGTGTGTGTGTTTTCAGATCGATAATACAGCGCTGCAGCAGTACAGTCTGTCTCCTGGCTCTGCTCTTGCTCCGGTCAGGATTTTGACACTCGGACGAATCCGAGGTGAGTTCCGGCGTTGGTTCAGGGAGGAACATCCGCATGTGCGTGTGCACGTGTTTGGCTCCGCCCCAAAAGCTGCATGCAATCAGTACTAATATAATTCTCTATGAATTTTAATGAGCAGTTTCTCTCTCTCTCTCTCTCTCTCTTTCTCTCTCTGCATCTTCCCTGCCTATAAAGAGCCATTTGAGTGGTGTGGGTTATTTTATTTTTTATTTTTTCCGAGGCAGGTTCGAGTGAGGTGGGTGGTTGGCAGGGCAGAGAGGAAGGGAGCAAAAGAGCACATTCTAAGCTGTCAGCACTGTGACAGATGGGTTGAGTGAAGGGTAAATGGATTTGCACCATGTTGCCTAGGATACCTTTTTTTCTTTTTTTTTTCTTCTTTTTTTTTTTTTTTTTTTATATAAACAGGTAACTAATAAGCAGGACAGGACTGACCGTCGTTCTTAGGCGGAGACAGCAGGACGTCGGAGATAAATTTACGGCGAAACAAGCTCCAACAAAACCATCCGTAGTCATTAAACACTGTAGAGGAGGAAAAAAAAAATGGAACATATCGATTCCAGCAATTCCGCTATAGCCTCGACGGCGAGAGATTACAGTAATGAACTCATCTATATTGATGAAACGTGCCAAAAAAACCATCAAGTCCTTTTTTTTTTTCTCCGAGTTTCTGTTGCCTTGAGTTCCTAGACAAACTGCCTATTATTTTTGAAACACTGCTGGATGTTAAAAAGTATTTTTTAGGGGGGGAAAAGATTTACTAACACAGGCTATACAGAGAAAATTTCGAGGACACCTGGGCTCTTGATATTGCATTTCGAACATCCTGTTCCACATTGAGTCCTCGTTTCCCCAACTTCCACTCTTCTGGGAAGATGTTCCACCAGATTTTGGAGTGTACATTGCTTTTATGGATGGTCTTGCATTTTTGGCTACTTGAATCAGACACTTGGAGTAGTTTTCCACAAGCTTCTCGCAATACTTCTTGGTTTTTGGGGGTTATAGATTTTGCCCCTCGCTACCTAATAAGGGATTTTATTGGTTTTCGAATGGAAGGTGATTTAGATGATGTAAGGATCAGAGGTTGAAGTTTGAAGGACTAGTGGTGCAGTGGTAGATGATGGAAGGATCAGTGGTGCAGTGGTTGAGGATGGAAGGACCAGTGAATGAGGATGATAGGATTAATGAAGCAGTGATTGAGGATGTTGGGGCAAGTGGTGCAGTTGTTGAGGATGGAAGGATCAGTGAAGCAGTGTTTGAGGATGGAAGGACCAGTGGTTGGGAATTGAAGGACCAGTGGTTGAGAATGAAAGGATCAGTAGTGAAGTGTTAGAGGATGGAAGGACCAGTAGTGCAGTGGTAGATGATGGAAGGACCAGTGGTTAAGAATGAAAGGACCAGTGAATCAGTGGATGAGGATGAAGCAGTGATTTAGGATGAGAAACCAGAGATTGCTTCACTGCTTCTCATTGATCCTACCATCCTCATCCACTGATTCACTGGTCCTTTCATTCTTAAACACAGGTTCTTCCATCCTCAAACACTGCTTCACTGATCCTTCCATCCTCAGTGTTTGAGGATGGAAGGACTAGTGGTTAAGGATGGAAGGACCAGTGGTGTAAGATGGGAAGAAGCAGTGATGCAGTGAAGTAGATGCTCTGAGTAGCCTTCAACATCCTTCTCTCAAACATCGTTTTTGTTTTGTTTAGGGGGGCTTCACATGTACGCAAGCATTTTTTTTCTTCTAATGAACCTTTAATTCAATTTTGTTATTTTTACAGTGCTTATAATTATTGAACATGGTTCAATAATTATAAGCAGCAAAAATATAACCCTAACGAGTGAGAAAGTGGCAAATAGTGGCGTGAGATGGAATGAGGAAGAAGCCTTGAGAGGAATCTGGGTTAAGAAAGGAACCTATGCTCATCCTGACACTGAATATCCGTTCATTGTAGTTCCATCAAATCTAGCAGTTGTAGTCATAAGCCTTTATAAAAGACCTTTTGAGTGTTCATTCCGGTCCACACTAATCTTAATGCTTATTAAGTGGAACCATCTATACTAATTGGTGTTTATTTCAGCTTTCCATGTGGAGAACAGCAGCTTTTGTTTTCTAATTGGTGAGAACTCAATCAAGGATCAGGATGGATGGTCATTGAATTTGAAGTTCGATCACAAGAGGAATGAATTCTCATTATCTTATTGATACAGCTGAGCAGTTTGGGGTTTAGAGCCTTGGCTCAGGGGTCCTGAAGTAGCAGCTTGGTGCAGCTAGGATTTGAACTCTCAACCTTTGGATCCGAAGTCCAATGACTTAAACCGCTAACCACTAAACAACCACCTCCCACTTCCTATGTTTGTAGGAGGTGACATCACTGATGAGGAAGTGCTTCGTGCCGGCTCGAGAGGATTCGTCGGCTGTCTCTCGTCCGTCCAGTTTAATCACGCCGCTCCTTTAAAAGCAGCGCTCCAGAACAAGGGGAGCTCCGCCGTCAGCGTTCACGGCCGGCTGGAGGAGTCCGACTGCAGCACAAAACCGCACCCCGACCCTCACGTTACTCCCAACGAAGACTCAGGTACAACTTCACCAATTCCCTCTTTGAGCAGATGTACAGATTTCTCCAAACCCGCACATCCCTCACATGCACGTGTGACTTATTCTATCATGGCTCGATATATGTACGGTTCACGGACCTTCTCCGGTGTCTGTCTTTCATCTTGTTCCTCTCTTGCAGATGAATCATCACAATCAGACCGAGGTAAAGCGCCTCTGACGAAGGTCGCTCAGAGTGACTCAGCGCTAATCGGAGGTGAGAAACAACAAGGAGCTTTGATTTCGGAAGGAAAAGCAGAGCGTTCTCTCGCGTCGGTGAAGCCCGCCGCAATTGCTCGTCCTTCTGAAAAGGGTCGTCACAATACCAAAATTTGGACTTCGATATCATGATACCGATACGAACTCGATATTATGGGGAAAAAAATTAATAAAACTGAAAAAGTAATTGAATAATGGAACTTTGTTTTTATTTATTAATAAACGCTGCTGTCTGCTGAAACAAAGTAGAACTAAAAATAAAATAAATATATGAATAAAAATGTTATTTTAATTTACAAA
The DNA here is from genome assembly GCA_014706435.1 of Silurus glanis. Taxonomy (NCBI): domain Eukaryota; kingdom Metazoa; phylum Chordata; class Actinopteri; order Siluriformes; family Siluridae; genus Silurus; species Silurus glanis. The sequence continues at coordinate 1,253,699 of JAAIIK010000079.1, forward strand.
GTTTAATGCCTCTGGTTTCATCACCTTGAAAGTCGAAATGCATCTGAGCGGGAAAAAGAAACAATTCGGCTCGCACTCAACGCATTGAAGCTGCGACTTGCCCGCACACCGCCCTCTATTGTCGAACACTCGGAACTACAGGTTTCACTCTTAAAGTCCCCGGTACTTATAAAAAAGAGGATATCGCGATACCTTTCTAGTACCGGTATATCCTGCAACACTGTCTAACCTTCATCAGCATCACTCTATCCAAATACTGCAAAGCAGGAAAAGCAAAAAAAACAAACCATTTTGCCCGAGTCATTCACTACATGTACGCTTTTCAAACTTTTGTTTTGTTTTTTAAGTTCCGAGTCATGCGGTGATGTCTGTTTTGCTAATACCTTTGAAGAGCCTAGGAAAATGTTTTCATAAGCAGTGTTCTACCTTATCAACAAAACACACACTCTCTTACTATGCGTTCATATTGTGCTTTGAGGTTTTCAGCATATTTTCATCACCACCTGAATTGTTACATGTATATGGCACATACTATATTAGTGGTGTAGGATGGAAGGATCAATGGTGCAGTGGTTCAGAATGAGTTTGTGATGGAGTGGTAGATGATGGAAGGATCAGTGAAGCATTGGTGTGGAATAAAATAATCAGTGGTGCAATGCTAGAGGATGTAAGGATCAGTGAAGCAGTGGTATAGGATATGGAGTGGTAAATGATGGAAGGATCAGTGTAGCATTGGTGGAGGATGGAAAGACCATTGGTGCAGTGGTTGAGGATGAAGTGTTTGTGATGAGTCTTAGGGGATGGAAGGAGTGGTAGAGGATGGAAGGATCAGTGAAGTACTGGTAAAGAATGGGGGGGGTCAGTGGAGCAGTGCTGGAGAATAGAAGGATCATTAGTGGAGGGTCAGAGGATGGGAAGGACCAGTGGTTGAGGGATGGAAGATCAGTAGTTGAGGATAAAGAGTTTGTGATGGAATGGTAGAAGATGGAGGGTTCATGATGGTGTTAAAGACTAGAAGGATCCTCTGAGAACCAAAGAAGGATTGACCATCGAAAACAAATAGCAGATGGAAAAAATTCAGAATGATATTGAGACGTTTTTGATGAATACAATTAATAATTGAGGCATTGGTTTCTCTCATTGGGTCAATCTTTACACTTTTTTTTCACGTTTTCTGATTTTCATCAGGTTTGGATCAATTATAGTTTTGCAAACTGAGTGGGATGCAAACATTTTTATTTATTTATTTTTATGAATATGAATATGAAATTTGTGGCAGTTCAGATAACTTCCTTTGGATCCAGCCTGATAAATGAATACCATTTTTGTCATTGGGTACCGGTTCTTCTTTGTAGATCACCTCTAACATGCCCACATGCACTTGAACCCGAAATTAGACATGCAAATGATCAGGGCTTAATGTATTGGATATTGAAATCAGCGAATGGAATCGCTAACGAACGCTGTTTCGTCCGCAGGAGTCGTAGCCGGCGTCGTGTTTACGGCGCTGTGCGTGTTGGCCGTGTTGATCCGCTTCCTCTACCAGCACAGGGAACCCCGGCCTCGACCTGCCGCCGCCGCCGTCAAGAGCAAAAGACCCAGTCTGGATGTGGAACCGTGCAAACCGAGTCCCGTCAGCAAGGAATACTTCATCTGACAGGATCTGACTTCTGCATGCATACGACAGGTGCAGAAGTGCGGCTCTTCACAGCTGCACACGAGCGCTTGACCCTAAGCCTTTCTGACACTTCAATGCTGTTGTTTTAATCCAGGCCTCATGTCGGAGTCAGGAAGTCGGACAGGATGACAGGGTCTGCATGCAGGAGACTCCCTCCAGTCGCTGGATATGTGCTCACCGATATGCGAGAGTTTTGAAACGGTGCCAGTTTTGTGCCAGATGTGTGCTGTCGGGAAGCAGTACGGTATACACCCACACTCACACACTTTGTCGCTTACAAACATTTTACTCTCGAGATTCGATCTGACAAGGACACTTGACGTTCTGGCGGCTAAAATGCACGACTATTCACGTTTCAGGAAAGATCAGTTGCGTAACGAGGATCCGACCGAATAAGACAATCAGTTCAACGTTAAAAACGGAACTAGCAAGAGATCAGTGGGGAAACGCTCGCCGTCCTTCCTCGGCTGCCCGTCAGGGGTCGCGGCCGTAACGCAGCTCAGTCCTCGACTTGAACGATTCGCCTGGAAAAAAAAAACTTTCGATCATGTACGTTATCCACCACCTTGTCATGACCCCGCCCCCCTGAGACGATTCAATGATTTCTTACTTAAAATTGATTTCTTTTGGTCAGGGGATCGGTTTTCTATATGGCTTTTGTTGTATATGACTGTTTATCGATTTCATAAGTATATTTAATAAAAAGAGCTTTCTTTTTCTTTCTCAAAGCCTGTGGTGGGAGTCATTTAAGAGTTCTCAGGTGACCTTTAGTGAAATGACCACAAACCTCCATAAAACCTACTGAAGTCCACACTGTTGGCTCTAGTTGTACGACGTCAGCTGTTTTTTATTTTTTTGCCTGATTCTTCATGTTAGTGGATCGGCCGCAGAGCTCGGTGGCGAAAAAGAGAACTCCGATTGGCTATTCATTCTAGCGAATGAGCATGCGAGGAAAAAATTTAACGGAACTGACAAAAGCAAACAAGGGATTATTTTAATGTAACCGCAAATCAAGGCGTCGTTCGTCTTCTTTTTTTCTACTTTTTATTCCTCCTCATCATCCCCTTTTTTTCCCCCACCTCCTCTTCTTTTTTCTTTCCTCTTTTTCGTTTTTTTTCTTTTTCTCCTCTCCGCCCTCCTATTCTTCTTCTTTCTCTTCTAGACTTTTCTTCATCCAGAACAAGACCAAGACATTGCCAGTGTCATTTGCAACCTAACAGACATGATTAAAAAAAATCTATAAGAATCTGTTATTCATTTTTTTTTTTTAGCGATTTCAACAATGGACATTTTCTCAAAGCAACTTTACAAAGATAAAGCAGTAATAAAATGTTTGTTCCTTATAACTGTCCCTAATGAGTGAGCCAGTGGTGACTGTGTCAAGAAAAAAACTCTGTGAGACTTCATAAAAAAGAAACCTTGAGAGGAACCAGACTCAAAAGAGAACCTCATCCTGATCACCGAATGTTCATTCATTACAGTTCTGTCATTGTTGTGGTGCTGTTCAGTGATTGGTGCTGAAATCCAGAACTGTTCTTGCAACCTGTGGTGCTGAACAATTGTAGCAGCCTGTTGACATCAACCACACTTCATATCCATCCTCAAAGCTCCCGTGTTGCTCCCTAAAATCCGCATAGATCTCCATGGCGTTGATGCGAAACCACCTCCGGCTGCACAGTGGCCTCCAATCAAAGAGAGAACGCCATCTGGAGGCAAGGCACTAGGACTAACCGGGCAACTCCGGTGTAAATGCTGCTCGGGATATATATATATATATATATATATATATATATATATA
>JAAIIK010000079.1:1257274-1275311 GCA_014706435.1 Silurus glanis
ATATATATATATATATATATATATATATATATATATATATATATACAGTGGGTACGGAAAGTATTCAGACCCCCTTAAATTTTTCACTCTTTGTTATATTGCAGCCATTTGCTAAAATCATTTAAGTTAATTTTTCTTCCTCATTAATGTACACATAGCACCCCATATTGACAGAAAAACACAAAATTATTGACATTGTTGCAGATTTATTAAAAAAGAAAAACTGAAATATCACATGGTCCTAAGTATTCAGACCCTTTGCTCAGTATTTAGTAGAAGCACCCTTTTGATCTAATACAGCCAGGAGTCTTTTTGGGAAAGATGCAACAAGTTTTTCACACCTGGATTTGGGGATCCTCTGCCATTCCTCCTTGCAGATCCTTTCCAGTTCTGTTAGTTTGGATGGTAAACGTTGGTGGACAGCCATTTTTAGGTCTCTCCAGAGATGCTCAATTGGGTTTAAGTCAGGGCTCTGGCTGGGCCATTCAAGAACAGTCACGGAGTTGTTGTGAAGCCACTCCTTCGTTATTTTAGCTGTGTGCTTAGGCTCATTGTCTTGTTGGAAGGTAAACCTTCGGCCCAGTCTGAGGTCCAGAGCACTCTGGAGAAGGTTTTCGTCCAGGATATCCCTGTACTTGGCCGCATTCATCTTTCCCTCGATTGCAACCAGTCATCCTGTCCCTGCAGCTGAAAAACACCCCCACAGCATGATGCTGCCACCACCATGCTTCACTGTTGGGACTGTATTGGACAGATGATGAGCAGTGCCTGGTTTTCTCCACACATACCACTTAGAATAAAGGCCAAAAAGTCCTATCTTGGTCTCATCAGACCAGATAATCTTATTTCTCACCATCTTGGAGTCCTTCAGGTGTTTTTTAGTGTCTTGCACTGAGGAGAGGCTTCCGTCGGGCCACTCTGCCATAAAGCCCCGACTGGTGGAGGGCTGCAGTGATGGTTGACTTTCTACAACTTTCTCCCATCTTCCGACTGCATCTCTGGAGCTCAGCCACAGTGATCTTTGGGTTCTTCTTTACCTCTCTCACCAAGGCTCTTCTCCCCCGATAGCTCAGTTTGGCCGGACGGCCAGCTCTAGGAAGGGTTCTGGTCGTCCCAAACGTCTATCATTTGAGGATTATGGAGGCCACTGTGCTCTTAGGAACCTTAAGTGCAGCAGAAATCTTTTTTGTAACCTTGGCCAGATCTGTGCCTTGCAACAAGTCTGTCTCTGAGATTTTCAGGCAGTTCCTTTGACCTCATGATTCTCATTTGCTCTGACATGCATTGTGATCTGTAAGGTCTTATATAGACAGGTGTGTGGCTTTCCTAATCAAGTCCAATCAGTATAATCAAACATTTCTGGACTCAAATGAAGGTGTAGAAGCATCTCAAGGATGATCAGAAGAAATGGATAGCACCTGAGTTAAATATATGAGTGTCACAGCAAAGGGTCTGAATACTTAGGACCATGTGATATTTCAGTATTTCTATTTTAATAAATCTGCAAAAATGTCAACAATTGTGTGTTTTTCTGTCAATATGGGGTGCTATGTGTACATTAATGAGGAAAAGAAATGAACTTAAATGATTTTAGCAAATGGCTGCAATATAACAAAGAGTGAAAAATTTAAGGGGGTCTGAATACTTTCCGTACCCACTGTATATATATATATATATATATATATATATATATATATATATATATATATATATATATATATATATCTCGATAGTTCTAGCTTTTTTTGTTTTCGGTCTGGTGTGTTTTAGCGAAGTTTTTACTTGCGCCCTATGCAGGTGATGCTTGGCGACTCTACAATCAGGTTTTCCTCAATCAGTTTGCGGCTGAATGAGCACAAATCTACTGGAACGTCTTCCCAGAAGAGTGGAGGTTGATATAACGGCAAATAGGGACTGAATGTGGAATTTTGTCCCTATAGTGTAGTTGTTTTTGAATAAGAAAAATGTTTTTTTTAAATTAGAAATCTGATCTAAAGTCGATATTTCACGGTTCTGTTAATATTTAATTAATAGGACCATCACGTTCAATGTAACACAACAATTCCACGATGTGACGATGTGTCGATTCCCCGCTTTTTTGCTCACAGCAGGAGAGAAAACCCAAGCGAGCCGAGCTGGAATTACTTTCTCCTGGTGATGAAAGACAGAAGCAGTGACAGAAAAGAGAGAGAGAGAGAGAGAGAGAGAGAGAGAGAGAGAGAGTGTTGATTGAGAGCCCTGAGGATGTGCTGGTAATGAAACAGCCTCTACTTGGCCATCTGCTGAACCAGGCAGCCTACAGACAACGCCGAATTGCTCAGGAGGTACGGCTCGGATTTGATTGCAAAACCTGTCACGACGTTCAGGGGGCACTTTGAAGTCGTGCCTTCTGTCGAACAAGGCAAGGTTCTTGTTAAGGATGGAGAGTTCACTGCTTTTACCGTGTGTGTGCAAGAAACTGACAAAGAGGGGATTAAAACCATGCACACACTCGAGCACTATGGAGGATGAAGAGTGACTTAATTACAGGTAATTAAGTAAAATAAACTAAAACACACCTGACACTTCCAGCCATGTGAGGTCATTTCCACAACTGTTACTGCAAACTTGGTCACACAATTGTATACATTTTTGAACTTCTTTCTCTTTTTCCTCCTCTACTTTTCATTTTTTTTATTTACTTTTTTTATCTCCTTTTTTTTTTTTAATTCTCATTCACATTTTTTCCTTCTTTTTTGTTTTTCCTCCTCAGCTTTTTTTTCTCCTTCTTCCTTTTCTACATCATCTACTTTTTCTATTCCTTCTTGCCCTTCTTTTCCCTTCTCCTCTTTTTCTTCATTTTCTTCACCTTTTTTTCTTCCTCTTCCTCCACTCTCTTCTTATCGTTCTACTTCTTTTCTTCTACTCCATCGCCTTCCACTTCTTTCTCTTCTACTCCAGTTTCTTCTTCCTCCATTTGTTCTTTTTTTCTTCCTCTTTCCTTTTCCTTCTTTTTTTCTTAACTTCCATTTCTTCTTTTCTTCCTTCATTTTCTTCTTCTTTTTAGGAATGCTTTGACAGGAGTTGAAATGAATATTTAACACGAGCGCGCACACGTCGCACGTGTCATCGCCGGGCTGAAACTTATCGTGTTCTCCTCTGTAAAGCTGAAAAAGGAGATGGTGATGGCAAACAGAGTCTAAAGATCAACTTGCTGAATAGATTCACTCAGAATTCAATTAAATCCTTAAACTGCAAATCCGGCATTTGTCCAGCCGCGTGCGCGCACACACACACACACACACACGGTGGGGATTTTACTTTGAGACGTGACTGATAATCCACTCCTGAGTGCTGGTGGAAGTGAGATGGAGTGAGAAGTAGACGGACAAGTAAAGACGCTAATGCTGATAAGTCATTTCTATATAACACAGTAAACATGAAGACCAGACATCATCTTTCTCTTTTTTTTTTTTTTTCTTCTGCTTCTTTTTCTCTTTTGTCTGCCCTGTCTTCATGTCCTCCTTTTTCTCTTTTTTCTTATCCTTTTTCTTTTCATTCTTTCTCTACAGCTTTTTCTTCTTCCTATCCCTCTTCTCCTTCTTCTGATGCCATCTCTTCTAATTCTTTTTCCTCTTCTTTCTTCCTATTTTTTTTCCTTTTGTCTCTTTAACTTTTTTTGTTTTACTTCTCCTTTTTTCTTGTTCTAATGATCAATAGTGTTAGTAATGGTTGTTGTAGTATTATTCATTTTATTTATTTATTTTGCTTTAGTGGTTCTTTAGTATCTTAATAATCCTTCGCATAAAATGAAAATACGTGAGCACTTTTTTTTTTTCCCCCACCCACTCGCTCTCTAACCCAATTCCTCCCACAAAAGCTGTAAATGCAATGTAAAAAAAAAAAGTCGTGATCCGACACCCCTTTACAACCCACAGGTCTCACGTCGCTGTCCAATCTTACTTTAGGTCCAGATTCGATCAGATCAGCACATGGCAGCTGAAATAAATTGAAGAATTGAACATGAGGGAAGACACTGCTAGAAGAATCATTACGCTGGAGGGATTTTTGGCACCATGCTGTTTACTGTCCCATCTAACATCCAGAATTTCAGCTAAATCAGCACAATTATGAAGAAAAAAACACTCGGTACAGCCTTAAATGGACGACGTTTTGTCGTCTGACGTCCTTTAAAGAAAACACATCCTGCGCTAACTTCTGGAAGCCTTTATAAAATCTCGAAACTTTTTTACAGGTTTTGCCTTTTGGGAAAAAAAAAGAGAGTGGAGTTGAAGCTAGTCTCTTAGCAACCCTACTTAACCAACGCTTTTCAACATTACAACACAGTGCTTAATCAAGTCGAAGATTATACATCAACCCTGTGCAACCCTGTACAACACATTATAGTGGAGATACACTTCTTCTTTCGTCTTCTCCCATTAGGGTGGCTCCATTCTCAGCATTCTCCTACTGATATACCCCATGTCCCTCCTCTGCACATGTCCAAACCATCTCAATCTCACCTCCCTCACCTTGTTTCCTAGACATCCTACATACGCTGTCCCTCTAATAAACTCATTTCTAATCCTGCCAATCGCCATCACTCCCAACGAACATCTCAACATCTTCAGCTCTGCTACCTCCAGCTCCACCTCCTGTCTTTTACTCGATGCCACTGTCTCTAAACCATACTGGAGATACACTATTTTGCCCAAAGGTTTTCCTGTCAGAACTGCTTTAGCTCGGTCATTCTCTTTGGACAGCTCATGTATTATTATGGGTGATTTGGAACCCTGACTGCACTCTAGTTCTCTTCACCTCCCCCTACATCAGTACCTGATTCAACACCTTCATGTCTGAATGAATCCCTCACAAATCTCCACAAAATCTAGTGGAACATCTTCCCATACGAGTGGAGCTTATTATAACAGCGTGGAATGGGATGTTCAAAAATTCAATCTTACACTCAGGTGTCCACCAAAAGCTCACCATGGCTCAGTTCTGCTTTACACTTTTACTATGTGCAAAAGTTTTGCCCCCTCCATCTGTATTTTTTTTTTTTGACATCTCATTCCAGGTTTCCTACTGGGAAGTTGTTGCTCAGCGGTTAAGTGGATCGGAAGATCAGGGGTTCGAGCCCCGAGAAAGCTGCCTCTCTTGGGGCCCTTGAGCAAGGCTCTGAACCTCCTGTGTCTAAGGCTCTGGGTTACTGATCCGAAGGTCAGAGGTTAAAGCCCTGGGATTGCCAAGCTGCCACTCTTGGGACCCTTTGAACAAGGTCCTTATCCCTCTGTGTTCTAGAGGTGCTGTATCATGGCTCACCCTGCGATCTGACCCCAGTTTTCTAACCTCCCTGGGATCTGCGAAGAAAGAATTTCAAGTGCATCTTTTACCTTTTACTTTTCAGGTCCAGAAAACAAAAAACCTCAATTGGAAACATATTCTAAATGAGCCATTAATGTTCAAAGCCGGCTAAACACTTTACTTACATTGGTTTTGTGCGTGTTACTTCGTTTGTGCTCTTTCAGCACCCGGAGAGCCGCACAAGCCCATTTCAGCTCACGTCTCACTGCTCTAATTGATTATTAGCGAGGCAAAAAAAAAAAACAGAAATCCAATTACTGCAAAATACAATTAGTCCTTCCTTGGATGGGGTACAGTGGACAGTTGACCCTTGGGAGAGAAATAAATCAAGCGCAGCGAGCGGGGTGCCTTTAACCGCAGCAGCTGTTTAATGCCTCGATTAAATCCTCGCTTAACGAAGAAAACAAAACAATTATGTGCATGTCGATCCGAGCTGTTCGAAGGCCGAGGGAAACTCATTAACCTCGCTCGTCAAAGTAGCGGCAAAACCAGGCTATGCCTCTCGTATTTGATGGTTGTGTGAAAAATGTGATAATTAGTTGTTTCTAGACACCTGTGACATCGTGGTGTTCTAGCAGACAGATTCGTCGATTGAAGGCGACATGAGGACGCCTGGGGGTGCGGTCGGCGTTCACATAATCAGTAGGGTTGAGATCAGAGCTCTATAGCAGAAGACCCATAATAACTTTGTGCAAAAGAAACATGCTGGGACACGTCTCGGTCTCTTAATTTACGTGAAGCGAAAATTTCATGCTAGCACGTCCAAAGACGTCCCACACCATTAACACCATAATTAGTATTATTGTTTAGAAAATGTTTATAAAATGTAGAAAATTTGTATAAGAAATTCTGGCCCAATTTTTTTATTATTTATTTATATATAAACTCTTTATATAAAAAAAAATTTTTTTTGCATTTACCCTCCACGACAAGCCTGTCCCATTTCTCCAGGATCTTCTCCTGGATTTAATCAAGTTGTCAAAGGTTTTCGGAGGCAAACGTATTTCGGGCAGATGTGCGCCTTGTAGGGTTCAGTCGAACGATAAAGTGCGAGAACGGAAAAGAAATGAGGACGCAGTTTGAAAAGAGAGATTTCAAACGCAATATTCGAGATAGTGGAGCAGTGCAGAGACGTCTCCCAGTACATTGCATTTTAAAGCGGGAACATTCGGAACTGAAATGAGTTTGTCCTGTTCCTGTGAAAGGATCCTGAAGATGTCTCCTGTAAGCAACACTTTATATTTAATTGCATCGTGTGTTCGTAGAGATTGTGACTGGATGTCCACACACACTACCGGTGTCTGCCATTTCATCATGCAATAGCCACCTTCTCCTGGAAGCTTGGGTGGTCCTCATTAAAAGAAGAGGCCGAATAAAATGAAGGCACGTCCCGGTAATGAACACGTCGCTCGGGTTTGCACGCTTCGAAAGCCTCCTCTCTTTGTGCATGATGCATCCTGCATCCCCGTTGATTTGCCGCCTTTGGTTTGTAGATTAAAGCGCCACGCCTCGTCGCTCAGGCCAACACACAACATCGCAGGAATTCAGCGAACATCTTTTCTCATCCTGCCCTCCTGTGAGCTTTCCTCCGAGAGGAGTACTTGAGCTAACTGGAGCTGTCAACATGACTGGTCTCTGAGCTTTGCTCGAGTGAAGATGTCTTTCTCATGTGTGAAACGATGAGTTTGCAGTGTAAATTTCACAGGATATGATCCATGGCTGCGAACACTCCACACTGTGAAGGGGGTACTAAGAGAGAGAGAGAGTTCTTTCGAAACCCATAGTCTCAAAGCAGCTTTACAGAGATAAAGCAGTTATTTGTTCCTTATAAATGGAAGTTTATCCCAAATGAGTGAGCCTGTGGCGAAGGAAAATCTCTTTGATGCTTCATGAGAGAGAAAACCTTGAAGAACCCGACTCAAAAAGAGAACCCGTCCTCATCCTCAGCACCGACTGTCCATTCATTCCAGTTCCATCGTTGTTGAGGTGCTGTTCAGTGATTGGTGCTGAAATGCAGAACTGTTAATGCAACCTGTGGTCCTGATCCATTGTAGCACAATGTTGATATTCATTCAAGTCCAAATCCATCCTCACAGTTCTGGAGTTGCTCAGTAACTTTATGGATCTTTAGGCTGTTTAGGTGGAACCATAATCAGCTGCACAGTGTGGGTCTCCATTTGAAGAAAAATCAATCAAGAGGTAAAGTAGAGACAGAGGTCTTACTTGAATGACCGGTCTTGTGATTGGCATACAAGCTGCCACCCAGATGAGGATGAGGTTCCTTTCAGAGTTTGGTTCCTTTCAAGGTTTCTTCCTCATGCCATCTCAAGGAGTTTTTGCTTGCCACTGTCACCATTGGCTCACTCACAAACTTATAAGCACTAAACTAATATATTCATTCTTTTTTTTCCCCTCTGCTTTGGTACAATGTCCACTGTTAAAAGCACTCTACAAATAAAATAAGTGGACGTGATGGCTCAGACTTCAGATCAGGAAGTTGAGAGGTCATATCCCAGCACCACCAAGCTGCCACTGCTGTGCCCTTGAGCAACGCCTTAACCCTCAACTGCTCACTTGAATAATAAGATTTTTTTTTTTAAATGTCTGCTTTTCCATGAAGATATGGTTTCTATATGTGGAAGACCTTGAGTGGCCAGATATAGAGCTTGAAACACTGACTGCAGCCAGAGGTGGAAAGTGTAATAAAATATTCTACGTAAGGAAAGAGTTGTTACTTACTTAAGAACAAGGTAAAGTCTACAAATCTTCTCAATTAAAAGTACAAAATTTAACTCGTCATGTGTGCATTTTACAGATTTTAAAAACTACTTTGAAAAAAAGTAGAAGTGCACAAAAAAAAAAAAACCTACTCACTTACAGTAACGTGAGTTACTTTCCACCTCTGACTGCAGCCCAGGTCCTTCTCACCCTACATCATGTAACTTATGGCATTGAGCAACATCTCAGAAGAGTGGAGGTTGTTATAACATCAAAAATGGCGATGTGGAATTGGATGTTCGAAAAGCACACAATCTTTTGGTCCTTTTTATTAAAGAGGAAAATGTATTTCACTTTGATGTTATTATTACGTACCAATTTGAGCTCGTTGTTCCTATATAACGAGGGTCTGTGTGACCTCATGATTCGAGCGTGAAGAAAAAAACTCTTTTTGGTGTTTTTGTTGGGTTTTTTTTCCTCCTGAAACTTCTCTGCGAGCGCCCTGGATTCGATCAGTTCCATTAGTCGGAGTAAACACATTCGGGTACATGTACGTATTGTACATTTCGGTACAAGGCGTTGTGAATGGAAGAGAAATTAGGATGCAGTTTGAATGGACAGATGGAGCATTTCGAATGCGGCATTGCAGATAGAAGAGGAGAGCGATCTCTCAATAGGTCCCATTCCGAAGTCGATGATCAGGAGAAAGATGTTCGAAACAGAAAAAAAAACTTGCACAAAGAGCTGAATGTCACCTTCGAAATGTGTTCATCGTGTTCCCTTGAAGAAGCTGGTTGAGACGAGGTGGATTTGGTCGGTCCTGTAGGACTTTCTTTAAAGTTAAGTCGCACATCTCTGGTGAGGGGGTGAGAGAGACAGAAGCATAAAATGTAAAATAAATAAATAAATTCCTTATCCTATTAGAAATCGATCAAGACTGTTGCATAGATGTTTCAGACTGCCACAATATTAGGAATAGTGGCTGATCTGCCTCATCCTTCTTTTAATTGTTAGAATTTATATGTTTTCTTTAAATATTCTATTATATTCTATGTAGCACATTTTATATTAGTAATGTATGTGCATTATTTTTTGTTTATTTGAACTGATTGGAATTGTAATTATTTGTATTTCTCCATTTGTGATGCTTTGGCAGTACAAATCTACAATTATTTGTCATGCCAATGAAGCACCTGAAAACTGATGAGCAAGAGAGATATAGAGAGAGAGGTGGTTGGTGTCTTCAGCAGAATTTTAAACAGCAGACTCTCGGGCTGTAATCAGGATAGAAAGCAGACTTCACTCATTAAACCCTCACTTATTAAAACACCCAGTGAGGAGAAAACGTGTTGAAATGAATCACTAATGAAACACAGACTCTGTACATTAATGCCGGTTTACCTCTGGAGACGGGAAACCCTACAACAATGTTCTGTACATGTTCATAAACCTGTTTCTTCTTATTGACACTGTTTTTATGTTGTCATGTTTTTTTCTTTATTATGAACATACAGTAAAAGTGTAACAAAAGAACAGAAAAAAAAGGAGTTGGTAAGTAAACTCTGTTGAGAAGCACTGTGTATAAGGGACCAGTCAATATGTGAGCGATTTCCTCCTCGGTATCTGTGGAGCAGCATGGAAATAGTTTGCTTCCCACCTGGAAGGTCTCTCATACCCGATAACATGGCGGTGGGTTCACATCTGCCCCACGCATTCTCTACACTGGTGTCCCACAAGGCTCAGTAATTGGTCCCCTCCTTTTCTCTCTCTATACCCAATTTCTTGGCGAAGTCATATCCTCGAATATCCTCAACTCATCATTTCTTTCCCTCCCTCAGATACCACGGCTTCCACTCGGATCTCGGCATGCTTGGCGGACATATCTTCATAGATGAGCAAAACACTGATACTTGCCTACAAGGCCAAAAATGGACCAGCACCCTCTTACCTCAGAGATGTCATCGCACCTCGCACTGCACCACACTGTCTGAGATCCTCCAGCACTGCTCGACTGGTACCACCTTCTCTCAGGAAAAGAGGTAAGTATACTTCAAGGCTCTTCTCTGTTCTGGCACCAAGGTGGTGAAACGAACTTCCCCTAGATGTCTGAACAGTGGAGTCTTCAAGCGACTACTTCTTCCTGTAACACTTTCCAAGTTTGCTTGTTCCAAAAAAAAAATAGGTGTAGGCTGATTTGTATTAAGTTGTAATCTAGCATACCAGTGTAGATTTATTGATTGCCAGAGACTCGGAGCATTTTTGTACGTCGCTCTGGACACGGGCGTCTGCAAAATGCCACAAATGTAAATGATTTTAGTCACAGGTTGCCCCAAAAACATCCAAATTACACGTCAGTTACAAGTGGCATATAAATTATTTAATCTACCAGGTTCATATTAATGCACAAGCTGAGTGGCAGATGTGAATGAGTGATAGAGGGGAGTGACTAGCAGAGGTAATTGAGTTGTGGTCTGGTGTGGTGGGTGACTGGTGGAAGAGGTTGAAGGTGAGCGGTTGGAGGCGTTGAGTGGCTGGTGGTGGTGAGTGATTGGTGGAGGTGGTTGATTGGCGGTGTTGATTCAATATTAGGGCATTAATAATAATAAAGCAGAGCTCACCCTATAGGCACATATGCAGGTTGTTCGAAAGTTAAATATGAAATAAACGCATTTTTTTTTACATATTTACATGCATACACCTTGGAGTCCCGTGTCCCAAATCACTCAAACATTCACTTATCCGACGTGATTTCATAGCCATGACCCGGAGTGAACCCACCGAAAGACTTTTCTTCTCCCCTGTAAAAACAGGTTTAAAGGTGAGCTGTGTGTGTGTGTGTGTCGATTTAGAGAAAGCGTACGACAGGGTGTCGAAAGAGGAGTTGTGGTATTGTATGAGGAAGTCTGGTGTGTCAGAGAAGTATGTGAGGGTGGTGCAGGACATGTATGAGGGCAGTGTGACAGCAGTAAAGTGTGCAGTAGGAACGACAGACTGCATCAAGGTTCGGCTCTGAGCCCTTTCCTGTTTGTAGGGTGGTGGACGGGTTGACGGACGAGGTCAGACAGGAGTCTCCATGGACTATGATGTGAAGACCAAGGAGGAGGTTTATGGATGTGGTGCGGGAAGACATGCAGGTAGTTGGGTTGAAATATGCAGATGTAGAGGACAGGGGGGGTATAGATACGGATGATCCGCTGATCCCCTTATGGGAGAAGCCGAAAGAAGTAGTAGCAGTTCTTTTAATTGGAGTTCTCTTAATTAAAGATTGTAAAGATTATAATTGATTCTGAGCGCATGAAACAAGGTTTTGTGTCATGTTTATGTGGATTTGTGTAAAGTTGCTCCAGTAGTGTTGGAATAAATCTTGTTTCTAGGGTTATTATCTTATTTCTGTACACCTTTCCTCCTCCTCCTCCCCCCCCTACTGTGACCATCAAAGATGGATTTCACACAATCCAGAGTTTTATATAAAAGCAGGAAAGCAGATGTTCCAGGTAGTAAAATATCCAATCTACACTATATGTTAAAAGGTTTGTGGACAATATTTTTTGATTGTCATCATTTGGCCCTAAACCCCTATTTGCTTTTATACTAACCTCCACTCTTCCGGGAAGATGATGTTCTAGATTTTGTGGACATTTGTGCTCATTCAGGGTTGTGATGTAGGGAGGTTCCATAGGGTTTATAGCTCTATGGCAGACCATTCGATATCTTCCGCTCCAACCCATGTGAAGCATAATTTCATAGAGATGGCTTTGTGCACAGGATCATGGTCATGCTGGAACATGTTTAGGTCTCCTAGTAAAGGAAGAAAAAAGTAAAGGGAGAATTCATGCTACTGCATCCAAAGACGCCTTGTACAATTTTGTAACTTTGTGCCAACACTTTGCAGAAGAAGCACATATGGGTGTCAGGTGTCCCAATACTTTTGTCTGCATAGTGTAATAATATGTAGAGTATATTAGTGTTGCACGATATACCGGTACTAAAAAGTTATCGCGATGCCCTGCTTGATAACATTCCTCTTTTTATTAGTACCGGTACTTAAAAAGACAGCTGTAGTTCCGAGTGGTGGACACTAGGGGCAGTGTGTTGGGCAGCGCTCTGCTTTTATCTCACATCCAGTTCGTGTTTATCAGATGCGCTCCGACTTGGTTGGTGATCAAACAAGAAGCATAAAACTGTATAAATAAATAAAACAGACAGCAAACATGGTAATTATTAATAAATAAATCATTATTTATTTACTCATTATTCACTTTTTTTTTTTTTGCTATATTATCGATTTGGTATTGGTATCATTAATATTTAATGTTTAATTTAGGTATCGCATCAAAGTCAAAATTCTGGTATCGTGAGAGCCCAAGTGCATGTAATATATACATATATATATATATAGAGTATATAATATTTGAAATTTTTTTTACAGAAATTCATCAGTAAATGTTTATAGTGAACATTAAACTCTTTCGAAATGTGAGTGGAACGAAAACAAAAATAAATAAATAAATAAAAATCACTGAATACAGCAGATTCCGGGAATTGTTACTCTAATAGAGTATCTCAAGGGCCAAAATTTTACATAATGACTTTATGGAAATTCAGAATGAGTTTAAAAGCCTGCTCTGGTTAGGCTTTGGGAGAATCGAATTGACTACACAAATACGCCATTAATATAAAAACGGAACGCCTAATAGAGCATGTTTTCAAGCTGAAGTGGTTTCTGGGAACATCTCATCAGGCGTTCAAGTGACACAGTATTAATGTGTGTGTGTTGTATCGATAAATGTTAAGGCACTACAAATCTGTAACAAGCGTCTGCAAACTAGAGTACAGTTATACACTTCATTCCGAGTACACAAATCTGGGTTTTTAACGAATAAGGTTTTTACAGTACACCTGAAACTTACTATTCTTTTATCCTAAATGAATATTTTCCTCGGATGAACACTGTAATGTGTCGAAGGAATTCCATCGAAGGATTCTTAACACTTAAGTACTTAGAACTGGTCGTTTTCAGACCTTAAAAAGACTCCAAATTAGTGCTTCGTTAAAGGCAGGTGCACTCGGAGGCTAAACCTGATAAAAGACTAGTCAGCTGTTATCTGTTAGACAAATGCGTTGTCAGCTACAACTGCCTCATTAGTGATCAAGATCTCGGCCTTTTCCGGTTAGGTGCAGGTTGTTTCCGATAAAAGCAAGTCACGGCTCTTCTTAAGTGCCTTTCTATGTTTAAATGAATCCAGCCATCTGTCCTATTTATGGCCACCCAATACACTATCCTTTTACCCATCGATCCATCTGTCCATCTCTCAATCCATATATATTTTCGTTTATCCATATATCCATCTTTCCATCTCTTCCATCCATCCATATGTGAAATTTTTTTTTGTCCATTTGTACCATACATTTTTCCATCTGTCCATCCATCTTTTCCATCCATCTGTTGTTTCCATACATCCTTTCTTCTCCATTCATCCAAATGTACAATCTTTTCTGTCTATCCAACCTCTCTCTTTTCCATCCACCCAAATACATATCTTTACCATCCATCTGTTTATGCACACCAAAGTATCTTCCCGATTCTGTCTGGATTAAACTCATGTAAGTGAACATGTAAGTGAAGTTCGCTTCTCGTCTCGCTGTAAATTCCGGTCACGTTCCCTACTATTATACGGAAAATAGATTTCCCGGGTTTCTAATTATAGGCGTTAAAAGATTGCGTAATCGGTCGTTTATTATACGCAACGTCCCGAATGTTCAACACGCAGCCGTGTCCGGCCTCATGCACTCCGCAACCCTGGAGCTCCACTGAGAAGGACTTTCCTCCTGGTCCTTCTGCCGTAAACGGCCACACGCTGCACGGAACCTACATGATCGCAGAGTTATGAAGCTTAGGGCTTT
This sequence comes from Silurus glanis, assembly GCA_014706435.1. NCBI lineage: Eukaryota > Metazoa > Chordata > Actinopteri > Siluriformes > Siluridae > Silurus > Silurus glanis. The sequence continues at coordinate 1,271,240 of JAAIIK010000079.1, forward strand.
TCTTGCTATTCTTAGATCAGCCATTCTGGTTTGACTTGAAGGTTAAATAAACCAATTCCCTGATCGTATCTGTGTGTGGATCCACGCATGCTGCTAATTCACTATCGCTCGCTCGGGGTTGTACTTTTAGTCTGATGGGGCTGATGTATGTTGTGTCTCGATTAAAATTCATTATTCAGAGTTAAATTGTTTCTATAAGCTGTTGTAAGAAAACACCTGCAGGTTCTGGGCACAACTTAACAGCAGCTACCAGTTAATGACTGTAAACACTCATTAACGGAAACCTTCTGCTTGGATTCTTCTCTTGTATCAGAAAAGTTTCATCTGAACCATGATTTATTTCTTGTGCTCTTCAGTCCATGTACGTATAAAGTTTGTGGACACCTGGGCATGGGATTGGTTTTGCAGTTTGAATGTCTGGTCCCAAATTGCTCCTATAAAACCTGTACACTTCTGGGCTCATTCAGCCATGTGAGGAGGTCTGGAGTGCACTCAGCGTTCCAGTACAATTCATTGTGATCTGTAGAGCTGATGTTGGAGCCTTACTCCCTCTTTCCAACCATCCTTCGCTCCCTCCCTCTTTCCAACCATCCATCGCTCACTCCATCTTTTCAACTAACCATCCCTCCCTATTTTCCAACATCCATCCATCCTTCCTGCCCTCCATACATTCATCCCTCCCTGCCTCTTTCCAACCAACCATCTATCCCTCCCTCCCTATTTTTCAACCATCCATCCCTCCCTCTTTCCTACCATCCATCGCTCTCTATTTTCCAACCATCCATCCTTCACTTCCTCCCTCCCACCATCATTCCATCTTCCATCCATATATCGTTCTGTCCACTTATCCATCCAAAATGTTATAGAATTGAAAATATTCCGCAAAATGTCATAATTTATTCAATATAAATTTGGATTTGCATAATTTATCATTTTTCACGAGCAGATTGAGGAAGAGATCGAATCGAATTTAAAGCTCAGATCTGGCAACGTTGTCTGGGAGATTCCCGTATAAAAAGCTTTTTTCGTTCAAACCTAAAGAAACCAGTCACTGTGCCTTTTCTGAGATTTCTGATGGCGTAAGCCTACACACACACACACACACACACACACACACACACACACACAGCAAATGCGATCACTGTTCAACACATCGAGTGCGCAAAGTATATTGTTAAAGAACAACCAGGTTTCAAAGTCGTTACTGATTAAAGATTGAACAACAGCAAGGTGTCGCACTCAATACCGTAATCCACGTTCCAAAATCCGCGTAGACGCCGATACTACACCGGACAATACATCAGGGTAATATTATCTGAACAGTCTACAAGTGGGAACCGACAATAAAAAACAAAGCTTTATTTATTTGTTTGTTTTCCCTGCCGTAGCGGCGCACGATGCGATTCTACTGATCATAAAACCAAATTTTCACGGGATGAAAGCGTCAGCTTCAATCACATCGAATTTCTGTCGAGCTCGAATAAATCACTTGCTCTCACCACCTGGATTTGCCTGGGTGGTTTTTTTTTTTGGTTTTTTTTGCACTTCGGAGACGCGCGAGAGAGAGCACGCTCTCATTTGGTATTCTGTCCAATTCCCCTGTCGATCTGTCTGGAATAATCAGGTGATTGTGCCTGTGGTGTTGGATTTAAAATGGATGACCCGACTTTGGCTGTGAAGTCAAGAGCATGTTAAAATAACATGAAAACAGATGATGCACTGCACTGCAAGATCACGAGAAGATCACTACGTTCAACCAGCAGTATATATATAAATATATACATACACACCTCCTAATAAGGAATGAATTTACATCCATCCTTTCCTCCAATTTTTCTACCCCTCTAATCTTTCCATCCATGTAATCCAAGCATTTGTCCATCTAGCTATCCATCCCTCAATTCTTCCTTACCCCTATCCGTCCACCCATCTTTTTATCTGGCCACGATTCATCTGTCTACACATCTTTCCAGCCTTCCGTCCGTGCATCAATCCATACATCTTTCCATCCATGCCACTATCCATGCATCCATATTTTCATCCATCCATCGCTGCGAGTAAGATAAATCCATCTATGCACCTTTCCATCCATCCTGCTATCCATCATTCAATCTATAAATCTTTCCATCCATCCCACTATCCATGCATCCATATTTCCATCCATCCATCGCTGCTAGTAAGATTCATCCATCTATGCAGCTTTCCATCCATCCTGCTATCCATCAATCAATCTATACATCTTTCCATTTATTCAGTTATCCATCTGGTCATCCACCCCTGTCCCCCTTATTTTTCATTAAGATCTTTTTTCTTTGCCTGAAATCATGACTCAGTGTGAACAGATCAGAATGAAAAAAACCCAACAGGACATAAATCTACTGAGGTGAAGGGGTTTAAAAGCTGGTAATTGGGCACCTGTGACGTGTCGGCTGGTTTTCACCTGATGTTTTTTTACTCCTTCTAGGCCAACTTCATGTTTCTACTGTGATCTAATGATGACGCTGGGGTTTTGTAAAGGCACAAAGTTACTGGTGAACAGAGAGAAGAGGAGCAAGCTCAATACACAAACCCTGCGGAACACCAGCGGGCTCAGAACGCCTCCCTGAGTTGCACCCTAGGGTGTACATTTATCTCTATCCTATGATTTGACAGGAGGTAAATCCTCACCTCCATATTTCCAGCAGTTTTCCTGTGACAGGTTCTAAATGGAGCATGACCCTGAACTAAAATGATTACTATATTTAAAAAAAAAAAAACAGATGCTTTTTCAGCGTCCTTGCATGCACAGTTTCTTTCAACAGGCAAATAATTTCAATAATTATCCAATTTCCAATAATTATCCAATCATCCATTATCCCTGTAAAACCTCAGCGAAGTCATAAATGGTTTTAGCCAATTTTTCTTCGGGTTTAATTACATTTGTAGTAGAAATTGTGAACATATTATGCAAAATGCACTATAATGTATGATTTTATATCTTTCTGGGTGTTTAGTTGTTGTTTTGTTTTTTTTTTGTTTTTTAAATTAATCAAGGAATAACACCAACCATGCTGTGCTACAGCACCCCCTTTAGGCCGAACTTGCTCTTGCACAAACGTTCCAAGTTCCAGCGTGGTGTTCCTGCAGGTTTGGCCTAATCAGATACTGAACCCAATAGCAGCACTGGTTTAAATAGGAATACGAGTACGGATTATTAAGTAGAGCCGATGCAAATGTCCCAGCAGGTCGCTCCTGAAGGACCGTTTGTTTGCTGTGGTCTCTGAAGACCAGTTACGAGTTCTTTCATGGCTGAAAGAGAAGAGAACTGTTTCTGAAGATGCTTGTTTTATTCATTAAGAGCTTGTATCCTTTGTCCAGAGGGGAGATTCTGAAATACGAGGCGCGATGTGCCGGGTGGGAGAGGTCCGAGGACGTTTTCTAAAGCTCTTTCTTTAGATGTATTTGATGTACAGGGGATTGCCCTGCTGGGAGATCAGATCTGCCTTTTCATGTCTCTGTGACTTACACTTTCATCTGCACTCATTACACAGTTTGTTTTAAAGAAAAAAAAAATCAGGAGGAGGAGGAGGAAAGTCCCCTCAAAAACAGAGACACCTGGTTTCTGCTGCAGCACGTCATGTAGACGGGGCAGACTCCATTTCTGTAGACATCACAGACAACAGACCATGTTGGCATTCTTTTCTGTGCTCCTGCTGTGGTACAATTAAGGACTTAATTAAGGACCAGGCTTCCTCTTATCTCCTTCACCAAGCCCTGCAAAGTCATATACCAGATACCAATACCTCCAGCGTGTAGTACAAAACCATCCGTAAAAATATTTTACTAACAGTTCCAAACGAGTAATCACTGTTCACCACTGTTCCCAGCAGCAAATCACTGTTCCCAACTAACCACCGTTCCCAGCAACGAATCACTTTTCACCACTGTTCCCAACTAACCACTGTTCCCATCAACGAATCACTTCACCACCGTTACCAACAACTAACCACTGTTCCCAGCAACAAATCACTGTTCACTACTGTTCCCAACTAACCACCGTTCCCAACAACTCGTCACTGACTACCACTGTTCC
>JAAIIK010000079.1:1275321-1288669 GCA_014706435.1 Silurus glanis
TAACCACCGTTCCCAACAACTCGTCACTGACTACCACTGTTCCCAACACATCTAATCCTTGTCCATGACTTTTCCCAAAAAGTAAACATTTGTACCCACTTTCTAATCAGACATATTACTCAAAAAAACATTTTTATTCTTTTCCATCGTCCTCAAAATGAACAATTCGTAGTTTATGCAATATTTCTGACACTTAAACGGTTACGACACGTGAACGGATGTGCAAACCGGCATCATCAGCCGAATCCATACTTTACTATACTTTCTAAACATGCGTTAGCTGCAAAATAAATGCTTGTCCGACGCTGAATGTGAGCAGAGTCATGAATTTCCTCGCCATGAATCTGAAGGCTAAGCGGCGAGAAGCCCCGCAGATCCATTACGCCGCTTAATGCGGTCCGCGGAATCTTAAAGTTCAGGAATAACGGAGTAAATGTCATAACATGAGCCGCAGCCTCCCCGGGATCGAGACGGGTTTCCGAGCAAAACTTATTAGAACATCCACTACAGTCTCTGTATAATCCAATGATAATGTCAGTGTCTGTGCGGATACTGAAATCGGCGCACGACAGCCGATTGCTCAGCCTTAATAACTTCATATGAAATCACGAAGGCAGGGAAACTTTCATCAGACGAGTCCGCCGATGACATTTAAAACTCGCACCCGAGCAAGTGAAAGGGGCAGAAAGGTTAAGCTGTATTAAGACCAACAGAATCCCACCAAAACCCCCCGAACATCATGACGCAGCCTCGGCTCTGCTCCTGGAGTGGGTGTAGATCCTGGAGCTTTGCATAGTTTAGAGCTTTATTACTCCGAATTTGCTCTCAAACTACAGGCTTTGAGCTCGAGAATAAGGCGATATAGAGCCAAAAAAATGGGATATCCTGATTATCCAAGTAAATCACAGCATCTGTAAATCATAAAGTGGAAAAATTTGCTTTGTACAGGGGAACAAACGGAGCAAATATGCAACATTAACCTGATGATTTTTTGCATTTTTTTTTTTTTTAGCAAATTTATGATATTAAGTTTTCAGCTCTTCTCCCTCTCTTCTTTTTTCTATCGATATTCCTGATAAATATATGTTCAGTAAACAAAAGTGTGTATATATATATATGTATTTATGGGCATATTCTGATATTTACATATGAGATTTAGATTCAAATCCGTGTGTTCATATAGAAGTGTTCAGTTCTATAATGTCTGACGTTTTTTTCTTTGATTTAAAAAAAAAAAGGTTTTAACTGATTTTTATTTTTCTCAACGTTGTATACCGACGATATCCAAACTTTGAAAGAACATGTATAGAATGTCACAAAGTGTTTTCCGTTCTTCAAAACCTTGCCTCACCAAAAAAGGTTTCCCCTGCGGTTTTGAAGGAGTTCCCACAGGCATTGAGTATTTGTTGGCTGCTTTTCGTTCACTTTCCGGTCCAACTCATTCCAAACCCAATGGGACTTGAAATACTGCATTAGATTAATGTTGCATGATAACGCTCCTTACTGGACAGATAGCTCTTACAGAACCTAGAGGTGTGTTTTGGGGGGTCATTGTCCTGTTTGGGGAAAAATGTCACCAGCAAAGCGTCTCCACAGGATCATGGCTCCTCCTCACCACACCTTCAGAAACCGTCCGTTTACCCTCCGTATGTTTAAAACCCATCAGACCAAAGGACAGTTTTCCACTTATCTAATGTCCATTCCTTGTGTTTCTTGGCCCCAGTAAGTTCCTCTGCTTGTTGCTGCTGTTTTTCCCAAATCTAATATTTTAATATCAATAAATTAACTATGTAACTATGGTCAGGGAAATGCTGAATTATACAATCGTATGTTGCATCTGATTTTAGCTACATTTCTCCCAACTCATGCAGACTCCTCTGAACTCCGAGAAGCATTCACGTGAAAGAAACTATCTTCTGCAGCAGAGGTAGCTCTTGGTCTTCCTTTTCCTATTCTTAAAGTTATTGAAATGTTGCATATTGACTGATCTTCGTTTCTTAGTGTTGGATCGTCTTTCTCTTTACATGCCGTGATATGGATCGTACAGTAGTTGTAGCACTAATTGCCCTACTGAATCTGTAGCCACCCCTCCTGTGTTCGAGTCTATAAAGAAACTGATACTTTTATTATTGAAAGCGGCTGGAACTTCCAGTATGTTATTTTTTTACTCTGACTTCTTGAACAAGCAAAAGGTACAAAGGTTTCTTTAATTGAACACTGGAAAAACCATCTGCTGATGTCATTTCTTCGCCACAAGAGCATGACTCAGCCCTGTTTGTTTTGGGACTGTAAGCCTAGCAGATTTTTTTCAGCAGATGAAGAAGAGGCCGAAGCTGCTGCCGGCTCAGGGAGCTTCGTGCCTCGCTCGTATGCCACAGGAGGCCCGTCGAGACGTGAGCGCGTGTCACGGTACGAGTTTTTTATAGAAGTAGGTCCTGGTAAATATGGAGGTTGATTGAACATCCTTGAACTTTTTATCTGTTCCTGAACTATTGTGTTGCAGTGTGGATGTGCACAGATCCTGCTGCAACAGGGCCTTCAAGAGGTGTAACATTGAAATAACTTCCACAGGACCCAAGTGTTCTCCGGCAGAACATCACCGGGTAAGCGACAGACACACACACACACACACTCGCCTGTCTAGGTGATGGAAAAGTGAAAAGTTCTTCAGACCAGCACCCAGGTTTTCCCAGCAGAACTCCAACCAGTGTATCACCTTCAAAGTGCATCCTGATGCTCTCTCTCTCCACATGTAAGGCAGGATTTACGCACCCCATGCCCCGAGAAAAGAAAGCTGCATACATCGTAAAATTGTTTGTAGTAGGACTTATGTTTTCCGAGGACACTGTCATTACTTAAAAATATCGCAAGTCGACTTTTGGCCCAGGATTCTTAAAAATGTTGTTCAGTCTGGGGTAATATACCAATTTAACAAATTGCACTAATTTATTTAGCAAAACGGAGCGATTTTGTCGTATTGCGTTCGTCCTCGTAAACCCGTAACATCAGGTCGATTTAAACACTAATCAGGTGGCTTCTGCCATGTTCCCTTCCAATGTTGATCCTTTAAGCTCAAAAAACACGCTCAGCACTTGCTCGAATGCCCTGAACCACCAGCATTTTCTTTGCATCTGGCCCCCCTGATAGATTTTCAGTCAGTCACTATTAGTCCCCACTGTCCAGAAACTCACACACACAGGCAAATCATTAAACTGGACATGTGCAAAGAACCAAATGTCTAATGCAGCAAATCAATTTGTTTTTACCTTTGAATAACAAAGTCGGGCAAGGATGGCTATTCTTCCATGACATGAATTATTGAGGTGGGCTCTAGAGCTTTAAAGGCACAGTTAATGTTCCCCCTCTGCTTTACAGGATCTGATTGGAAGACCTGAGGAGAATTCAGTTTAACATCAAGCCACATCACACACCAGGACTTCAAATGGTGTCATTAGGAGTGATGTAGGTCACATTCATTACATTAAGGTCAGCTTCTTCCTGAAGGTAGGTAGCGTTGCTTAACACACTTTTACTACTGAGCATCATTGCCATCTAGTGACGAGTTTCAGAATGACACCAAAATACATACTTGCATGCTTTTATTTACACACTTTTTTAAAAAGCATTAATCAGCAGATACAATGAAATGGTATTGCATAAATAAGAGGAATATATTTGCATATAATGCTCAGCTTGTGGTTACATATTTTTTTCAGCATGAAAATGGAAACTGAATTACCTGGCTGGTCCCTTAGACGTGTTCGTGGTCTTGTGTTTTTTTTGGTCTAAGATATAGAAGACTTCTTGGGAATGTTCTCATGGAACAGGAATGAGGTTGTGGAAGGTGTAGACTATGCTTAGAACCATCAGAGTGTTAAGTATTTAATACTGTGCATAGTAGGAATTTTTGATTTATCTATTTTTTAGGGTCATTTATTTAAAGTAGGTTTTTTTCCCCTGTAAGACTTCTCTTGACCTCACAGATCATATGGTTAGGAAAAACATTTATATATACGCACATTGTGTAGGTTTGGTTATATGAGAAAAGCAGTGTCTCGTGCTAAATTCTAGTGTGTAAATCGCACAGTCTCTCCTTGTGAAGCTTCACACAGGCTGAATTATAATACTTGCGTTAACATACTGAATGAAATCCCACTGTGTGGCAAAAATCTCAGAATATCTCTTTCCGTTTCCCTGTGGGTGACGTCTACTTGCGGGCCACGGTTTCGGCCAACTTCTTCAGCCGTTTCTTCAGCTCCAGGGGAAACTTCTCGTAGCACTTCTTACACACAGGCTTCATGTCGAACTCCACAAACTTGTTCCTGTGAACAGAAATGTTTAATCCTGATTGTACAGAAAATAAATCCCTACAGGGCCTTGCAGAGGTGTTAAATTCACTGTGTCTGATGTAAATTCATGTTTTGCAGGGCGAACACAGCAGGTTAAAAGGAGAAACACACTGACCCCCACTAAAGGAAAGAGTACAGATGGAGAGGGGAAAAAGGAGGAGGACAGGAGTCACGGACAGACAGCGACCGGCTTCTTCTTCCTCTCGCGAGTGTCGCGTTCGCGTTTAGCGAGACGCCGTTTGAGCTCCTCGGGCAAGTGGTCGTAGCAGTGCTTACACACGGGCTTCAGATCGACCTCTACAAACTTGTCCCTGCGAGGAGGAGGACGGGGCATGTGGAGGTCCAGCAAAAGAGAGAAAGACAGAAGCAACAGGGGACAGAAGAAGTGTTTTTAGAAAAGGAGGAAGAACAAGCAGACACTACAGAAAAGAGCGCGAATGTGTGTGTGTGTTTGCAAGAGACTCACTTCAGCGTGAGCTTGGTGTTGCACGTGGAACACGAAAAGCAGTTGACGCACCAGGCTTTGTTCAGCGCCGACACCACTGTAACACAAATCATGTTAATAAAATGGCACGTTCTTCACACAACAAAAGTGCACATGGTTCCGGTACTTACCGTCTCCCTCGATCACGCGGTTGCAGTGGTAGCAGACATCGCCGAAAAGCTGTCAAAAAACAAAAGGGGGTGGTGATGAGATTTATAATTCAAATGACTACACTGGATATTTAATGTAATTTGTAGGGAAAAGACGGAAGCAGAAGACGAGGGGGACCGTGGTACCTGGTTGTAGTGAGTCTCGCAGTACGCCAGCCCTTTCCTTTCGTAATGCCGATGACCCAGGAAGGGTTTCTCACACTTGGCGCACACAAAATGCTGTAAACACAAAAACAATGCTGTTAAATGAATGAATTAAATCTCAATAATATCATATATAAAGTTATAACCCTGTGTACAAAGCCAGCTTGATGAAGATATGGGGGTTGGAGTTCCCTGAACTCGAATCTATTCCCATTTGGGATGAATTGGAATACTGACTGTATGTGTTTATAGACACCTGACCATTTGCTGTTTTTTAAACACTTGTCTATACTAATATTAATGGTATAAATGTTTACACACCTCAACATGCCACTGCTTGCCCATGGCATTGACCACACGGCCCTCGATGGGCCTCCTGCAGGCGCCGCAGATAGGAACTCCCATCTTATCGTGGCACGGGAGACAGTACAGCTCTCCTTTCAGCTCCCGAGCGTCAGCAGTCAACTCCTTACTGTGGAACATATCCAGAACACTTCAATCAGCTCCCATTCACACGCATAAGATTAACTTGTTCTCACAACAGAGTCCTGGACTGCGCACCGACCCGCAGTTGTTGCAGTTGAAGTGATCCGGGTGGTACGGGTCGTTCTTGAAGATGAGAGGCTGCTCGTCGATGATGGCGTGGCACTTCTGGCAAATGTACTTCCCGAGACCGCGAGCCTTCTCCCGATTGTGACACGGACGGCACAGATGGCTGCAAAACATTGTATAGTGTAGTATTAATATAGTGACATGAATATACTGCACATAGAGTTGTTCTCATTTCTGATATAATGTAATATAAAAAGACATGATACTCACGTATGTGACCAGATTAAATAAATGATTCGATCACAGTAATTATTGACATTGAATAAAAAAATAAAAAAAAAACCTGTACACTTGTGCCTGTACATTAATTCTCCATATTTTACACACAGAAGGGCGCAGTCGCTTCACTGTGAGAGTCTTAAATATATATATTTTTTAATTAGGGCTCTTTAGCTGTACCAACAGTAGCAGCTTCAACATACGTGACTGCCATCTACTGGTCATTTATGAAACTGCAACAATGAACATTTTATTTTTGTTGGTATTGCATTCTTTTTTTATATTTTAAATGAACTATTTCCACTTTCCGTTCAGCGCAATAACCTTCAATACAATCTGAAAGAAAGCCTCGTTGAAAACGTACCGGCCTGCATTTTTTACGAATCCGACGTCGGCTAACACCGCCTGGCAAATGTCACAGCAGAAGCAGTCCGGGTGCCAGCTGTTGTTCATCGCTTTAATCACACGCCCAATGATGAACTCGCCTACGGACAAAAAAAAAAAAAAAAAAGCATCAACGGCGATTACTTTTCTGTACTCTATACGTACACAAACTCAATTTACAGTGCTTTTTTTGCTTTAGGACAAAATGTAACAGGAGCTTTTTCCTCCATAATAACGTTTAAGAACCTATTTCTATGATGTGTTTTGGTGCAAATCATCTGCTCTTGCATCTTGACAGGTTTCCTCCCTTACCAGCTGAAATAATTATACGAGAAAAGACCATGGGGTTATTTTTAAGTGTTATATTTGAATCAATCTTACCGCACTGGTGACAGCAGGGGGCGAACAGCATTTGGAAATCATGCTCGCAGTACTTCCTGCCTTCAAACTATAGAAAGAGTAAAATAAAATAAAAATAAATAAAGAGAGCAAAATGTCAAAGAATTCTGGACTCTGGTGTAAACGTTAGTTTAATACAGAAGTTCATCCAGATAAGAAACATTATTACAGGGGGCAATAATGGAATTGGGAGGCGAGTTTAATTACAATAGTAATTAAGTTCTACCTCGTAGAAGAGTCCGTCCGGAAACTGCTGGAAGCACTGGGCGCACACGAAGCACTGCTCGTGGTACAACTCGCCGTTACTGTTGACGATCTTCTCGGCCGGGGCGAAGCCGCTTTTACAGCGCTCGCACGCCGCGTTCGCCAGGGCATTGGCCATGTTGCTGCTGGAGGGAGAAGAACGGCAGCTCGTTAATTTGCCGCGAATACGTTTTGTGATCAAATGACTTGTGTCGACTCGAGAAGGAAAAACCGTGACTGCACAGTGAAGTACGAACAATAATGAACAGATCTGATGGTGATGAGAGCCTCATGAAGCGTATTGAAACTAGAAGTAACTCTGCATGAAATTTGCAAATACTGATTTCAAACCCATTGGCCGGGGAAAAGGAAGTGCTTTCGAAATACGGTATGCCTTGTTTTTTCCGTTATAATAAAAAAATTATTGTCGATTGGACACGAGGACCCGAACCTTTCCATACATCTTCATGGACTGGAAAACTTTAGACCTGTAGGGTTCTGCCCCCAGGGTTTCGCTTGAGGTCGATAAGGCGTGATGTTCTGGGGTTGAGGAGATGTTCCCTAATATGGACATTACATGGAACCCATGAAGGACTCATCATCTCCGGATTTGGACTTCCTGTGTGCCTCAAGTGCTGCATTAACCAAATAGAGTATCTATGAAGTATATCTATGGGTTTTATGACTTGTTTCTGCTCTTGGCTCACAAAGGAAATGGTGTGTGTGTGTGTGTGTGTGTGTAAGTAAACTCCCTTATGCCTGCTCAAATATGTACACATGGGGGAGGGGAGGGATGTTAGTGGGCGTGTCCAAAACCAACCATTTAAAATAAACCAAGAAAAACATACGTATTTAACATTTGTTATCATAATAAAAAAGATACAATCTCTTAAAAGTACGCGATTCTGTTTTTTTCCCTCAAAATGTACAAAGAAAACTGTTAAAACGTAAATGGTATCGCCCCCAAACTGTTGACCAAATAAGGGCATTTTTCCCCCCTGAATCGATTTATGAACGTTGGTTCCATCGCAAATGTTTCCAAACGGACATAATGAAAGGGCGCGCCATTCTCGACGTTTACTTCCACACCCTGCGTAGTGCACTTCAATAGGGAGTAGGGAGAGATTTGGGACGCGTCGTTTGTAAACCAAGATGGCCTCCATATAATATTCAGCGGAGAAAAGTTATACAAAGAATTGGCTCATGTTTATCCATTGAATAAAAGAGGATACATTTAAAGTTGTAAAAAAAAAAAAAAAAAAGAGAGAAGTTGATATTGCTGATAAACAATAAAATGGGTGTTAGTTAGAACCCAGGTAGCATCCGTGGCTAAGAAAAGCGAAGTGTTTGGATTCGAAGCTAAACTTTGTCTTACCTGCCCGTCATTTCTGAGACACCCAGCATCCCCTATTACACCGCTAATCCAGGAAAAAAGGATTAAGACTCGGCGACTTTGGAACCAGTTTTGCATGAATCAGTTCTGCGCTGAAACGCGGCGCAGCCGAACGCTTTTCCTCCCTCTGCGGTTCTCCTCCGAATTTTCAGTGACCCCACCCTTTCGCCAAGGGACCGTCAACAAATTTCCGCCCCCAACGCAAACGCGAATTCTAGGTGTCGTGTCCAACACACACACGCAACCATTTGGGTAAGGGACTGTTTACAAAGTCACTTCTCCGTCAAAAACGTAAAATCGACCCTGTTATTTTCGGCGAACTCAATTTCCCAGAACACACAATGGCCTACAAAAATAACAGCAATGGACCACACATCCCAGGAAGGATGCAATGACTTCTAAGCCACGTACAACTGACACTGATCACAAAAATGGACTATAAACCAAGGACTGGACTTTTACAAACATGGAAAATAAAATGTCTAGTGTTGCCTGTTGCCTCGGTTGTACTGCTTATATTTAGGGCATTTGGCAAAAGAGCGACATCCAGAGCGACTAACTACTGACCGGTTTAGGATTAAGGGCCTTGCTTAAGGACCCAACAGTTGCACTTGTGTGCTTAGTGGTTGGATTGATCTCACAACCTTCTTATCAGAGAGTCAAAATCGTAACCACTGAGCTACTCCTTTGAATGCAGTTGGTTAAGGCAAGGGCATTGGAAGGGGAATTGGCTTTGAGGCATTGGGGTTTGGGGAGGCACTGGAGTAATGGCTTCTGGGTAGTATGATTTGGAGGAATGACTTTAGGATAGTGGCTCTGGGGTATTTGCATTCGCTTTGAGGCAGTGGCATTTGGGGCACTGGCTTTGGATTAATGGCTGTGTGGCACTGGGCTTTGGGGAAGTGGCTCTGGGACAGTGGCACTGGAGTAATGGCTCTTTCTTCCGTCTCTTTCTTTGGGGTATTGGTTGCACTTTGGGGGAAAAGCCTCAGGTAGTGGCTTTGAGGCAGTGGCAGTGGGGCAGTGGATTCAGGGTGGTGGCTCTGGGGCAGTGACTTAAGGGTAGTGGCAATGGGGCTTTGGGGCAGTGCCACTATAGTAATGGCTTTGAAGCAGTGGGCTCTGGAGAAGAGGCATAGGGTAGTGGCTTTGTGGCAGAGGCATTGGCTTTTTGGAACTGGCTTTAGTGTAGTGGCTCTTTAATCGTTTTAGTTTGTAACATATGAGGTAAAAGCCTTTACATTTGTAAATGTGTACTGGAAACGGTAGAATAAATAGCTAAAAGACCACATTATTTTATGGTTTTATATTGTGCGTCGTCATATGCAACTGGGACTGCTATCATCACGCCACCAGGGGGCACTCAAGGGGCAACTCAAGGACTAGTAATTTGTTGCATGATTGTTGCACTATTTTTTATTTATTTAAATTTTCTGCAAAATGTATGCGAACGTATGATCTCATCTGTATCTCTAAAACCGGGTTAGAGAAATATACATGAGAAATATAAGATCGGAACTACCTGAAATATCAGAAATAGGAGCTCGAAATTTGAATCAAAATCTAATTAGTTTGCGCGCTACATTTACAACCACAAGATGGCAGTGTAATACACAACTCAGCAGGACAACAAGCTTCTGTTATTCAGTGATTTGAGCAGAAGTAAAATAACACCAGTACAAATTGACAAATGTAATAATCATTGCACATTATTGTGGTGTGGCAGAAGCTTTTAGATTTTTCATGTTCTTTAGATGTTTGTTTGTGGGATTTCTTCGGGTTCTCACATCCAATAAAACAGTAATCCGATAAACGTTTATTATGCATTGTTCATTCCTAAATAAAAAATTCCAGTGTTCCTGGGATCCCAGCTTCCTTAAATCCGGTGAAGGGCTCAACAGTAGTGCTGGGGCTTGAACCGAAAACCTTCTGACCATCTGATCAGTGAGCCAGAGCCTTAAACTTAAACTGCCACTGTACTAAAGCCCTAAAGTGCAACTGCCCCAAAACCAGTGGTCCTAAAGAAGCAACAGAACAGAAGCAACATGCCAACCAATCGTTCTCTTTACTGTGAATAGAATACGCAGTATATTGTACTCGTGGTCAGCTGATGTTCTATGCTTTGAAGTCATGTGACCGTAAACCTGCCACAGTGCTGGGAGCCTGGGATGTAGGCCAGTGTCGGGTCGTTAGAAGCTCTTAACTATGAAAACTGGCTACCTGCAGCTCCGAATCCACGATCCTCAAAGGCTGTTGATTAATCATATTTCAACTTGGTCACTCAGAGGCCCTCTAGAAGGCGTCCAATCACTTCGGGATTTTCATTTGCTTCGCAGAGCAACTAGTCAGAGCTTGCAAACCGCATCTGTAGCAAACTGCACAAACATATTCCTCTGGATTTAACAGCTGCTTTTGTATTTGTTTTTTGAAAACATTGAGATTGTCCCGAATTCTCACAAAAATCCTCCTATTTCTACTCCAAATCTCTCTGATTTTAATAATAAATATTATAATAGTATGATAACGAGCGACAAATTACACATCATGCAGTTTAACCGACGTCCGCGCAAAATGACTGAACCTGCGCTCGTACGACTGACAGAAACATCTGGCCTCTTAATTAATATTCATGGTCATACAAAGTAGTCCAATTCCAGTCTGCCTTGGGTGTAGTAAGATAAAACGAGATGATAATGTCAAATAGAAAGAACAAAAAAAAAAAAAAAAACTACACCTCTATCATTCACTTCAAGGTCATTGCTGCTTGGCGAGTCTTGAAAGCTATGATTTATCACTGGAGACTTTTGGACGGAAGGTAAATGATCACTGCCCGCCCAGAAAACTGTCCGCACGCTGGATTTTAACGCCGTTTTGTTCGATTCGACTTTTAAAAAAGACGCCTGGAATTAAAAGCCCTTATGCGATATTTTTATAATGCCATCGAGACAGAAAAAACACGACGTTTTTCCCCCCTCCAGCGAAACGTCCTCTAACGTTCTGTGATGTGTAATATGTGTGTGATACATGGTTCAATAGAAAGTGAGGGGCTCGCATTCGGGCTTTAATAATGCAGCTCTGTATGTCTCAGAAGAGCGTTAATGTGGCCTCTACCGCTTGATAATGGTTGGTGAAGAATGGCAGGGCCTTCATGGGGTATCGAGTATTGCGCATTTATGTCTCATGGGAGACTTTCTCCTCTCGAGAGCAGGAGTTAGAGGCTGTAATAGGAGTCGAAGTGAAAATAAAATGTACACATGTCCTCACTGAGCCTATTACAGAAACAAAAAACTCTCAAAGTCCAAATTTAATACTTGATTTAATTCACTTTATGAAAATGCTACGATACTTTGATGTTCACAAGGCACATTGTGGCACTTTAGGGTAATTCTGTTTGTCATAATACTGGATGGACCCCTATGTATGGGGGCATCCTAATCTGTGCCAAATTCCAGCCACACGTTTTTATACCCCCAAACATTTACCGCAAATTTTGAGGTACACCATTGTAGGGTCTTCGGATCCATTTGCATAAAATTTTCCCCTCACTCTTCAAGCCAAACCTGTTCCAGCATAACAAAGCCGGCTTCATAAAGATTACATGGCTTGGAGTGGAAGATCTCGAGTGGTGATCTGACCTCAACCCATCACGAATCCAAAACGACTTACGGAAGTGCTTAATATTCAGATAAGGGGCTGATAGAGCTAGAATATTCCCTAAATTTTGCCTCTTTCTACTGCACGATTCAGCGAAACCGTGGCCTTTGCTATCCCCGATTGCAACTGGTGGGTGGGCGGGTGCCGGGTGTCACACTGCATGTCATGTTGCAGCGAATCCGGCATGCAAAAAGCCCTCGTTTAAATTACAGCCTGGACCACTGTCGGAGCTGCGCCGATATAAATAATGAATCCGCACGTTCTGGATTCAAGCAGCTCAAAAACACTGCTGTAGTACGACCCCTATAACCCTATGAAGCTCATTGTTTCTGTAGACGGAGGCCAATCACAGGGGTTCGTACAGCAAATGCTGCACATCAGTTACTCAACAAAGGAAAATTTTGTATTATTCATTCTTGGGTAGCTTTCGATAAGGAAACAGGGGGTCAGTGCTTCGAGGAGGTTTTCATGTCTTCATGCCTTCAATATATATAACATTATACTATTGTATATGCAAAAACAAAAGACGTTCACCAAAGTGTGTCGCAGAAGCGTATTACTCATATTTCTTTTTAATTAATTCAACAAATTCGATCAACAAAAAATGTCAATAAAATTCAGGATTATATAGTTTTTTATATTTAATTGCTTTTGGGTAAAAATGTTTATTACTAGCGAACATTTATAAAAAAAAAATTATATATCATGATTAATCGCATGATTGACGTGATTAATTGCAACTTAATCGCACGTTTTTATCTGTTCTAAATGTACCTTAAATGAATATTTTTCATATAAATGCTTTATGCAAATTTAGGTTTACGATTAGTGAAACCATACTCAACATAGAGCACGAAGCCTGGGCATTTTTCAAAGGTCATAAATGTTTTTCAAAGGAATTATTCATGTCTATTAGGCACCTAAAAAAAAAGAACACTTCCTTTGCACTCTGCCAGTTGCTCAAACAGACAAACCAGTTTACATTTTCATGTATGACGGTGCAGCTCGTAAAAATACTCTTGTAAATGTTTTCAAGTAATGGAACTTTTGCTATGTTTCCGCACGGACGGTTTTAATTGCCGGATGTGCGCATCATGGCGGATTATGGTGCTCGGGTTCGAGACTTGGTAAAACAAAAGTTTAGTTATTAAAAAATCATTTTCGGTGGAGCGTCGAGAATAAGAGTGTGTTGCGTTGAAGGTTTTCATTTCGCCTCTTTTATATTTATTTATATTTTTAATAAAACCGGTCACTACAGAAATGCGTGCATGCGTTTGTATTATATATAATATATAAA
>JAAIIK010000079.1:1299195-1341374 GCA_014706435.1 Silurus glanis
ACACACACACACACACACACACACACACACACACACACACACACACATATATATATACATGTTCACTTGCTATATACACTGTATTGTATATGTTCTGTATTGCTATATACAGTGTTGTTCGATATTTAGCAAGATGGTAGGTGAGGGTTAAGGCATTGGACTTTGGATTTGAAGGCCGTGAGTTTAAATCCCAGCCACACCAAGCTACCACTACTGGGCCCCTGAGCAAGGCCCTTCAACCCCATAGCTGCTCAGTTTTATGAAAGAGATAAATGTAAGTTGCTCTGGATAAGGCTGTCTACCAAATGCCATAAATGTGTATATTACATTATACGACATTGTTACATTATATTATATTATATTATATTATATTATATTATATTATATTATATTATATTATATTATATTATATTACATTATATTATATTATATTATATTATATTATATTGTCAACATTAATTAAAACATCAGTGTCTCGTCTTTCTGCCCGCATGTTTGCCCACTCTTACCCGCCTTTAGCATTTAATTTATTGTTGCTAATTTCCTGACCAATGATCCAGTCGTTTGCCGTGAAGAGCATTAAAAGCTTCAAATCTGACCTGTTTTTGAAGCGTAAATGCAAATCAGATTTGCGTTTAGATAACAGCACGAAGGACACTGAGAGAGAGAGAGAGAGAGAGAGAGAGAGAGAGAGAAAGAGAGAGAGAGAGAGAGAGAGAGAGGTAAAGAGAGAGGTAGAGAGAGAAAGCCAAACACCATTGCAATGACTTAATTGGATGTGTCTGATCAGATTCAGACACACTTGAAGGCTTCGCAGGCTTAAATACCCAGTGTGATGATTTTCAGGCTAATTTATATTGTGTCTGGTTTTTCCCAGGATCCCTTTAAATCAAGGACGATTTCGTTCCTGCGGCGGTTGGAGAAATCCGTAGAACTTCAGATGAACTCTTACTGTCCAACAGATTCATATTGTGTTTTTTTTTTTTTTTGGTAGTAGTAGTTGTTTTCTTCCTCTCAGAGCTCCATCTAGTTCATGCTTAACTAACCATGGTCCTTCTTCTGCGCATCAATTCTCTTTGGAGGGAAATTCCGCATGTATTTCTTCTGATAAACATCTCCAATTATTTGTTTCTCTCTTTGAAAAATAAAAAACAAAAAAACAGTTAATAGCTGTCTCAACATGTTGAGAAAAAAAAAAAAACAACAGCGTGTACTGAAAGGAACACAGGCGAAGATGAAGGTCTGCATCGATCGAAGAGCCATCGATTTGATTCGGTAGATTCGTCTGCCGTGGTTCGAGCCGAAACACGTTTCCCATTTAATATGAGAATCGGGTTAACGTGCGATCAAATAAATCACTGCTAACTAGAGCACACGGTAACAAAAAAACCTCTTTTCTATGGCACGGCTTGCTTTCGTCTAGTCTGAAACACATTTCCAGGAGGACATGGGTTTAATGAGCTGTGTACTTTGCGTGTACTTTCGTCCGCTCTGTGTTCCTGCGGACAAGAGAGAAAACTGGAATCTTATAATGACATGGCGGCGTTTTATCTCTCGGTTATTTATTTTTTTCTTCATGGTGTGAATCTGACTCATGCGGTTTTTTTTTTTTGGTTTTTTTTTTTTGGCTGAACAGATTCATCGTGCTCTCTCCCACTCTCTCTTATAAGCCTCTCTTTCTCTATCTCTCTGAGTTCCCTATTCAATTCTTAAATATCACCTCTCCAACTGAGAGAGCCTTTTCTGTGGCTGGCTCAAGCAGGAGACTGCAGGCACATTATGTTTTCCTCCTGCTGAAACGTGCCTGTGTGTGAATGGTCGTCTACGAATGTGGTGTCCGACAGAGTTCGATTCTCGTTATGCGCATTTGGATCCTAAAGCAGCGAAGCCGGTGTTGTATTGAGAAGAATGCAATTATAATCAAATCCGGTTTAACATGAAAATTGGGAGATGGAAGATTTGCACTGTGCTTCTCTCATATACACTGCAGGGACGAACGTATTTAGTATTTATGACTTTTTTCTCAGCCATATGCGGTTCTTCGCCAAACTGTTATCGCATTAATGGGAGGCGTTTCGATTTTTTCCGACACCCAAACCTATTTCGGCATGACAATGAAAGCCGGCTCTGAGCTTGTAAGCTTTCCATGGGTCGGAGTGGAAGATCTCCTGCTGCAGCGCTCCAAACCCTACTGAACATCTATGTGTCTGAATGAATCTCCATAAGCGCACTTCAAAATCTAGTGGAACATCTTCCTAGCAGATTGGAGCTTATTCTTAACATCTTATGTAGCTCATACTCGGGTGACCACGCAGTTATTTCCAAACGTTCTCACTTTCCGAAACACACACGATTTAATGAGGGCACATTTTCCACAGGGTGGCACTTCAAAGAAGAAAACATGGCTCCTTAAAAGTACCCCGTTTCAACCCTCCGCTTAATCGCCAGGTTAATTAGGTGTGTAAAAGCAAAGAAATGACCAAAGCCCTGCTGCTACTGCAAGTCCTTGGGACTCATAATTAATGACCGCTAATTTAAAATCTCAATGTGCTCCTCTCTCTCTCTCTCTCTTTCTCTCTCTCTCTCTTTTTCAGGGGTGTCGAAGCCGAACGCAAGGGAGGATGTGGTTTCTGAAGCACGGCCTGGTCTTTTTCTCCTCCATCCAGAACTCTCTGCTCTGCCTCTCCCTAATTGCCACCGCAGCGAGCACAGATGTTCCCAAGAAGAATCCATTCTCATGGAAAGCAGGTGCGACTTCATTTCTTGCTCTGCCCGCTCGATTTTTCAGGCGTTTCTAAACCCGAGAGTGAGCCGAGGCTAGTCGAGGAGTTACCGGTCCACTAAAATGTTGCTGGACATTCTTTTTTTGGTTTCTAAAGATTTAATTGTGTGAATTTGGAAGCAATAAGTGTGGGTTTTTTTTCCCATCAATTTTGAGAGATTTCAGTGGAAGTTCGTCTGTTTTGCGGGTTTGCGTCTGGAAACATCATTGTTTTACAGACCAGTTACGGAAGTGGTAGCTCAGCGTTGGACTTCTGATCGGAAGGTCAGGGGTTTAAATCCCACCACTACCAAGCTGGTGGAGAGGTGGTAGCTTCAAGGTCAGGGTTATTGCCAAGCTGCCACTTTTGGGCCCTTAACCCTCCGTGCACTAGGGGTGCTGTAACATGGCTGACCCCAGTTTCCTAACATCGTTAGGATATGCGAAGAAATAACAATTTCCCTGTGGGGATCAATAAAGTATTCTAAAATGTAAAATAATAATCTGGAACATTTCTTTTGATTCTACTTGTTATTTTTTTTTTTTTAGCATTTATACTATTGATAAACAAATAAATAAATAAATAAATACTATATTAGACCATTAGCAATTGGAAAAATTCTTCTCAGAAATATGATGACGTCTATGGGCATTTCATTTTCCCTGCACTTGAACTACAAGACTCAAACCTGTTCCAGCATGACAATGCCCCTGTGCACCAAGCCAGTTCCATGAAGATATGTTTTACATGGGTAAGAGTGGAAGATCTCCAGCTTTAGCGCGCTGACCTCAATCCTACTGAGATGAATGTGAACTCTGACTGCACCCCAGGCCAACACCTATGTGTCTGAGTGAGCACCAATCACCAAAACCTCCAAATATCCACTGGAACATCTAGTTAGAGGCACACAATTGTATAAGGTGCCTTTGGATGCGTTGCATTAAAATGTCCTCCTTTACTACAACTAGGAGACCCAAACCTGTTTCACAAACCAGCTCCATGAAGAAATGATTCACACGGGTTGGAATGGATGATCTTGAATGGGCTGCTATAGAGATCTGAACATAACCCTATTGAACACCTTTGGGATGAATGTGAACGCACTCCAGGTCTCCTCATCCCATCAGGACCTGACTTTACTAATGCCATTGTGCATAGATGAGCACAAATCTACACAAAATCTAGTGGAACATATATTATATATATATATTTAACCTGCTATAAGGCGAAACAATGGCGACAATGCAACACAAAAAGTATTCAATGCATTTCAAATCCATATTTGGACCCTTTTGTAAGCTTCGAACTCGGATTCTCTGTCTAGACGCTTGTGTCAGAACGTGACGGACGTGTGGCCATCAGTGGGTGTTCTATAAGCGACAGGACACGTTGAAAACATACATAGCAAATAAATACAAAGCTGTATTGATCCCCATCAGTGGCGTGTAGCAGCTAGCGTTTTGGTCCATCTGTGCGTGTAATGTGAGAAGAATGGCCAGAGCCTACAGCCCAGCTGGAGCTCCACTGCTACACAGATCCTTAGCACCATGGAAACTAATGTGTCTCACAAGAAGAACAACTGGGAAAATACAAATCATTCTCAGCCAATCAGTATTTTCTTTTTTTTTTTCCGTTTTATGTGAGGTCCAACTGGACATGCTGTCCAAGTGGACCTTCTCAAAGTGGGAGGTTTATTGATTCCGAACAACATATTACTTCTACATTGCCTAGAATGAGATTTTAGTTATCGGTATCCTTTTACCCATGGTTATATAACTCGTAAAACAGGTCAAAAGTATCGGTGGACCTTTAAAGAAGGAGATGCCGACCCCGCAAACATCCTGAACCATCTAGAGACGTACCAGTGCCAATTGGATCCCACTTCATGTAGAGTTAGGACATTGGACCTCTTTTAGTGTTTAAAGGCTCTGGCATGGAGAAGCTGGTGTTGATTCTGAGATGATCGCAAATGTTGAGCTGTTTTATAAGTTGCTCAGTAGCTCCTGGTTTTATAACCACAAATGACTGTAAAAGACTGTAGAAAGATCATTACTCATAATCTAGTTCTCACTCCAGTGTTCTGTATTGTTTGAAGACTATGATCACACTCTTGATATCCCCCAAATGAGGATGGGTTCCCCTTTTGAATCTGGTTCCTCTCAAGGTTTCTCCCTCATAACATCTGAGGGAGTTTTTAATTGCCACATTCGCCATGGCTGCTCATCAGGGATAACTGCTTTACATGGGTTGGACTGGAAGATCTTGAGTGGCTTCCCATAGGCCTCCTCACATCACCTACATCAGTACCCGACTTTACTAACAGCCTTGTGGCTGAATCTCAGAGAAATGTCGACAAAATCCTGCGAAACATCTTCCCAGAAGAGTGGAGGTTACTATAACAACAAATAAGATCTAAACGTGGAATGGCATGTTCGAAAAGCACATAGCAATCTTTCGTTCAGGAGAAGTGTATTCCTTCTTATTACACACGGCTGACCAAAAGGTAGGATAAAAGTGGATCAAAAGGCAAGGAAGAAGGCAAAAATGTAAATGTGTCGATGTCGTCGCTGGGGTTTGCCCCCCGAGAGCCACATCTCTCTGTCCGATGTCATTAACGGGATGTCGTAAATGGCCTTCTCGTTTTTCGACCGAAGGGAAGCCGGATTATCGGGCAGGAGCTCCAGCTATTAAAGTGTTGCTACAGCGAGAAAGCGTGGCGCCACACAAACAAATCTGCATGCGAAAGAAAGCAAACGGCTCATTTAGAATTCTTCAAAGTTTCAAGCGAACGCTGACAAAAAAAAAAGAGGAAAATCGGTTCTGAATGCATTCGTTTAAAAAGCCTGGGTTTGATTGGCAGCCGTGTTTATGTGGTCAAAAAAGTAAAAAAAAAAAGAAGAATAAAAGCACACACACACACACACACACACACACACGCGCCAATCCGAATCGTCCTGCGTATCCCATGAGTCTTTGTGCATGTACATTTCATTACCAGGCAAAACATCCCTCCCGCTAATGAGACGTCTCCATCGCCATGACAACGTCAGTGTTGCCGTGATGCCCTGTCTCGTTTGACATGAAAGATCAGGCACAAAGGGCAAGGACACGCTGAAAACACGTCTGGACCCGCGGTTCTGTTGAGCGTTCCATTTTTCTTTCATTGTATTTTTCTTTTTTGACCTTTTTCATTCCACGACTTGTTTTTGTTTCTCCCCCTTTCTCGCGGTCATTTTACAGGTGACGGATAGACAGAATAAAAGAATAAGAGCGATAGCCCCCCCCCTTTAGGACAGGAAGAAAAAAAGAATTGGAGCGGTAATCAAACGAGACGTGATAAAGCCGTGCGTCTCGCGGCGCAATCATCCCTCTCCGCGTTTTGTTTCCTGTTATCTTTATTAATTAAGCGCGCGTCCACGCCCTTTCATTCGTTCAATTCTTTAATTACTGCAGCGAGAACAAGAAGCAAATAGTGACACACACACACACATATATATATATATACCAAACACCTATACACACTTGGAGGTTATGCGTGTGTATTGTGTAGGCAGCAGGAACCAAAATTCGGGACAAATTTTCTGCAACGTACACAGGGGTGGTATCAAAAATGTCAAGACCCAGCGGCAGATTAGTAGTGCTGGGATGTGAACTCATGACCTTCCCATTTACTTCACAGTTGGTCTTGAAATTGGATTATTTAATGGGCACAGAGAGAAAAGTTCCCATAAAATTAGTCTTCTGATGATCAATTTCTCCTCGTGGTTCTGCTCTTACACACTCTTCCTCGAGAGAAAGGACTGGGCACCAAATCATGATTTTATTCATAAAATCTGGCTAGAGGCACTAAGTATATATATATATATATATATATATATATATATATATGCGCAAATAAATGATGGCATATAGATAAAATGTAGGAACAATAATAATATTTTTTCACTGATTATTGTCTGTCTGTAATGCATCGAGTATATCAATATGCCGTTTCGCCGCATTCGCCAGTCTCTTATCACCATATCATCTATATCACTACAGGAGCACCCACATGCAGCAGAGAGAGAGCGAGAGAGAGAGAGAGAAAAAAGAGAGAGAGAAAGAAAGCAGGGGTAGGAAAAGGAATTCACATCAGTAAGTGCATGCCCTTGGCACAAAGTACAATGCAGCTGAAGTCATTTTCTTCAAATTATGCGAATCATATTGCATTCCTAAAGAGTAGTGAAGAGATATTAGCTGTCATGTAGAGTATTTGGAGATCTATATATACATATACATAAATATAAAACCCAGTAGCACAGAAAATTGCATGTTATTACAATATCAAAAATCTGTGTCATAATATTATGGGTGTATAATCACAACTCCCACTCTCTCTCTCTCTCTCTAAAAATCTTTCTCTCTTTCTCACTCTCATTCTCTTCCTCTCTCTTTCTATATATAAAATCTCTGAACACTTTATTAGGAACACTGTACTGAATGGATTCCGCAAGACTTCTCTAGGTTCAAAAGATCCCTTGATGCAATTCCTATGGATTTGTTTTTATGAATGTCCCTAACCCTAATCCCAAAGGTGATCGACAGGAATCTGAAGAACGCTAAACTCACTGTGACGCACTCTTGGGTCGTGCATTTCACCCCCAGGCCTTCAGTGGCGTCCTGCATGAATCGATCCACCTCTCAATACAGTCATTACGACGCCACGGCTATAGAAAGCATCAGCAGTATAGAGAGAGACGCGGGAGGAAGGAATCTCATACAGCGAGAAGGAATGGTATTACTAATGCAAGAGACTCAACGAACAAAATTCAACACGTCTCCTTTCACTGTAGCCACAGCTGCACCTCCCGCATACTGTACATCATTTCTAAAAGTAACATCGCAATCTGATTGGTTAAACCAACAGTCTTGAAGCAGTATCAACTGCACAGTGTTTGTATTGAAGGCCTTCAATGCAGATACGTTTGAACCCGGGAACACATGATGTGACGGCTATCAGATTGGATAAAAACTCCAACGTAAACGCTATGAAATGAAAAGAATAGACTACTGGGATTAATTGAAATAAAAAAAAAACATATTAAAACATAATTCTGATAAAGTTGTGAATAGTTTAAGCCAGCAGAAAAGTTCATGAAACTCGTTTGTGGCGCATTATCTTGCAGGGAGTCGCCATTCGGAAATAATAAATATCGTGTATGAAGGGATGCCCATGATTAGCAGCAAAACTTGTCTCATTAAGCATTGATGCAATCAATGAACACGTCGTGTTTCAAGAAACCATTCCCTACATCATTCCACCAATTCCACCAGACTGGATTCTTAGAGGTTGGGTCCATGTGGTAGGTCATGCCGTTGCTGCCAAATAGCGATCCTAACTAGCAGATTGGACGCGGCTACATTTTTTCGCCAGTCTTTCAGTTGCGTAGTTTTTGTGCACACGTGCTTTTTTTTTTCCTAAGCTGGTTAGACATCATTTTCCAAGCGACACCAATGACAAGATAAAAGTATTCACATCCTCTCTGCCAAAACCTGGGTGAGGAAAACGAGCACTGTAATTGCTTCTATGACCATTACTGTGTAATTATTCTGTCATTTGCCCTATTGTTACTACTGACAAGAGCTGACATTCTTCACACTTCTCACTGATGTGTGTGTGTGTGTGTGGTGTGTGTGTGTGTATTCAGCGAGAGAGAATTATTCAAAGATCTCTAGGCCATTGTGACATAAAGAGACCTATTGTTCTTGTGAAAACGATCATTTTGTTGTTGTGTTTTTCTTGCTGTTGTGGGTTTTCGTCTCGTCACTCGGTTTTATATCGCCGTTCTCGTTCCCCGGAGATCGTTATTCTAATAGCGGGATCTCAACAGACTCTCATTATTAGAAAAAGCGCCTTTCCTGCACTCTTAATAAAGGCTTTTAGACTTGATTAAAGCTCAGGTATTGACCTGAAGTTAATTACATCTTAGGCTACATTCTCATTACAAGCATTATTGAACAATTTCGAACAATTTTATTTCTTTTTTTTGACTTTTTTTTTTTTGTCTATCGGGAAGCTTCTCTAAGTGATTCATATCTGTCTTTAATGCCAACTCGCTTGTTGTGGGAAATGAGCCACATAGCGTAGGCAAGAAAAAAAATCATCTTCATCTAGATGAGTATCCTAAGCAAAAGTCTTCATTTATATTCAAAAATGCTCAAAATTGGTTTTTTTTTACCTCACAAAGGAGCAAAATTCTTTTTACTCCAACATCCGAACTTATGAAGTCAAGGCCATGGTATGGCGCCCCCTTGAGCAGTGAAGGTTAAGGGCTTTGCTCAAGGTCCCAAATGAGGCTGGTTACTGGTGCTGGGGTTTGAACGTACGGCCTTCTGAGCAACAAGTCTTCTCTGGTTTCAGAACATCATGATTCCTGTACTTTGATTAGAGGTTTTTCTAACATTAATAATGTAGAGTTAAATGATACAAAATACAATATATGGACCAAAGATTTTGGACACCTAACCATAAGATTTGGATGTGATTTTTGAACATACCATTCCTTATCTAGTCCCTATTTAATCACAAATCCAGCTCCATGAACATATAGTTTTACAGTGGTTGGAAGATCTTGATTGGCCTGCTATAGAACACCTTTGTGAAGAACTTTAACGCTGACTGCAACCAAAAACTCCTCAACCCTCATCACGACTTTACTAACACCCTTTTTGCTGAAAAGATCTCACAAAATTCTCCACAAGCACACTACAAAATCTAGTGGAACATCTCCCCAGAAGGGTGGAGACTCAGCAAATGTGGCCTATATGTGCGTTTAGAAAACATATTTTTATCTTTTAATACAATTTTATGTCTATAGATCGTATTATATATCAAAACATTAAAACTAAAACTGCGTAATTGTTCATTAAAAAATCATAAAAAATGAACAGAAAACTCGCTCGACACGTTTTATTAAGGCTTAAAGGTTATATAATGAAAGTATGGAGCGATTACAGATAAATACTGTAATTTTGCCTTGGCTATGGCTTTACTTTTATTTTCGAAACGAAAGATGTACATTTTTGTGACAACCGACTCCATCACGTGTCAGCCGTAACACTAGGATTGTTCCGGTAAAGAGCGTGAACAAAAGGATCAGAAAAACGCTCCACTTTGCTTAATGTTCAATGACTAGGTGCATTTCAATGTGCTTCCTGGTAATAGCAAAATCCAGGGCTACGTATCCATTGTCTCGGCATTCGTACCACTGCTTCTATAATGGAGTAGTTAGACAGAGAGAAAAAGTAAACAAAAAAAGGCACTTATTCCACTCCTGACAATAAAACATCGAAAAGGAATGCCATACTTTTAAAAGCAAATGCACCAACAACTGGAAAAGTCAGGTGTCCAGATCGTTTTGTCTGTATGACTCAGCCGCCATTCAACTTCAGTTCATCAAACATCACAATTAGGAACTATGTGATCTACTGCCGGAAAGGCTGGTTTGAATATTTCAGAATCTTTGCTGGTGATTTTGCATCTTAATACTGTATCTAATACCAATCCAGTCCCGTTTTTAACATTAATACTGTTTATCCCAGTATAAGTTACAAATTCTATAAACCAGAGGTCCCCAAACTTTTTTTCTGAGGGCCACATCATTTTTCCTTTCTGTAATGGGGGCCGGGTCGGTCTGCTGTTCTGCACCGTACAGACAATTACAGTAATTTCCGGACTATTAAGCGCACCCTTATATAAGCCGCACCCACTGAATGTGACAAAGATTTTTATTTTGAACATAAATAAGCCGCACCTGTCTATAAGCCGCAGGTGTCTACACTGAAACTAATGTACTTTACACAGGCTTTAACGAAAGACAGTGTCTGTTACACGGTGTAACGGGTGAAATACGTTGTGGCTCCTTTAAGAGCATAGCGGTATTTTGGGAATAGCCCGCTGCCGCATTTTCCGGTATTACTGCATGTGTGCAAGACCGAGGATTATGTCCTTATTATTTTCTGATGCTCATTTCTAAGTTTCTTTGACTAACCCGTAACGCTGTTGCCAAGAAAAATAAAAAAGCACGAGTTTTGGAAACCTGTCTGTGTTTATATGATTTCTTTTGCAACTGGAGTTAGCGAGCTATCCCATGACCCAGACTCAACGCGTTACAACGGCTTGTATCTAAACAGCAGCCTACCAAGAAAGTAATTGTTCACTGTCTTCCTCCTTCCTTTCACAACTATTTCTCTCGAGAGTTTTTCTTTTGGCATCGTCGTGCGTTTAAAAATCACCCCCGGTGGAAGTTTTTCTCCCGATGCCGTGCAGCTCAGAACACAGGTGAAGTGCGTTTTTTCGTTTCCGTTCGGAAATTTCATTGGTCTAATGTTATGTCGCTCAGTTTTTTGGCTTGAAGTCTGTGAAACCGGGAAAAACCCAGGAAAAATCCATAAATTAGCCGCTTCGTTGTTCAAGCCGCGGGGTTCACAATGTGGGAAAAAAGTAGCGGCTTATAGTCTGAAAAATACGGTAAGTATCAATCAAGAAATATTGCCTATTAAAAAAACATTATTACTATCATAAGGATATTTGTTCATATTCATTGCTATTAAAATCAGAACATTTACTTACTTATGCATATGGTGGATGGGTGAATCGAACAAATAATGAGGCTACGTTAACAACTAAAGGTTCGACCCATAGTGGATTATAACGATACCGATAGCTTGGAATGGATCGTTCTTGCCGATAACCGATCGATCAACCGTTTTTAAAATGGCTAATGGATAAAATATAAAATAGTAAAATAGTACTGAATTTTATTTAAAAAATAAAATAAAAACAGTACAGAATCATAAAAATGTGCTTAAGGAAATAAATACGGATATAGTAATTAATAACTATAATAATATCATTAATAAATTATAAATAATAAATTTAGCGCTCTCCATGCAACTCGCAGCCTCTGGCGTCAGTGATTTGCCCCTAGAGGCCGCTCTTGTAATGATAGCAGACCAGAAGCCGGAAAAACGGTAAATCGGTAATGGATTTTATAGATATTATTAAATACAAAAATGATGAGTAAAACAATTTTTTTTTACATTTATTTTTAAATATGCCTCTGGCATTGTTAAGAGTGCCGTTTGGGGACCCCTGCTATAATGGCTACTCCAAGCATAGGCCAAGTCACCTCAAGCTTTTTGCATAGACATGGCAATGAGTAAAAAAAATTTTTATGGCCACCTCCACCCAGATCTGAATCCAATAGAACACCTTTGGGATGTGGTAGATTTGGACAGTCACAGCATGAATATGATAGTGACAAATCTGCAGAAAATTTCATTGTCTCCCACCTGGAACCTCACCTCACAGGAACATATCCAACACCTTTGCAACTCCAGTCCATAAGTAAGGAATTGTTCTGCGAGCAAAATTGTTGGAAGTGGTGTGGGGGGTTACTCAGCACACGTATGGTCCTCCTGATAAAGTGTCGGTGAGAACAGTTTATTGGCCTTTCTTCAGGTAGAATTTTATTGGTGCTGTCTGGTGCATTCACATAGCAACAACACAACCAAAAAAAATCGAAGAAAATAAAAGGACCAGAGTTTAGCACGCTCTGTACGGATAGAAAGGCTCGGTTCTAAGTAAGGACACTTTCTTTTCGAAAGGAAGGGTTTTCAACGGATCACTCGGAGTACGAAAGTGCATGCCGTGCCCTAAATTGGCGTGCCAGAGAAAGAGCTTCTCAGATGGAGAGGTGATATTTAGAAGCTGAATGGGAACCATGGTGCGTTAAAGTGCAGCACAGCAAGACCGAATCCGTTCTGCAAAACTAGAAGTCGCATTAATGCTGCATTCGATTATTTCTACGGTTAATAATCAGCTGGAAAAATATATGTAATATATAAGACACACAAATCATTTATTTTGATATAAAAACAATGAAAGGAAAAATGTTTTTGAATAACTTACAATGGCTTTTTGGGAAAATTCTGTCTTCCTAAATCAGACATTTACAATTACATTTATGGCATTTAGCAGACGCCTTTATCCAGAGCGACTTGCATTTATCTCAGTTATACAATTGAGCAGTTATTGGGATAAGGGCCTTACTGACAGGTCCAGAAGTGACAGATTGGTGTGGCTGTGAATTGAACTCTTTTTGGATCTAAAGCCCAATGTCTTAACCACTAAGCTCCCACCTCCCCTTTGCATTCATTCACTTGTTCTATTAGTACCTCATATATTTGACCAGAAGTGCACTATATGGACAAAAGAATTCCGCTTGATCTCGAAGACTCGAACCTGTTCCAGCATGTGATTGGCTGAAATTAGTCGATGCGACTTTGTTAAACCTCCAAGGAATACAAATGACAGGATTTGCTTCAGCATGACTTGATAAAACACGAAGCACAACTGAATGATCTAAAAATAACACTCGTCAGACCTTTTCTTTTCTGTTCTGTGTTTTTTTTTTCTCCATCCATTGGAGAACCTCCGTTGGAAATCCGCCGACCTGCCTGATTCGGTATCAGGCATGCCTCCGTTATCCATACGCTAACCCCATCAACGCACTTAGCTTTTACCCTGGGCGACACTCGTGTCGGCGAACGAACCCTCCCCGTTCCCTTTCACCCCTCTCTCCATCTGTCTGCTTTCCACTGCTATGACAACAGCCTGATTGACAGGCTTGGGATGAAATGTCTTGCCCATCCGAGAGATGTTATTTATCCACTCTGCTAAAACGAGATCAATCAAGCCTCGGATTCCATCTGCAGCCCCATCGGCAAAGCCATGAAGATTTTTCATAATTAACCGTACTCTAATTAACATTGCGGGCCGCATAATTCTTACTGTGATCGCCATTCCGTGCTGACGCTCCCTGCCTTCTTGGCTCTCGCTAATCCGGCGCCGTCGCCCGCTTGTTAAGACGCGTAATAATGTACGCTTTTAAAAGCAATTATGCAAAGAGCAGTTATTACGGACTTAAATATTGAGAAGAGTGTGAGCAGCGGAACAAGTTCCTTGATTAGAAATACGGTATGCACTCCATGCTAATGAATATGGAATTTAATCAATTCATATCGGTAATATCAATAAGGAAGATTGAGGGGATTTTCTTTTTAAATAAGTGGACGAAAAACACTTTTTTTTTTGCCTCTCTGCAGGTTTTAAATAGGCTAAAGAATTGAGGACCTGATCGGCGGTTCTTCCCCCAACTTTCAGGGGATTGCAGTAGCATGAATTTTCCCTTCATTTGAACGAGGAGATTCAAACCTAGCTCCACGAGATCTACTTTACATGGGTTTGGAGTGGAAGATCTCCTGCTATGGAGCTATAGAACACCTTTGGGAATTAATAAAAATAGTCCTACATCAGAACCTGAACATCTTCCCAGAAGAGTGGAGGTTACTATAACAGCAAATTGGGGGAATACATTTGTAATGGAGTACATGTAGTCACAATTTGCTTTTTTTTTTTTTTTTAAGTCCCTCCGCTCTTGTGGGAAGATGTTCCACTGGATTTTATGTATGCTTATGGACATTTGTGTCCATCAGCCACAAGGGTGTTAAAGTCATCTGGTACTGATGTAGGTGAGGTGAGGGTACAGAGCTCTATAGAGCTCTATAGCAGGACACTCAAGCTCTTTCTCTCCAAATCATGTAAAGCAGATCTTCATGGAGCTCGCTTCATGTTGTCATGCTGGAACGGTTTTGTTTTCCTAAGTTCAAGTGAACGCAAAATGGCAATATTATACCACATACTATACAATTGTGTGCCTCCATCTTTGTGGTAACAGTTTGGAGAAGAACCACGTATGGCAGGAAAGGTCAGGTGTCCGCAAACGTTTGTTGGGGGTCGTCTATGAGTATAGACTGATCACCCGATCTATAACATAACACCACAATGACATTCAATTTTGAATTAATGATGTATTCCGCTTACGAGATTCTTATATTCACAGGAACACGTGGACATATGCAACACGTTCTATTATAATACTATTATAATATGCAATCTTCATACCATTTTACCACAACTGTAACAATAGTAACAGGATCCTGTTATGGACTTTACGCTACTAAATGCTATTGCTTCGACTATAAATGTATATATCTGGCAAAGAAAAGCGATAGCAGAATAAATCGATAAATACATTCGCAGCGGAAAATGAATGTACCCCAATTAAGACTGGATTCAGCCCGAGGTCTTATTTCTTCTGGCATTTCTGAAACACAACAAACCCTGTTCACGCGTGCTGTATTTGAAGCCGAAGCATTGAATCAAGCACTGAAGTATTCATAGGAGAATTGTAAGCAGAAATATAATACACATTTGACCTCAGGGTTTATATAAAGAGGCAAATAACTCTCTCATGATGCACGACGGGAAAGAGGGGGGGGGGGGGGGGGCAGCTGATAAAGCATTTACTGAACTGGATGAATAAATGAATAACTGTCATGGCACTGCTGTAAATATTTAGAAATATCGCATAAATATATAAAGCTATAAAGTCAGTTGTCAGACCTGAAATTGTCATTACGGAACCAGTGTTGAAATATTTATACTGTCCAGATTGATAGGAATGCCATTTATACTAATCATGTGGCAGCAAATTGTGCAGGTCAATAGAAGGGTTTTAATATAACCAAAAATAAGGACTATTTTTATCAGAAGAGATTAGCAGAGCGACGTTATCAATAAAGATTGTCTCAAAGCAGCTTTACAGAAATAAAGCGGTTATAAATTTGTATAAAAGAGTTTAAATTGCAAGTTTATCTCTAATGTGCGAGCCAGTGGTGATGGTGGTGAAGGAAAAGCTCCCTCAGATGGTGCGAGGAAGAAACCTTGAGACTCAAAAGGGAACCTCGTCCTCATCATCAATTGTCCATTCATTACAGGTCCATCATTGTTGAGGTGCTGTTCAGTAATAGGTGCTGAAATGCAAAACCTGTCATGTAGTAGATTAGGGGTCCCCAACTATAGCGCCCACATTTTGAAAATGTAGTTTTAAATATGCAAAGAATTTAACCAAAGGTTGACATTATTTTTTTTTTGGATGAAGAAATTTGTCTCATCGGTCAAGAAACAATGTCTGTGTTCAAAGAATACAATCCGCGCTGACAATATGGAACCCGCCAAAAAGACACGTATGCAAAGAGGCCAATAATACACTCCAGACCATGTCTTTTTTTGTTAAAGCCCCCTATTAAAGTAAGGAAAAATAATGTGTCCCTCACAGAAAAAGGTTTAGGGACCCTTGTAGTAAACACTAAATAGACTTAACGTGTAGGTCAGGAATGCATGAACTGTAGGTTGCCACATTATACTCTTTAAACACTGCGGTGGTATTTATTTTTCTGTACCTATAACCAGAGTTAGATAAAGAATTATGGGGCATCAAATACGGTGCAATTCCCCCCCTCAGTGGTCTTTTCATACAGTCAAAATGAATAAGCATGACAGAAAGCTGATTGCCTGTTGCATGGTTGTCTCATTACTAGTTGTAATACAGTAAATTACATTTGGACCTGTGAAAGACAACACCATGAAAACAAACCCAAAAAAAAAAAAAAAAAACCCTTCTAAAGTGCTGCGGGAGAATTTCAATGAGCATTAGAGGTAGCGTTACATAGACAGCCGAAAATTAAGACCTGTTTAAAATGATTTAAGGCCTAGAACAGTGAATTTAAGACTTAATCTTTAAACCTTTTTTGATCTTTGGTCATTTTTAGACCCTGCAGAAACCCTGAGTTTCAGAGTTAGCTATTGTGACAAAACTAATCTAGAGCAAACAGAATATAGTTAATTTTTTTGTAAGGACTTGTTGGATATGGATATGGGTATGGGTTTTGCTGTTTCCAATGCACCATTTTATTATCCAAACCTTTCGCCCACATAAAGCACTAGCTGCTTCTCCCTCATGCACATGGGTAAAAACATGATCTCTTTCTCTTTCCATCCGTCTGCTTTCCGCTACTATGACAATGGATGGATTGGGAAAGAGAGTTGACAATTTGACATTTGGCAAATTAACATTTTGTCCTCAAAGTTGATGTGTTAGAAGCAGGAGTTTGACAAATTGTGATGGCTAGACGACTCGGTCAGGGGATCTCCCCAGTCTGCAGTCATCAGTATCTATTAAAAGTACTTCAAGGAAGGACCTGTGGTAAACCAGCGACACGGTCATGGGAAGCCGAGGCTCATTGATGCACGTGGGGTGTGAATGCTGGCGCTTTTGGTCCAATCCAACAGACAAGCTCCTGTATCTCAAACTGCTTAAGAAGTTCATGCTGTTAATGATCGATGGGTCACGACTGTTTTGGCAGCAAAAAGGGACCAACACAATATTAGACAGGTGATCATAATGTTCTGCCTGATTATTGGGGGTTCTGGATATACTGTATAAAGAACACCTTACCAACATCGGTGCAAGCCTGAAGGAGAATTAATTTTTTTACAGCGTCGAGAAACAAAGACCCATTTTCTTGAGATTCTGGCGAATATTGACATGATGGGATCAGGCAATTATTGTTTTATTGTCTGTTCCTTGATATATCACAACTTTGGAGGTTATGATTACTCCAAACAAGGGGATACAAAAAACAAAAAACTAGATGACAAAACAGAAACGATAACTAGGAACATAGACCAGAAATACACTGCATGGACAAAAGGATTGGGACACCTGAGTTTTCCAGCCATATGTGGTTCTTCCTCAAAGTGTTGAAGGAACACAATGGTATAGGAGGTCTTTGGATGTGGTGACCATGAAGTTTACCTTTACTAGAAGAATCAAACCTGGTCCAGCATGACACAAAGCCAGCTTGATGAAAATATGATTTACATGGTTGGAGTGGAAGATCTCATTGCTGTAGAGCTATAAACACCTTTGGAATGAATCGGAATGCTGACTGCACCCTAGGCCTCCTCACTTCACCTACATCAGTACCTTTATTAACACCCTTGCAGCTAAATGAGCACAAATCTCCACAAAATCTAGTGGAACATCTTTCCAGAAGAGTGGGGGACTAAATATGTAACGGAATGTTCAGAAAGCACTGCCTACAATGGTTCCTCTGAACACAAAAAAGTACTACTGGTTTATATCTGCATGCATCCACATTTTCAACGGATTACATTTTATCAGGTAAACCGTACAAATGAATACACATTAAAGGATACAGTTATTGACCGGAGCCCATCCGTGTTTGTTCAGTAAACACAGATTTGGTGATCGGTCCTTTGGGTGTTTCTTCCACTAAGTGTTTAACAAATTCCAAAGTTTCAGCCGTATAGCATTTCATCTGCCAGTTTCCTGGTCGAAAGAACGGTAAGGAGGTCGGCATTGATGAAACATGTGCATACACTAATGGTTGTATAGGATTGTCCAGGGACTCACATGTAGAGTTTTGAACATGAATCCAATTAAACAGGCTGGAATTGATGTTCTGCCAAGGTTTAGTGAGAGTACGAATAGCAAGTAATGCCTTCCGGGCTTGTTAATGTACCTTCTGTAATTCAGCATTTGATAAAAGCTACTTTTGCTGGAATTCTTGTAGACTCAGCCCCAAAAGAAAGACATATACTTTTCTCATTTGCTTTCACTAAGCTATAGGTGCATCCTTCACCTGTTTGGTACATTTACAACCATTACCCAGCGATAGGAAAAATTTGCAGCGGTCAGAGTACATCTCACCAGCGAGGTTTATCAGGCCAGAGATTATAAACCCTGCAGCTCTGGAACTGTCCAGGAGGTTTGTTTAATGATGTCCAAAACCCAAAGTAATTAATCTCATCCAATTCAGACGGACAACTTTAGCATTATTTCAGGTCTTTGTGAAATAATCACGGCTAACTGGACTGTACTGGACCAAGTGCAATTCAAGTGCAAAAATATTAGACTGAAGCCCAAAAAGCTCATTACTAGTAATCAGTAATTAACCTGATTATTGTACAATAGGGTGGGTACAATGGTTTTTTTGGGTTTGTGCCAAAAAAAAATTGTGACAAATTTACCATATTGTCTTGTCTTGCAAAAGTTTACACCCCCTTATCAATTTTTGATATTGATGAAGCTTGGAAGAACATTTACCTTTCATTTAAATGTATGCCATTTGGCCTCATCCAGAGCCGAATTTCGCATTTATACCCCTGAGCAGTCGATGGTCCTTGCTTAAGGACCCACCAGTGGCAGCTTGTTGGGGCTGGGATTTGAACTCATAACCTTTTTATTAATACTATTCAAAATTTCACATCAGAAATGATACCAATAATAGTTCCAATGTTTTTTTTTTTTTTTTTTTTTTTTTAAAGAAACAAGGCCGTATATTGTATGAAACGGTTCATTCAACTTCTATTGAAGGAGATTCTTTGAACATGCAATAATCTATAAACAAAAGCAAAGCCTACACCGACTGAAGGCTGACAATAGTATTGTAGTCTCCATATAAGTCTCTTTCTTACTGAATCTGATTTCACACTCTCATCTAACCTCCTTAATGTGTCTGTGGTCAGGGAATTGAGAGTGATATGAAGCCCAGGCCTTGATGATGATGTCATGCGTTGTTTCTGGGAAGCATTCGGTTCCTGTATAACCCCCAATAACCTCTAGAACCCCCATCCTTCCTCTCTTATTACAGGAACACTTATTTGATCTAGCAGGTTCACTGCAGTAATATTCTACACTGGGGTTTGCTTTTTCTTTTTGTATAAATAATCATGATTTTCATGATTTGGGACACCAGAATTTTCAGCCATAACTATTGAGGCACATAATTGTATAGGATGTGACTGGATGCAGGAACATAAAAAAAATTCCCTTTACTTGAGCAAGACTTGTTCCAGCATGAAATGATGCCTGTGCACAAAGCCAGCTCCATGAACATATGCTTTACATGGGTTAAAGTTGAAGACCTTGAATGGGCCCTGACCATATTGAAATAATGGAAGGGGAAGACATAATCTTGAAAATCTTGGTGGTCTTTGACTATGACATGTTTGTTGGCACCAAACATAGAGGTTTGAGCAGGTCGTAGTGTTTCAATTGCTGATCTCTTGAGAATAATCACATGGACAGGTTCGATTGTTCATACAGAAGCATGCAAAAGCATCCTGTAGGCGGTGGTTCTGTTGCCTCGTTAATGCTAGAGATCAGAGGAGAACGAGAACACAGCTGCAATAGGAAAATTAATCATTCTGTTACGACCGTGGTGAGCAGAATAGCATCTCAGAAGGCACAACACTTTGAGAAGGATGCACTACAACACTAGAAAACAGGGAAAATCCCATAAAACCACAGTCACACTGCGGCTACAGCTACACTAATCCTGGTAAATTAGAAAATGGCGTTTTCGTATAAAAACGCACCACGTCCACACTTTCGTTTGCAATCATTTCCCAAAAGTTGCTCATCTACACTGAAACGTCTGAAAATGCTGACGTCCCTGTACAAATTGTAAGGCCTATGTTTGATGTCTGATGGATAATTGCATGACTGAGTATAAATGCATATTTTTTTCATACATTAATAAGTTTAACCCTTCTAGTGTATGTTTTTCTCTCTCTGTCTCCAATTAAAGGCACATGGGGCGAGTGCATATCTTCAGAGTGTGGCTCTGCAGGCCTGCAGGTTCGCCCTGTGTGGTGTGTTCACTCCGAGGGCTGGAGCACCCACCAATCCAACTGTCACCTCTGGAAGCGTCCTGCCCTCCAGCGCACATGTGCGAAGGTGTGTGAGTGGCAGCGCCAGCTGTTTGAATGGCAACCATCTGCCTGGGGTCCTTGTTCTCCAGCTCCTCCTCTGGCGTCTGAGCAGTGTGTGACGGCGCAGCGAGGCCTGCAGAGGCGCACCGCGACATGTGTACTTCGTTCGAATGGCACCGATGTGAGCTCGCACATGTGCCAAGCCTTTTCTCCGACGCCTGAGCTTGAGAGGGCGTGTCTGCTGCCCTGCCCGCTCGACTGCGTCGTTTCGACATTCTCTCATTGGTCACCTTGCAGCCGTACCTGCGCTCCTGCTCTACAGCACCGTACACGACAGGTGTTGGCCCCTCCTCTTTACGGCGGAGACGCATGTCCGAGCCTTACACAGGTTCGTCCCTGCAGCCAGAACACCGCCCAGTGTCCCTACGAGCAACACAAACACAGCTACAGCTTGTGGGCAGGACCTTGGAGTCCTTGCAGACGCAAAGGCGCAATGCCCAGTGGTAGGACCATGGTGGACTTCAGTAATAATCCGAGTAGACACATAGTGCTCAAGTCTCCACACACGATCATGGGGAATATCCACTCACAGCATCATCACCATGACCACCACAGAAGCCTCAAGGCGTCGTGGGAAATTCACGTCGGCTACCAGACGCGCCAGGTTCGTTGCACGAAAAGCGATGGCAAGAACGCCTTGCTAAGGTGAGTTCAAATTAACGAATAAACCGTGCAATCCTGCACGGACCAAACATGGCAGCCGTGTACCTGAGTTTTACCTTCTGCTCTTATGCGAGTACGGATGGTTCTTTTCAGTTCGTTCCATGCCTGTTATTATAAGCCCTGCTCTTCTTTGATTATGTGAGTAATTCATCCACGCAGTCAG
Source organism: Silurus glanis (assembly GCA_014706435.1). Classification (NCBI taxonomy): domain Eukaryota; kingdom Metazoa; phylum Chordata; class Actinopteri; order Siluriformes; family Siluridae; genus Silurus; species Silurus glanis. The sequence goes on from JAAIIK010000079.1 coordinate 1,320,530, forward strand.
AGCTAATACTCACCACTGTGTGTGTTTGTTTTCTAAAATGCCAACTGACTGCAGGAATATTTCGCTCTGTTTACAGTTCTCAGTCTCCCCACAGGTTTAATATGAAATGTGCAACGTGTGTGTGTGTGTGTGTGTGTGTGTGTGTGTGTGTGTGTGTGTGTGTTTTATTAGGTTTTCAACCTACCACATAGTGTTGTTTCTCACAAAATATGATAAATAGACTTGAAACTTTATGACTAGCATTATGCAATATAAAAGTGTAAGATGTGAACCAATATTACATGAAACAAATGCATCTGCTGCTGTCTAAGAAAAAACCAAGAGCTCATACTGTGTGTGTGTGTGTGTGTGTGTGTGTGTGTGTGTGTGTGTGTGTGTGAGAGCTGCCTTATCAATGAGTATCTGGCATTTCTAACACTTTCTCTCCCACCCAATAAAGAAGTGGCATTCATTTTCTCGCTGTCAATCATGGCGATACTAGCCAATCACAGGCTTCTGTGGGTTCGATAGTGGGACTTTCTGTTTATAGAGCACATACAGCACATAGACACTGTTTCAAAGTCTTGCTTATTGCTTTTTCTTATTCGCTGATGGCCCCTTTGGTTCTGTGTCCACATTTGTAACGGCCCTCTGAACAATGCCAGAGACATATTTAGAAAACTGACTTTTAAATATGTTTTACTCATATCATATCTGTATTTGATAATAAAGGTTAGCTTTCAAACTAAAATTGGCCTTAGTTATTAATAGCGGTCGAGGCACCGATAGAATGATGGAACAAAAATCTGAACCAATAGTTTTTCCAGCTTCGCTGTCATTACGAAAGCGGCCTCTAGGGGCGAATCACTAATGCTATGTGCTGCATGCGCGACATTGTGCTGCACGAAGTGAGCGCTATATTACATTTATCATTTATTAATTATATAATTGAATTTATTAATACATATATTCATATATATTTCATTTAGCACGTTTTCATTATTCCGTTTTTTTTTTTTTCCATTATTTTTATTTTTGTAATAAGTACTATTTTGCATGGAGTGTTCTGCTTGTTTTTTTTGTTTTTGTTTTTTTTTTATCCAGTATCCATTTTATGTGTGAATAATCGATTATCTGCAAGTACCATCCAACCTAGCTATCAGTAAAATCAACTCTGGGTCGACCTCCAGTTATTAGCGTGGCCTAATTATTTGTTAGATTCACCCACTAACCACATGCATAAGTAAATGTTTTGATTTCAAGAGCAATGAATATAAAAAGTAGTTATGGTCTTACGGTGCAGAACAAAATAAATGACTCCAGCATTAGGAGGCAAAATAAATACATTTAAAATCATAATAAAAGCTCCACAATAATACTGCTAGTCACACCGGCAAATGGAATTCTCTGTTACAGACCGACCCGTCCCCCCATTAAAATAAAGAATAATTATGTGGCCCTCACAGACAAAGTTTGGGGACCCCTGCTTTAGAGAATAAATTGCGACTTTTATGCTAAGATGCAAACTGCCCCCTTTTAATTCCTTTACGTTACACCACCATGATGACTCGAGGTTCTGAAGGTTTTACTTCTCCATTCCCAGTCTTTGCGACCATGCCGGCACCCCTGTAAACTTCCGCTCGTGCGTGATGCCCAGAGATTGTGACGTTTCCGCTTGGTCAGAATGGAGCCCGTGCTCCAGAACCTGTAGGTCAACAGACCAATCCCCGGGCTTCCGGAGCAGGAAGCGCAGTGTGCGGACGGTTCCTATTGCTGGAGGAGAAGAATGTCCTGCTTTAGAAGAAGTCGAGACTTGTAACACACTGGAAGATCTACTTCCACATTGTCCAAGGTACACACCCATAATAACAGCATATTGAACTGGATTTTTATGTGGATTGATGTTCGGTAACGTTCGCTGAACACACAGGTACGACTGGAAGGTAACGAACTGGGGTTCGTGCCAGGTGAAACTGCTGATCAGTCAGCAGGATCATCGCCACGGTAACAGCAGCTTTCTATGCGGGGGTGGGATCCAGACCCGCGAGGCCTACTGCGTGAGGATATTTGACAACGCGACAAAATCCCATGGTAAGTTCTTCCCTGTTATCGCGCTTTGGATCGAGTCCGGAGAGTTATGAGACATATGAGATGCTCGAATTGCTGTGCGGCACTGCGTCTTTTCTTTCTGTGAATGTTTTGATTTGCGCGGCCATCAGTGTCCTTAATGTTTCGCAAAACGACCCTTTAACGTCACGCTGTTCAGAACAAAACAGCTGGCTTCATATGGGAGTTATAAAGTTTGATATAATAATATTATCACAAGATGATCCCGCAGCACAGCTGGGAGGGACACTGCAGGATAATGCCTGGTTCCTTTTCCACATAAATTGGTTAAATGTAACATATTATATAGATTGTAATCAAAAATAAAGAAAATGTGGCCAACAACACAATTGGGCTATTATTTAAATATCCTTGGACAGCTCAGAAAACTCATTCTGTTCAGCAAAGTCTTATCACTAGATTTTTGGAGTGTGTGTTTTTTTTTTTTTTTTTGTTTTTTTTTTGAGTTACATCTCTAAATCCGATTGGTTGGAAAAGGTTAATAACAGCAGCTCTGACAACATAAATTGTGGACTAGGTCGTTTTCTTTGAGAAGATGTTCACCTGAGCAATCACTTGCACAGCTGACGATCTCTTTACAAAGAATCAGTCCCACTTTTCTGCAAAGTCTGTCCACTGAGCTACAAGAGCCTTAGTGAAATCAGATACTGACATCGGGATCAGTGTTCCAGTTTATTCTAAATATGTGTTCAGTGGGATTCATGAGATCAGGCCTTTGTGAGGGACTTCATAGACCATGTCCTTATGATGGTCGCTTTGTGTAAACGGGCATCACAATGCTGTGTGATAGCTATTTTGACTCGCTCTCAGGCTAATAAAATTAGGTTACTAACTCAGCTAAAAGCTTCCAAAGCTCTGGGATTTGAGAAAAGCCCCACATACAGTATGTGAATGATGGTCAGATGTCCACATACTTTTGATATTTATGTCACGCACACAATAAATCCCGTATAAACTCCATCTTTTTGTCCAGTATGCAGACCTGTTGGGCAGAACTTGTGCTCCAATCTTCCTCCTCCATCGCTGATCCAGTTTTGCTCCATTCCCTGTTCGAAACCTTGCCATCTCTCTCCTTGGTCACCTTGGGGACCTTGTATCCATGACAACACTATAGAACATCCAGGAACGAAAGGTGAGAGATGAAACATCCCACTCAAAGCTCATGAGAGAATTAAATCAACTCAAGCTTTTTTCTCTTTTTTTCTCGGCATGAACTGTTTTCCCGTTGAGGTTGAGCTCATGTCCGTTCTGGTGCTGATTCTCCGCAGGCTGTACGTCTAACCCTCGGTCTATTAAAAAAAAAAAAAAACGAGAGTTTTAAAGGTGGGGACTGATTTTGGACACTGTTAGTAAAGCGAAATACAATCGCTTGTAACAAGGTCTATTATAATAATAAAAAAAAAAAAAAGAATAATGTAGGGGAGCAATGATCAGAGAAGAAGAGAAAAGGTAACCAAAGTTCATAAATCAAAACGGAATATATTGCTGCGGAGAAGCTTATCCATTTATTCACATTAAAGAATAAAACGTACTTCTTTTTTTTTTTATCTTTTTATACCTTAAAACCTGCCATTTTTCAAAGTGATCTTTAATCTTAAATATATACACCCAAGTGGTAGGGAAGTTGGACAGACATTAGACTTCTAATTGGAAAGTTCAAATCCCAGAATCCCATCAAGCTGCCACTGCAGGGGGCATGAGCAAAGCCCTTAACCCTCAAGTAAGTGCTCAGGTGTATAAATGAATAAATGTATAAATTGTAAGCGCTCTGGATCATTTGTAGGGTTCGGAATCAGGGCCGTTAAATGTAAACATGTGGCAGCTCTCTGGCAGCCCTCCATCAATAAACCGCCTGCTGCCAAACGGCCACGGAGACAAACTGCCATCCATTCACACACTGGCGATCGCCCGTGGAGACGCCTATTACGAGCATAAATATCAATGAGTGAAACATTACAGATTCTTCAGGGAACATATAGAGTCAGAGCTCCTTCAGCGATGGACTCCACAAGACGTCTGAAGGTGTGCTCCTCATTCATTATACCTTATAACATTTCGATCATATACTGCTAGTGCTGCAAAATTCCGGGAAATTTTAAGAAAAGAAACGTTTCATGAGAATTCATGAAAATATATGGAAATGTACGGGAATAAATTGGGATTTTACAAAATTGCAGGTTAACCTATAAAAAAAAACTCACAGGATAATTTTGGTTAAAACAAGCAGATTTCATGCACAGAGCACTCTTACTGCAGGTCTGCTGAGGCGCATGTAAGTTTATAACCAAACAAAATGTTTATATTTATGTTTGTATATGATACAATATATAAATGTCCCCAAATTTCTAATTAATTCCTATAAATTCCGGGTGAGTTTGGATACTTACCAACTTGGAATATTTCGAGATGTATATGAACTATAGGCCAGTATCTCATAAGATTGTATGTGTATAGTGCTATTTATATATATATACATACATAAATGGTACAGTTTATATACATATTCACAATTTTCCATTGAACAGAATAAAGTTCTCATGGAAAGTTTCCAAAAAGTTTCTGAAAATTTACCAGAAATGTCCCGCCCCTTTGCCATCCTATACAGCAATATTCAAAAGATGGTTTTAATGTTATGGCTGATTGGCCGCTGATGTGTATACAGGGCTCAGTGGGTGTGCAAATAATTAGCAGTTTTCTCTCCATTTGTTCTTGTGAACTCATTTTGAAGTGCTTGTTGTTTTATGACCTCGTTCCATACATTAGTCTGTAGCCGCTTTTTTGTTTTTGTTTTGCCAGATAAATGATAATAGGGAAAAAAAAGGTAGTTTCAGATTGCCGCCTGTGTGAGATATTAGACGAACACAATCGCGTTTTTATGTGAACGTAACGGTACGAGTATAATGAGGAAAAAACTCATTGTTTTCTCGACATCTGCAAAACCTCATTTCTTACCTACCTTGTCATTTGTCACACCTGCTTTCCACCTCACACACACACACACACACACACACACACACACACACACACACACTTGTTCTTTTTTGCAGGTTTCAAGTTCAGGATGCGCTTTATTGTCGAGGAGCCCTCGGGGGAGTCCGAAAGCTGCCCTCACGTTAGCGAAGCAATGACCTGTGATCACCCCGTGAGCTTCCTGTGGCGCGTGACATCACAAGGTCCCTGCTTGCCTCAGGACAGAGCTTGTGGCCGTGGAGTCCAAGAGCAGACAGTGGAGTGTGTTACTGTGACAGGTACACATCACGCTCTCATTTTTCCGTTCAGCTCTTTTGTCTTTATTCTTTCCATCATTTGCTGATGCACAATTCTGCGAGTCCTATTCACACACAAAGCCACATCCGTAATATCAGACTTCACGTTTCTCCTCTTTTCATTTTCGTTTTCTTTCGCTGACCCGCTCTGACCCCCATTCCCACAGAGATAAATGTGTCTCATTTATCAGAATACACACTGACTTTGAGAGAGCAGGACATCACGGGACACGGGCTAATGACTGTCATTAGACACCAATGGACACGTACATTGCGGCCTCTGTGCCAGCGTGAGTCAGAGCTCCATACGTCCAATTCCTGAGATGATAGCGAAGGGCTTGCAGCCATGTTTTGAAGGCTCCTTCGGGGTTTCAGGCAGGAGCACAGATGTCTCATGACTGGCTGCAGAATCTCTCACACACACACACTCTGAAAGCGTTTTAGACACTTTTAAATCCTCTGGGCATGTGGAAGATAAGCACAAACCTGCCCAGATGCCATTCAAATATGGAGGAAACATTCGCTGTTTAAAAAAAAAATACAAAGCATTTCATTTCTGCTTCCCCGACCGGTCGTGACTCTACATGATGTGGGATTCGTTTCAGCATGGGGGTTGCTGGCACAGCTTGGGATCTTGTGCATAGCATCGTCTACTTTAAAAATAAATAAATAAATAAATAAATAAATAAAACATTTGCTCTTGATATATATCACAGTATGAGTGTTTTTAATATGCAAAGTATTCCTAATTTTTCATTATTTTTATTTTTATTAATGATTTATTGTAGTAGTTAATAGTGCTAATCGTTGTAGAAGTAGTAATACTAGTAGAAGCAACAGTAGTAGGTAATAAAAGTATGAGTAATAATAGTAGTATTAAGAGATCTAGTAGTAGTAATTATAACAATAGTAGTAGTACTAATAATAGCAGAGGTAATTGTAGAAGTAACTGTAATAGTCAGAGGTAATAATAATAGAAGCACTTGTAATAGCAGCAATAACAGTAATATCAAGTGTAGTAGCAGTAACTCTAGTAATAGTAGTAGCAATAATAATAATAGCGGGGTAACTGTAGAACTAATAGTAGTAGTGATAGTAGTAGTAGTCGTAAAATTATAATTAGAAGCAAAATATGTAGTAGAATAAACAGTTATAGTAATGGTATTAAGTAATAAAATTACCAGCAATGGTAGTAAAAGAAGCAGTAGTAATAGTAGTGGTAAGCACAAAAGTAATGGTAGCAGAAGTACAAGCAATAGTACTGATTGTAGTAGAAGTAGTATGAATAGTAGTTAAAGCAATAGTATAGTAGTATAGTAATAATAGAAGTACTAGTAAAAGTAAGATTACTAGTAGTAACTTGTAGTAGTAGTAGTAGAAATAATACTAGTAGCAGTAGTAACTGTAGAAGTAATTGGAAAAAGTAATAAAAAATAGTAGTTATAATAGTAATTTTAGGAGAAATAAAAGTAATTATAGTAATAGTGATAGTAGTAGTAATAGCAGCAATTTTAACAAAAGTAGAAGTACTAGTAATGGGAGTAAAAGTAGCAGTAGTAATAGTAGTGGTAAGTGTAAAAGTAATAGGAGTAGAAGTACTAGCAATAGTGCTGATTGTAGTAGAAGTAATACTAATAGTAATACTAGTAATAGTAGTAATTATAATAGTGTTAAGTGTAATAGCAGGAGTGGCAATTGTATGATAGTATTATTAAATTTAGAAGTAATAGTAGTAGAAGTAATAATAGTAGAAGTAACAGTAATAGATGAAGATGGAGTAATAATAGTAGTACAGGTAATAGTAGTGGTATTAAGTACTAGTAACGGTAGCAATAGTAGTAGTGGTGGTAATTGTAATAGTGATAGTAGTAGAAGTACTGGGGATAGTACTGAGTGTAGTAGAAGTAGTATTAATAGTAGTAGTAGTAGTAGTATTAAAAGTAATTGTATCAGAAATTGTATCAATATTAGTTGTGCTAGAAAGTTAAAGTATTACTAGAAACTTTAGTAATAGTAGTAGTTATAGTAGAAGTTGTAATATTAGCAGAAAGTAACAGTCATGGTGGTAGTAGTAATAGAATTAAAGGTAGTTGTAGTGTAATATCTACTATTGTAATTGTAATTGCAATATTATTGTAACAAGAAAAATGACTAATAGTAGCAGTAGAAATAATAAAGGCGGAGATTTTAGTAGAAGTAAAAGTAGTGATGGAAGTTTAATAAGTTCAACTGAAATAAGTTTTAACCAAAATTCAGACGTCTTGTGGAGTCCATCGCTGAAGGAGCTCTGACTCTATATGTTCCCTAAAGAATCTGTAAGGTGTGTGAAGCTGTGAATTTTTCCACGGCCGATCGCCAGTGTGTGAATGGATGGCAGTTTGTCTCCGTGGCCGTTTGGCAGCAGGCGGTTTATTAATGGAGGGCTGCCAAATGAGTACAAGTAGTAATAGTAGTTACAATAATACTATTATTAAAAATAGTAGAAATGGTATTGGAAATAATAATAATATTAATAGTAGTAATAGTAAGAAGTAGTAAAATTAGTATGTTAAATAAAACTCATACTTCCTACGATACCAAAAAAAAAAAAAACACGACCCCTAAATGATATGAAATAAAACGTATTCAATAAATGTATTGCTATAGCAGGCGAGTGGCCGTGTGCTTTAAATCCCACGCAGAATTAAAGTCGTAACCATATCAGTAACCCCCGCGGCTTATTTCCCCTCTCACATCTCACTGCTCCTGTCACTTTTAAATGTCAGAGATGCTGATACCAGACAAGAGCTTGTGAATTTCTTTTCTATTCTGTATACACACATTTTTCTATCCCGTATTCCCCAGTGCCTCCTTGATTTATGCCTAACATCCTCCTACTTGATCAGTCAGGAAAACAACCTTTCCTTCACACAACCCTTTTATTCGATTTATTTTTTTCCGAATCTAGACACTGTGCTATTTTCCAAAGAGGAATTAAATTAGCCCCTTATAAAATAACAGACTCGCTGGTCATTTTGGCACTCGTAAAATTTACATTTCACTACAGCGCATTTTTCTAAATTGATTTCCAGCTTTCCATTTGCACATTTATTTCTTTTTTTTTTTTTTTATAGAGGACTAGCTCTTGGAGGGAGAAATAGAACGAGTGAATAAGAGGCTTAACAGTGATTTGTTTGTGTGAAATTGGCCTTACTTCATGCGCTTCGTGTGTGAGATCTTGTGCGTAAAATGCAGGTGTCTGTGACCGTATCCACTTATTTTTATATTCAAATGTAGCTGCCAGGACTGTAGCTGTAATCTAATGCTCATGGCGGGAAAGCACATTGAACGGAGGTGGATATAGTATAGAATAAAATACAGTAGTAATAGTAAATATAGTTGTAGTAGTAGTTATATAAGTAATCGTAGTTCTCGTAGCAGTAGTAGTGCAATTGTTGTGGTCCATGCAGAATTAGTTGTATAATTAATAGAACCAGTAGTGGTAATAGGAATACCAGTAGTATCAGTTGTACAATTAGCAGAAGCGATAGTAGTAAAGGTAGTAGTAATTGTAAACAAAAAGAAAAATTTGTAGCATGCTAATCCCCGTTTAGTGCGGTGGTTACGTTCCAAAATCGCCCGCGATAAACGAAACATTTATTTTTTAAATATTTTTTTAATTAGTAGTAATTGTAACATTAATACTAGTAATAGTAGTCGTAATTTAACAGTAATACTAGTAATAGTAGTAGTAATTGTAAAAGTAATACTAGTAATAGTAGTCGTAATTTAACAGTAATACTAGTAATAATAGTAGTAGTAGTAACAGTAATACTAGTAATAGTAGTAGTAGTAGTAACAGTAATACTAGTAATAGTAGAAGTAATTGTAACAGTAATACTAGTAATAGTAGTCGTTATTTAACAGTAATACTAGTAATAGTAGTAGTAATAGTAATACTAGTAATAGTAGTAGTAATAGTAATACTAGTAATAGTAGTAGTAGTAGTAACAGTAATAGTAGTAGTAATTGTAAAAGGAGAATGTTTGCATTATGCATGTGTTTGTGACTATATCCAATTTTAATGCTTCTATAAAATGCATTTGCCAGGTCTGTTACTGATGTAATGGTCAAGCCAGGAAAGCATTTCAAATGGAAAGATTCAAAAACCCCCTTCGCTTCCTCTCGAATCTAACGCGAAGAAAGGGGAAAAAAAAACAGACCAAACAAGTGAAACCGAACATTTATCACAGACTTAATCACACTTTTCTCTTCCTACAGGAGACACCTTTCCCATTGAGCAGTGTCCAGGGGATCGACCACCAGTCCGGGAGCCGTGCCAGATGCCTTGCCCTGATGATTGCGTGCTGGGCGAGTGGAGCTCCTGGTCCTCGTGTTCCCACTGCTGTTCCGGCAAACAAGCGCAGGGCAAACAAGCGCGTTCCCGACTCATCCTCGCTCCTCCCGGAGAGCGTAAGACATTTCCTCCTTTTTTTCATTTCCGAACCATCACATCGCGTGCAGGTTTCTCCACGCCGTTCTTAATTATCGTTTATAATATTGCGTGTAAAAACGAATTTGAAAGAAAATGATCAGTATTATGCAAGGTCACTGAGTTAGACAACATCCACAGCATATATATAGATTATACGAACAAAAGTATTGGGACGCCTGACTTTTCCGACCATATGTGGTTCTTCCCCAAACAACAAAGCACAATTGTACTATATGTATTTGGATGACGTAGCATCAATACCCCTGAATAGAACAAATCTCCACAAAATCTAGTGGAACGCCTTCCTAAAAGAGTGGAGGTTACTATAACAGCAAAAGGGGACTAGAACAGGATGCTCAAACAGCACTGACCAATCTTCTGGTGTCCACAAACTTTTCTAGATATAGTGTTTACAGGGACTTCCTATTTATTGAAAATGGACATTAACATAGAAACGTATCTCCTCTCACTGGTGCTGTATTCAGTTAACAGTAAATGAAAGTTTTCTCAAATGGTATAAACTTTGAGAGCATATTGTGTGAACGCAGAGGGAAAAGGATGTTTGCCTGCACCTGTGCTGGAGCAATGGAGAGCCTGTGGCACCCAGGCATACACAGTGAACTACTGGGACACTTCTCCATGGGGTCCCTGCACGCCAGACTCAGGAACAGACAGGAACAGCACAGAGCAAGAAGAAACGGAGGAGAAGGCTTGTGGCACCGGGATACAGACTCGCCGTGTGGCCTGCAGGAGAGCCGATGGTGGTGGTGGGGTGGAGTCCAACAGGTAGGCAAAAATGGAGTACAAATTATATGTCGAATCTTTTAACACACCTCTGAATCACATGTACAATTCTTGCAGAGGTGATAGCTTAGCGATACTGATCGCAATGTCGGGGGTTCAAGCCCCAGTATCGCTAAGCTGCTACTCTCGGGGCCCTTGAGCAAGGCCCTTAATGCTCTTCCTAACATCACTGGGATATGCAAAGAAGTAATCTGTACAGATCTGTACTTTCTTTGCTCAGTGTTTCATCCATGTAATAGAACTCTGTCTCTTCAGTGTACCATAACAGCCAGAAACATTTTTGTTTGCATATCGTGGACAATACGCCTACTCTAGATTCTAGATTATTACAAAGATCTTGTAAAAGCCCATCATTATTGCAAATTCAGATTTTTTTTTTGCACACAATGCAGCTGCCACTTACCAATAAACCGACCTTACTATTACTATTAAACTGACTTTTCTATTAATTATTGCTGCTGTTATTATTATTTTAGATTATGTATAATTATATTTATATTTATTATCATTATATTATAAACTGAACTAGCTAAATCTCTCAACGTACTCCCCCCTTTGGCTCCCCGTCAGGGAATCCGATGCCAGTGTTCCGCATATAAAATGCTTCTTGGGAAACCCTTAGATACAAGATTGCAGTGTTTCACTGAACAGGGTTGTTTGGCTATCGATCCTTAGTTTGAGAGTTCGAGTGTTGCCAAGCTGCTAATGCTGGACTCTGGAGCTGTTGTTTTTTTAATCCTCAACCTTCGTCTCTCTTGAGGACTGCAAGTCCAGCAATAGTCAGGAAGGTGCAAATCCTGAAGCTTCCCATTAAAAAATCCCCAATAATTTATTCTTTTCTAATTAGTTCTGAAAACGATAAACTAAACCTTCCTATTTTTTCCCCCCATATAAATGCACCATTGGAGCATCAACCAGAGTCTCACTCACGCATAGTAAAATAAATAAAAAATAAACGTCTGTTTCTGTTTATAAACTCATAAATAAAACCCAAATGCATTCCAATGTAATTGACTTCTCCAGCTGTCCCGAATCGACCCGGCCAGACCCGTGGCGTTCCTGTGTTCTTCCCTGCAAGGTGGACTGCATCGTCACACCTTTCAGCAAATGGAGTCCGTGTCCGACCTCCTGCTCACCAAGTAAATATGGACACATGTCTGTTCACACAATGATTATCCGGTTTGAACATTTTGATTATCATAAGAATTTCTTTTCTCAGCAAATTCCTCCGTTAGCATCCAGTCCCGACATCGGATCATCATTCAGAGGCCAGACAATGGAGGTCAAGAATGTCCGGCTACATTGTACGAGGAGAGAGAATGTGACCCTCGGCCTTTGTGCCCAACATACAGGTATATATATATATATATATATATATATATATATATATATATATATATATATATATATATATATATATATACATATATACACATCAGTTGTGTATGATTGTGTATAGTGTTATGTATAATGCATGCATCATAGAACACTATCTCAAGCAATTGACTTTCCCGGTTCATGAATATTCATGATACGCACCAGGAGAATTTGGATCCATGTTCAGAGTTTGTGTAAATAATATAAACAAATGTTTAAACTTTGAATTGATACCATTTTTAGAAAAAAAAGAGATTTGAATTTGATAGCTGCACCAGGTCTCAAAAACGTGTTTACTACTGAGTAGCATCACGTCTTCTGTCCGTTTAAACCTGGGAAGGAGAGCAGTTGCTAAAGTTTTGAGTGAGGAATGTTGTCCTATATGTGGATGATACTGGATTCTAGCTGCTCAACAGTTCTGGGTGTTCTTTGTTGTATTTTCCGTTTCATGACGCACCAAATGTTTTCAAACGGTGAAAGGTGTAGACTGCAGGCAGACATCTTTACTTCTGAGAGACTCTTCCTCTCTAAGATATACTGTTATATAAAAGATATATAATATAGACCCAAACATCTTACTGAACTATTGTCAATTAACCTCATAAGTTAACTAATTAATAACACTTTAAGTAACTCACTTTAACATTGTGAGTTTAGCTAACGTTTGTTGTCCCGTCACAACATTTTCGAGAAGTGTTGTAGCCATTAAATCCAAAATGATTTGTTTTCCTCAGTTTCACCACATGATACATTTTGTCCTATTGTGAATAAATTATAGGTTTATGAGATTTGCAAATTATTGTATTTTGTAATTATTTTACACAGGGTCCCAACTGTTTTAGAACTGGGGTTGTAAAAAGCGAAGTAGAAGCGGGTAATAGCAAAATAATTCCTGATGAATGTCAAGACTGAAAGAGGCGCTAACACAGAATTTGAGCAATTGTGTAGGATTCTGGAGACACTGACATCTGCTGGTGGAACGGGCTAGTGTCCCGATCCCCAACAAATCAAAAAGCAAATTTTCTTTTTCAGAGCTGGCTGTAATGTTCCCTTCTCATATTGTTCCTGTAACATTCTTTTTCCGTCAGGTGGCAGACACACCGCTGGCATCAATGCATTTTGGTCCCTGATTCAGTGAGACAGGCAGCTGGTAGCCCTAGTGAAACCTGTGGGCTCGGGCTGCAGACCAGAGGTGAGACGTACGGTGGAATATTATATCATTTTATCATAAAAAAAAATATCGGTTGTTTATTGCTTGATATTTTTTCTTAATAAAAAACGTTGTTAATAGTAATAATCTTACGGCACATTTTTCAAAAGAAACAAATGACAGGTCAGTTTGAACTCCAGCCAATCAGAACCCAGTATTCAGACTTCAATGAATTTAAATATATATATATATATATATATATAACATAGACAACTGAATAAAGGGGATGAACCGAGAACAGGTGCGCACATTAGATAAGGGACCAGTGACAAGACAGAGGCAGAACCAAAATGAAAACAAAGGCACAAAATAAACATGGAAAAGGAAAAAATGTTCCACTATTTCTACCAGAAGAAGTGTGTGTTTTGGAGTTTGCCTAGTTGCACACATAGAATATGAAATTGTTGAAAATGTGCCCGTGGCTGAAAGTGTAGTCTTTAAAAAAAAAGTAATGGCTGATGTGTAGCCTGTAAGAAAGTAATATCTCTGAAACCGAAACTTTTACATGCCTAATATTGTTATGCTTTGTTAAAAGCGCCGAATGATATTTATAACTGCTTAATGAAATGGGCTGTGCAGCTGCTCAGCATCGGCGTGCTGTCTCACTGTAATTAGCCCCCGCTGTGCCTTTTATACACATTTAAAACTTAAGTAGTGTCCAATCAGCACACAGCAGGCATGCGCCCGACTCCGTAACCCTGGCAACAAGAGTTATTGTACTGCCAGAGTTGGAGTGTGTCTCTTAGCGTAGAAGGGGTTAACTGGCTCCTGAGTGGTGCATCAGATGGTGAACAGTAAGGAGACTGTGAACAAAAAGTGACTTTTGAAAACATTTATTGAGTCACAAACTGTCTTGGAGAATGCAGGTAGAAGCCTTCGCCTCTAAAATTGTACATTGTTCATCATTATTGCTGATTTTCTCTCTGGGGATAAATCATTCTACTCCACAGCAGTGACGTGTGTCAGGGCGGACGATGCTCCTGCAGATATGGCAGAGTGTGTGCGCTGGGCAGGGCCAATGCCCGATGCAGTGCAGCAGTGTGGGGTGGCGTGCAAAGACGACTGCATCTTCAGCTCCTGGAGTAAATTCTCACAGTGCGACGGCTGTGGAGGCTCACGCACTCGCACTCGTTCACTCATAGGTATCACACGCAAACACAGACACGGGTACAGGCACGGGAATCCCTATAGGATGTCATGTACAGGATAAATGGATAGATGGGTGGATAGATAGGTAGATGCATTAATATATGTGATGTATAAATGGAATTAATAGACGGACGGACGGACGGACAGACAGATAGATAGACAGATGATTATATATGATGGATGTATGGATGGAATAAATGGATGGATGGATGGATGGATGGATGGATATGTAGATAGTTGAATATATACTATGAATGACAGGTGGGCGGACAGACGGGCGGACGGACGGACAGACATACAGACAGACAGAGTGTGTACGGAAAACATCTCTGTAATGACATCAGTCATGTCCCTGTTATGTTCCAGGCCGCAGTAAGAAATGGTGGCGCTGTCAGCAGGAGACGCTGGTGGAGAAAGAAGCATGTCCCTGCTCTAACTATCATATACAAGGCCATGGACCATGGTCTCCATGCATTCTGCCTGAGCTCCACCAACATGCCGGATATCTGCTTACTAAGAGGGGATCACATCTGGTTCAGGGAATCACCCGAACCTGGCATATACACGGAGAGGGCAAGGAATGTGGGCACGGGTGGCGCTATAGAGCCCTGGCATGCCTGGACCATCACGAGCGTCTGGTTAATCCGGCTCTTTGCAACAGCAGCGGTGAGGTTTTACCGAAGTCATATGTGGGATACATGCACTCTGGTCCACTAAGAGAAGAAGCTTACGGAGCCTGTCAAAAGTTAGTCTTTTATGATTTTCCGAGACACATTCATGTTCCTTTTGATTCTGTGCAACAAACTCGCTAAAAGGCAAGAACTGGACATGAAATTAAACAACTGGATGAAAGTTCTGTGGAGCCCAAATGTGACATGTTTGTCTCTAAGAGAAGAACTTCTATAAGATAGAGAACATGAGGGAAAATGTTAGCAGACTGCCTCACCCCCGCATTGAAACATGGAGGTGGAAGCTTCATAGTCTGGGGTTGTTTTGGAGAAGGGAAGTGTGGAGACTTATTCCGGAAAGTGAAAGGAATCTGAAACCATAATGGCAACCATTTCATACTTCAACCCCGTGCGATTAGAACCGACTTCACCATACAACGAATGCGCCAAAGCGTACGTCCAAGATCTGTAATCGAATGTTATCGATGATGGAATGGCCTGCCCAGTCACCACACCTAAATCCTAGTGAACTGCTCTGGGATGAACTGGATCCTGAGGAATCTCCACCTCACCTTTGGAAACAAACTGTTCGGATTCTGAGGTTGTGTAAAGCTGTTCTTCGTGCTGAGGGAGGATTTTTCACTGGAAATAAATCCTGTACGTTTCCATATTTGTTTGGTCAAAGGAAATCTTCATAATGTTACATGGCCTAGTTTTTGCAAAGAAACAAAAGGAACATGCACGTGTCTCTCAAAAACCATTAAAGACACGTTGTTTTCACACTTTTGACAGACTGCATGCTGTAGCTTTTATTTTGGGGGGGAAGTCTACCTGATTTACTCCATCATTTTTCTAGCGTTCCAAACAAACAGCGCTAATTTGCATGTGGGATAAATTGCATGTGAGGTTAGTGTCTGGCCTGTGAAATACAAAGAATAATTAGTGATTCTCATCTGCATCGGTGGGAGGAGGGGAACGATATTAGAGTAATTTGCGTGTATGTGCGTATGTGTGTCTTTGCCAGACTCCCAGACTTGAAACTCAGGTGTAAAACCAATTACAGGCAATGAAACACATTGGAAAGAAGAAAGAAAAAACGAGGGTAATTGTTCCAAATACGGCATTGTGTTCCGTTTTTTTAAGATGTGGATATACAGGCTTTTAAATGAGAAACTTTCCATAGCTACAAGAGCAAATCATTTGCAAAACAAAATCCTATGATGTGTTCAACCTGCGTTTGCAGCATCTGAGAGACTAGCGTAGGTGAGAGTTACGTCTCTGAACTGTCTGTACCGAGAAACGAATACGCGATACACCGTTTACTCATAACTCACGTCTAATGGAGGCCTAGAGGCACCTGATGGAGCAGTCCATAAATGCTTATGGGAAACTTTCTTTTTTTTTGTGAGAAAGCTCTAAAATTAATTAAATCGCTTTTTTTTTTTTTTTTTTTGGGGCACAAGTGCACAAATGTGATTCCTGGGAATAATTCAGACTCTAGGATTTGTCTGTGCTCGTCAGGTTCTACGCACATACTAATAAGTTATGGTGTTCCAGGTGTTGAAGAGGAAAAATGCGCAGTGCCCTGTCCTCTCAACTGCAGACTGAGCGAGTGGTCTGCGTGGTCATCGTGCAGCGCCCCCTGTGGCGGAGGAGTGAAAGTGCGAGCACGATGGTTACGAGAGAAGCCGTTTAACGGAGGACGACCCTGTCCAAAACTGAACATCAAAAATCAGGTGAGAGTAGCGTCGCTTCCGGTTGAGTTTCGGGCCGGGATATTGTACGAGGCGCTATCAAAGCGTTTCGAGACTGGCTCTGTTTACGAGAAAGTACTTTATTTATTTACTTTTACACACTATTACCTTTCAAATAGTCCACTTGCACAGCAATACAGTGCTCCCAGGGTTCCTGCCACTTTCTGACACATTTTTCTTTACGTGTCAAAAATGCCGACCTTTGAGCTGGATCTTCATCTTTGGGAAGAGGGTGAAGTCCACAGGAGCCAAATCTGGCAAGGAGTGTGGGTGTGGAAGTGAGATCAAGTTGTTTCCTGTGGAAAACTGCCCAGTTTCACGAAAAAATTTCACATTTGCTCCTTGTTCTAACTTGCTGTCCTTGATGAACTCCTAGACGTAGTGATGCACGTGATCAGAGTACCACCAGTCGCACTGCTCCCGATGTATACAGGACAATGTCTTTTGGCACACTGACTAATCAAGATCGGCGCTCCCTTTGACTGTGTGTGCAGCCTTGTGCTGCCATCTGTTGGCATGTTACAAAACTAGTCTTGAAACCTTCTGATTCCCACTCATACACTGGTGATGCAACCATATCTTATTAACCACTTGGTCAGGCTGGTGGTGCACCTGGGGCATCATAACCCCCAGGGGATACTGGTGTACGGTCATGGAATTTTGGGCAAATAGAACTTTGGGGCATCACACGGCAACATATTATATATAGTCGGAGGAAACCAGAGAACCCAGAGGAAACTCCAAGGAAAACACATCACCCAAACAGTAAGCAAACTCTACCCAGAAAACCAGGACGACCACATCCAAGCGCAACACTAATGTTATTGCAAGTCAACAAAAAAAGCAGCGGATCTTTCATTTCAGTTTTTTTTTTTTTTTGGCTGTCTGCATTATATACTGTTTTAATATAGTCTTCCCCTGCAGGACCCACCACAGTGCTTTTTAATTGAATCCTTTTCTCCTAAACAAATGCTGCTTAAGTCCTGACCATTTCGTGGCGCGCCTTGATTTTTGGATGTTGTCGGTTCCTTTACTCAGGGTTTCTGCAGGGGTCTGCAAATTGAACACGTTAGGTCTTAAATCCACGTAACGCTGCCTCTAATGCCCACCGAAATGCTTCCGTAGCAGTTTAGAATGTTTTGGTTTGTTTTCCATGGTGTTGTAGATCGTTCTTTCTCTGGTCCAAATATAATCCGCTGTATTACGACTACAAATGAGTCCAACATGCAACAGCCAATCAGCTTTCTGTTATATGTTTAGTGATACTTGCTTAGAAAAAAAGAATTTAGGTATTAGGTATCGGTCTTAAATCTCATTCTTAATGTTCTTGAAAAGGCCAAAGGATCTGAAATTTGACTTCGTAAAACCTGCAGAAACCCTGTTTACTACGCCATTGAATAGATTTCAGGTATTCTACGTTCTCAGATGTGTGAATCTCTAATGCAATTTATGGATAAATGTTTATGGACACCTGACCATAAGATTCATATGTACTTTTTTTTTGGAACATCCCATTCCACATTAATC
Source organism: Silurus glanis (assembly GCA_014706435.1). Lineage (NCBI taxonomy): Eukaryota > Metazoa > Chordata > Actinopteri > Siluriformes > Siluridae > Silurus > Silurus glanis. Next base: position 1,338,865 of record JAAIIK010000079.1, read on the forward strand.
CCCATTGCCATATTTTATAATAACCTCCACTCTTCTGGGAAGATGTTCCACTAGATTTTGTGGAGATTTGTGCTCATTCAGCCACAGGGGTGTAAGTAAAGTCAGGTACTGAGGTAAAGTCGGCGTTCCAGGTCATCTCAAAGGTCAGAGCTCTATAGCAGGCCACTCAAGATCTACCACTCCAACCATATTTTTCCATGGAGCTGGCTTTGTGCACGGGTGTATTGTTATGCTGGATTATACAGGTTTGGGTCTATGAAGGGTTCTGCTACCGCATCCAAAGAAGTTCTACATAATTGTGTGTCTTCAAATTTGTGTGGAGAAGAAGCACATATAGCTGGAAAGGTCTGGTTTGCTAATACTTCTGTCTATATAGTGTATATGAAATGATTTGAATCTGGATGATGGTAATAAATGTGAGGAGTTTAATATGAATATATATTTTTTATTTATTATAGCTGTAAAGAGGCATTTCGGTGTGTTCTATCCATTGTAGGGTGTTTGTTCTCATTTTAAACAAAACTTTGGAAAGAAAAGGTTTTGGTTTGTCCCCAAAACGGTCTAAAAAATGCCATGTTCTATCTAATGTTTCTTGTTGTACATCACAACACTATTTCTGCTCATTACAAAAGCTCATTTTAGGGGAAAAGAAATAAAGATATATATACAGGAAAAGTTCAGTGATCGGCCCGATCGGATCTCCTCGCTGCTCCAGGTGTTAAACTCTGTCCTGTCGTTTCTAAAGCGATTTGGTGTTTAAGCAGGTCTGAATAAGTTAGCGAATAAGAAGGACTTCTCACCCCCCCAGCATGTCCTTTTTTCTGTCTTTTCTGTTTATATGCTGTGGCTTTACTGCCCTTTCAGCATCGCTCCATCGGGGGCAGGTGGAACTGCATTAATGTTTTATTACAACCAGGAGACATTTTTCCCCCGGCTCAGTTTCACTCTTATAAATAAACCCTTAAACTGCTGACCCGGGGGTCGTCGAGTAAGGAGTTCAAAATGGTCATTAACGGAAGCTTTCACTGCTTCTCTCTCTCTCTCTCTCATTCTCTTCTTTTCCTTCTTCTCGGACTGCTTCTGCGGACATCTACAAAGGCTCAGGTCAGTGATTGTACTCAGAAATGTCCGTAAATAAATTTTAAAAAAGGCACTATCTTTTTTTTTTTTTCGGTGTGATGAATCATGTATTTCTTCTTTCCAAGGTGTCTGAGGTTGTGCCTTGTTACTCCGAGTGCAATCAGTACATATGGGAAGCTGAACCCTGGTCCATGTGTGTCGTGGGGATCACGAGCCCAACCCGGCCGTCGTGTGGGGAGGGCGTCCAGACCCGTAAAATCAGGTAAAATAAAAATCACATCATCGCCGTACCTCCCTTTTTTTTTTTTATCACAGACTGTCATCACCGATGCTCAAAGTGTTCCCATTGGAGTGCTTGGGCTACGGCGGGACTCATCAGTGAGGTATTCGGCGTGTGCTATGACATTGAAAATTACTTTCTTATCCACTGCTGTACCTTCTACCTGATTGAAATTCAGCTCTTTAAATATAAAAAAAAAAGACTGGAGACATCCTGTCCATGTCCTATGAATAGATCAGCTCATAAATCTGAGTTCAAAAGAGAGAACAGGATATAACACTGACAAATAGATTGATGAGGACAAAAAAAAAAACCCATTTTTCAAAAAGGACTGATGATGCAGCCGGGCTGAGACGTCTACGACACTCGTTTAGCATGTGCGCTATAACACGGGATAACTGAGGATGATTAGAATCGAGCAGGACCCCCGAGCATTACATTTATTAGCATTTATATGCGTTAATAAACTCACCATTATGTTCAATGAGAAAACCAGTATTTTGTGGTCTTCTTTTTTACTGTCTGGTCAGAAGTATAATGAGTGTTTCGTTGCATGATGGGATCGATAGATGCGTGAGGAAGGAAGAGGACAGGCGCAGCGGCATGAACGACACTTTGTGTAGCCGGGATGATCGGCCAATCGCAGTTCAATCCTGCCTCGTTCCCTGCCCTGGACAATGTGTCACGTCAGAATGGAGCTCGTGGAGCGAATGCTCTATGGTGAGTGTCCAGTGGACAAGTCGAAATGAGACTCCGTACTGTGTGTAGTACTGTGTAAGGAATAAATAACATGAATTTGAATTAAAATACAGTTTTATTCTATATTTTATCGATTGTATGTATTCAGTGCAATTCTATTTTTATTATGTATATAATATACAGTATAATGTTCTAAAATCTGTTTTCTTTCTGGATTCTATTTTTATTCTTTATATATAAAGAATATATATTTATATTAATATTTATTATATATTAAATACATATATACAATATATTTTTATTGTTCTCATTACTTTTTCATTATCATTTATTCTTTTAATATTATATATAATATATATATATATATATATATATATATATATATATATATATATATATATATATTTTTTTTTTTTTTTTTTTTTTTTTTTTTTTTTTTTTTTTTTTTTTT
>JAAIIK010000079.1:1346616-1381320 GCA_014706435.1 Silurus glanis
TATATATATATATATATATATAGTATATATATATATATATATATACACTATAGGCACAAAAGTATTGGGACACCTGAATTTTCCAGCTGTGCGGTTCTTCTTCAAACTATTAGAGACACACAATTGTATAGGACGCCTGTGTTGACAGTAGCATGAACATGTCCCTTTTCCTTGTGCACTTTTCTTGACAAAGTGCACAAAACAAGCTACATGGAGATGGAGTAGAAGATCTGATAGAAGCTAGAAACCCTATTGAAGACGTTTGGGATGCAGAGGCACAAGCCAAAGTCTAGTGGAACATCTTCCCAGGAGAGTTGAGGTTCTTATAAGATGGAATAAAACGTTCAAAAAGCACAATTGTATAAATAAGGTGTCCACAAACATTTGTCCATATATTTGAAGTCCAACAATTTCAGAAATAAGTAGCAGGTTTTCTGGATTTATGGATGGAAAGACAATATTCAGTCTTGAATGTAACCATGGGTCCAGTTTTCAAGTCTGTAAATAATAAACTGAGAGTTTGGATAAAAAAAATTATATATGACTCCGTCCTTCATCTGTATTCGGCACCATGTCGGCACACGCAGACGTCTAACGTGAAAGCAGAGCGTTCGATCGCGAGCGGTCTGATGACTCAAACCCCAAACTCCTGAAGTATTCGGATTCGCCAGGCGTCCAAAAATGCACCAATGGAGGTCCGCGATAAGCCTTGGCCATGCGCAGATATGAAATTGGGTACATTGATTTATGAGTTCAGGTTTAAAATGAACCTATTATTCTCCAGAAGAAGAAGAAAAGATAATGCTGAGGGCTATTTAGACATTTTATCTGGAAAATGAGTGCACACAAGATTAATAATTCACTTATTCCCAACATACTTGCACTTATCTTTCACAAATCCTGCAGCGTCATCAGGTGCACAAACACACACACATTTTCGGCCTTTTTTTTAGGTCTAAAGTGTAAAAAAAAAATCTACACCAGGTACACACACACACACACACACACTCTACACTTTGTGGTAGAGATTTCTCCTTCACCTGTCCTATCTTCTAGGACACTCTTCTTCTCCACTTCTCCGCTCCTCTATCTCTCCTCTCTCCACGTTGCTTTTGAGAGGAAGCACTCTCTTGCTCGGTGTGTCTCTTATCAGATGAGATAAGGCCGTGAGCTCGGGTCCTAATAGCGTCTCGGCACGAGGCGAGATTCTTCTCACGTGTGTGCGCCTGAACAAACAAACACATCATCCAGCCGCAGGACCATACATCATTCCTGCACGGCAACGCCGCACCTTAGCACAAAAAAAAAAAACGAGCTCTTTCATCAAACCAGGGGTTTTCTCGCTCGAGGACGTCGTCGCAACACTGGGGAAATTTCCCAGCAAACAAGTGCTCATCAATCTTTCAATCTTCATAAAGGCGTCCTTCTTTTACAACACGTTCAATTACTGCTTTTAATTGCTACGCTATAGGGCCAACATTTTCTGGACACCCGACTATGTGCTTTTGGAACCATCCCATACATTTCACACGGAATTCCCATTTACTGTTATAAGAAGCTCCATTCTTTGAAAGATATTAGATTTCCGAGTTTGCTTGTGGAGCCACGAGGGCTTTAGTAAAGTGATGTTCAGAGCTAAAGATCTTCCACTCCAACCCATTTCTTCTCGAAGCTGGCTTTGTACACAATGTCATGCTGGAGCAGGATTGGGTCTGAAAATTCCACATCTAAAGACAAGGTAACCGTTTGAGGAAGAACCGCATATGCCTGGAAAAGACCGGTGTCCTAATACTTTTGCCCAATACAGTGTATATGCATCACAAATTAAATCGAGAAATGAAAGAGAAAAAAATAAAACATACTGGGGCAGTAATTACACTGCCCCATGCTCCCTCTTGTGAGCATTTTCAGAAGGAGCGCTGGACAGGAGCGTTATTGAGAGGGTTGCCAAATATACAGTATTTACACCTTTTTTTTTATAAAAGCTGCTTTAAAATATTCTCTGCTGCCACCAAGTTCTTGCTTTAGAGAAAAGGATCACAAATAAAATCTCCCCAAAAAATTTGGTTAACTGCCAGATGTGCAGTTTTTACTCTACATAGGGGTATTTATATTAAATCTATAATAAAAATACAGACAATAATGAATCACATACATGAAGTACATTTATGCAAACAATAAGATGTGTAATTATTTAACGATGGAAAATAATGCTACTGCAAGTGGATAGGATGTTGAGTTAATTCCAGGGTTGCAGGTTTTTTTAATATATATATATGTATATATATATGTATATATATATATATATATATATATATATATATATATATATATATATACTTTAAAACTATATATTTTTTTGCATTGTTTGGTTGCCAATATGATCTTGTTTTCTAGCAAATTACAAATTAAATTAAATAAATGTCTTCAGAAAATGGCATATTGAACGTGTTAAAAAATATTTCTAATATAAGTAGACGGGAGATTTAATGAGGGTTGCAGATTTTTTTTACTTTTTTATTCATCCGGCATGATTTAAAGCAAATATGCTCTATATTATGCTCTATATGCGGGAGAAAATGAATGAATGAATGAATGAATGAATGAATGAATGAATGCTCTATATTAAAAAAGCAGTAAAAAAAAAAAGAAATTCTCCATGAGAAGGAGAAGGGTAGCAGATTTTAACCTTCTGAGATTCATTAAACCAACAAAACACTGCTCTGAGCATCATGCAGCGTAAAGCAACAAAGAAAAAAGGTGAAGGGATTAACACACACACAAAGATTTATTAAGCCTCTTTTCTACCTTAGCTATTTTATCCTGTGTGTGTGTGTGTGTGTGTGTGTGTGTGTGTGTGTGTGTTATGTGTTATTGCGCATGGGAAATTATGTCTGCCATTTCCTGCACTATTTAAAGTGCTCACCCACCGGGGTAGACGAGAGAGTTTGGTGAATGTGGCTGCAAAGGTTCAGGAGCTATAACAGTTCAACTTCTCTTGGAAGTAACCTGTGCTGCTGCAGAGCTGTTTCTGTTGCAGAGCTAAATCTGTCCCCAAATGTACATCTCTGGCATCAGGAGAACCTTTCTGAACCTCTTCTTCCCTATGAATCATAAATATGAGATCTATTATCTTAGTGACTGGTTGCTTTAAAACCTCAGCATTTTTTTTTCACCCTCTAATCAAATCTCTCATTTGTTTTCAGCATTGGTTTAATCAGCCAGACCGGTGCGCATGCCAGCAGAAGTTTTCCGGCTCGGGATCAATAAAGGTAGAGGCCTATTGACAAAAGCGCGATAGAGGCCGGCCGTCTGAGCGACTCGTCTCTGCACGGCCCTATCGATTTCATTTTCCCCCGAATCCGTCTGCCCAAGAAGGCGGCCTTGCACCTTTTGAATTTCATGAGGCCTCGGACAGGCGTTATCAATCAAACATGGAGAATGGCCAACGCTGGCTATGAGTGGGTTTTGCTGTCCAACCAGGACAGGTCATGGGAATGATGGCACTCTCCGGAGGATGTTTCACACAAACATTGACAGACGCTTTTTTATCATCCTTTTAATGAAGGTTTGCTTTTTTTTTCCCCCACCTTCTGCTTCAGATGTCTTTTCACTACAGTAGAATGCAGTAGGACAATTGCTGATTGTTCAGTCATTTTAGATCCTTTTAGATTCATCTAGATGTTTGGATCGGCTGTGAGATAGGAAAATAAAGTCCTGAATGGCCACAAATCTCTACGAGCAAAATCTTGTGAATCATCTGAGCAAATGAAGAGCGAATGGGGTCTAAATGTTAAATTGGATGTTCAAAAAGCACATACCGATCTTATGGTCCACAAACGTTCGGCCTTATAGTGAACTATTAAACACGACGTATTTGTTTGACGCTTTTGCTTCTCCGAAGAGCTCCTTAAAAGCACGTGAATCAGATTCACTGGATTCTTACACTGGTTTCCTGGATTCCCTTCTAATTCTGATCTCGAATACACATTTTGGCATAAAACAATAAATCGAAAATAAATGTATTCTCTGAAATTCTATATAGATTCCATTTCTATTTTAATGAGATGTTTGATTAATGATAATAAACTCTGGAGTTACAGCTGCAAGAAAAACCGCCCATTGCAACCACTGGATCGAGACCTCCTACACATCCTGCATTAAAATAACATGCTTTTTTTTATATCTTTATTAAACACCATTTAATCCTTCAGAGTTCTAACTGGGGGGAAAGAAATACAAAAGAAAACTGTGAGGGACCTTATAATTGTCCTCCTTCAGAAGTGAAAAAACTTCCATCAAACATTTCCTGTCGCTGCTGCACAACAGTCGGAGGAATTTAAGGCCATTCTTCCAGACCTTGTATTGAGCCTGATGTGACAGACCATTACCCCTGACATTTTCATGCTACGTGTATAAATTCATTGTTCTCTCCAGTTTTTGAGCGCTCCAAAATTAGCCCCGTGCTGTGATCCTTTCGTTAACGGACTTCAAGCTGAACTGGAATCTTAGTTCACTTAGACACCACAGAGTAAAATGGTACCGGCGGGAAAAAAAAAAAAACAACAAAAAGAAAAACGCTGCTGCGTATCAAGTTTGCAAAAGATCACCTTAATGTTCTGTACTGAATTTTATTTTTTTATTTTAGTAAAAACCTTTTGACACAAGTTGACAGCCTTTTGACAAGTTATATTTAAAGCAAAGTGCCACTGCCCACCAAAAAACGTGAAAAATGTTCTTGAAACCATGACCCTACAAATCGCTGGCCTGTTTAATAAAAACGACTCATTCATGCACTTATCCGACCAACCAATCAATATCAGCGATGCGATCCGTCCGACGGTTAAAGAGTGGTATAAAGTATATAAGTGGATTCGATAGAAATGACCGCTGTAGAAGTTCTCTACAGGTTACCTCGTCGTTTTAGTGGCACGTTAAAAAATACAGGGGTCGACTCTAAGGACGGTTACATTCTCGTGCTATTGGAAAGGGAGAGGTGTTTCTCAAGTCTAGACTCTAAAACGTTATTCTCGCAGAGCTACGTTTTTATTCTCGTCATTTCGGCTTTATTTTTAGAGGGCTACCGCGTCCGTCTCGTAATTCAATAGTCGAAAAGCACACAAACCATGTCGTTGTGTTAAAGTAGAGCTGGATTCTGTAAAACAGGACTGCATTTAAAGTAATAAGTGCTCCCTTTAAACTTTCACCTGAAGAAAACGTACAAAAGTGTTTGCCTTCGAATGGATCCTGATTTATTACGGCTTTAATGTTCCTGTTATTGTTTTTGCCACAAGGCTCTTTGTTAATCAACTCCGTTTATGTGAAAAGACTCGAATGCGACTCTCAGCACATCGATCTATTAATAAAATGATGATTAATCAAACACTGAAAAATCACACAAATAAGGTCACGGGTGTTGTGGCGAGTTCGAGTCAGGAGTTTCTTCCATCGGTGCTCGACGCTGATTGGCGGCTTGCTGCGTGTTTGACCATTTAAGTTTTTATCCTCAAAAATAAAAAGACTGATATCGCGAAATCTAGTTGAGCGAAAAGTATGAAAATCGACTTTGAAATGTAGCGAAGTTCAAGTAAGAGCCTCCCCAAATCTAAATACTTCAGTAAAGTACAGATATGTGAAAACGCTACTTAACTACAGTAACCAATTACGTTTACTTTGTCCACCGCTGTCGTAATTTCAACTTTATTCATCTATTGCTACGACTTTATTCTCGTAATCTTAGATTTTTTTTTTTCAGTTCAGTTCAGGTTTTTTTTCAGTTTCACTTCAGAGGTCACTAATCAGAAAAACAGTGAATATAGTTATGGCTATGGCTTCAGCATTAAGAAAACCGTTTCTACCGTTCTACAGGTTCACGTGAACCTCCTGACGTGGCATCTGTGTGCTTTAATGTCCTTTACGTGATTGGATGCTTGGAGTGTTCCTATTAAAATGACCAGTGAGTCTAAGTACTGTGTATACTGTGTATAATTCCCTGCTCGCGTGTACGATTGTCGTTTAAATGCCCAAATAAAAAAATGCCTCACTGAAAGAAAGGAAGCACGACGGTAATTAAAGCCCCAGGCAGCACAGATCACGTCACGTGCGGGTATTATATTCAATAACGTGTGAAGCGTTGCACGTGTAGCATTTAACGCTCCGACGCCCCTTTGTCGAGTCAACCTGCCAATGGTGTCGTCAAGGCAACAACCTTGCACGAGGGGCCAGAGGGAGGTATTACGCTAGCTAACGGTGTCCTACCTGTGGAACGACGTTCTCCTCTCTGAGCTTTAGTGCCATGTATTCCGTCAGCTTCAAACACACAGGGAATGAAGTGGGCCATAAAAAGAAAACAGACACATTATTTCAATTCCTCTTCAAACGGTTTCATAAATTTCCCTGTTTATTTTCTATTTAAAGCATTCAAACTGCACAGAACGGCTACAAATGAAAGGCAATGCAAATAAATCCTGCAAAAAAAAATGCTAACAAGCGAAATGTGTGTGTGTGTGTGTGTGGGGGGGGGGGGGGGTGGTTGAGTGAAGTAGGGGTTGGCAAACACAATGGATTCCCAAATCCCATGTCGGATTTGATCTTCCCGCTTATGGTGCTGGGAGTTTCTGTAATTACAGCAAATTGTCGAGCTGCGAGAGTCCTTGACCCACTTCTGACGTCTTATCGGCGGCGCCAAACGCGCGCTCCGACTCCCGCTCTCTATCTGCCTTTCTCCTTAGACTTGTTCATTTAGCCAACGAAAAAGGAAAACTTCTCTGAAATATTGGACTTGTGGGTAAAAAAAAAGAAACTCGAGTGTGTAAATGCGTGTTTTGTGAGATAGACGATGGACACATGCCCAGGCTCTTCAGGCAGAGAAAACTCGTTCCAGCAGGCGGAATTACTCTGGCCCTCTCTCTCTCTATGTCACATTTGGCGCTCCGGGCCTGGCCTGGCACAGCACCTCATCATCTCCCTAACCCAGACACAATTCAGTACGCCGCTGCAATCCACTTTGTAATGGGAGGCTTTAAGTGCAGCCGCCTGGAGGGAGGCTGCGGCCACATTATATTTTCACTTGATCCATTTCTTTCCTGAGAGATTTGATGGTTTTCGCTCCGGGTGATGTTCGACGCTCGAACATCTCTCTTTTAATGCCGCGCTGTGAAAGCGAGCGCATCCTGACATGTCCTCGTGGGGGGGGGACGCACCTAGCTTTGGGTTGGACTGCTGATCTGTACATCTTCATGTCATGCCAAGGCATCTTTATAGCAATGTTGAGTTTATGGTGCAGGACGTCTTCAAAATGTTCTCCTGAAAAGGATGATGACCCCTTTTTCATCGTCGGAGTCTGTTGACCAGAACGACGCAATCTAGACTTCGATATTAAAAGCCTTTAAAGAGCAATTGGAGCCGATGGTGAAGTGGAAAAAAAAAACCTAAAAACAAACAAAAAAAAATGCCATGATTCACATATGCACACTTCTTCGAGTGCCAGCGAGCAGGAAATGCTCCTAAGGTTAATTACAAAAACCTTCGCAAGAGCTTAAAAAAAAAAAAAAAAAAAAAAAACAGCTGAGCACTCCCAGCCCACGGTAATCAACAGACTAAGACACAGCTTTAGCAGAGAACATACATCAATGTCACTCGGCTCTTCGTCTCCAGAACTACCGCTCCATACCCCTGTCGTGATGCACCGTGACCTGCGTGCTAAATATACCTGCATCCTAGACAGGAAGTGACTTCGCATCGCGTTGTGCTGTTCCATAATAAATATATGTATTGTCATTCTGACAATAAGTCTGTACAGGTTAATGTTCCAGAGAGGAGCATGTGATCTCCAGCCTGCCTGCTTCATAATCAGTACTGAGTCTGGGCTGAATAGATAGCAAGTCTCTTGACATTTTTTCACTGTAGTTATTTCTCATTGATTAGGACCAAGCGCTGCAGCCTCATGTAGCAGTATATTTGACTGTACAAACCAGAGTTAATAAGCACCAGCTGTTTTTTTCCCACTGGCTAAGAAAAAAAGTCCTTGTGCACTTCTCAGGCTGCAATTTGACAACACCATCTATTCTCTCCTGATTGCGCAGATAAGGTGCGAGCTATTATTCCTGTTTGTCAGGCATTATGCTAAACGCGCTTTTTTTTTTTTACCTCAGGGAAAAGGCACACCCGGAGCAAAGAGTGTCTCTGGCAGTACAGTCTGTAAGTGCTATAGATTTATCTATTCTAAGGAAAAATTCCCAGTGCAAGAAGTTGTTTGATTTTGAAATGAATCCTTTGTTTTATCTATGCACAGATTTAACTAGCGACATACACCAGTCGAAAACACAAAGAGACTTAAACACGTATATTTTATGGTCTTAAATGTTTAAAAGGGGAAAAACGTAGTAAGCTCTTACACTGTATGCGAACTCTGTCTGCAAGAAACCATTTGCACAGCTGCCAATTTACTTATGAATTTCCGTGATCCCTGTGACTGTGCGTGCAGCCTGGTGCTGCCATCTGTTGGCCTATTATAAAAGTAGTGTCAAATCTTTTTGATACCACCTCATTTATTTATATATATATATATATATATATATATATATATATATATATATGTGTGTGTATGTGTGTGTGTGTGTGTGTGTGTGTGTGTGTGTTAGAGCTGTCAATCGATTAAAATATTTAACCGAGATAATTAAAGTTTTTAATACTCTAATCAACATTACCATGGATAACTATATAATCTATGCAAATGTATGTTCATTATTAGTGAAACCAAACTCACCATACAGCATGAAAACTAGACATGATTCAAATGTCATACATGTTTTATTTGTATTGGACACATGAAAAAAAAAGAACATAGAAATACCGGGTTGCCAAAATCATCATGACACCAAACGGAACTTTTGCTGTTTCCACACGGACGGTTTTAATTGACGGATGTGTGCATCATGGTCAGATTTTGGTTGATTTTAAACTTAAAAGGTTTAGTGATTGAACATAATTTTATAATTTTTCAGGGTGGTTTATTTATTTATTTTGATATCTGAGTAATGAAAGGACGTCATGAATAAATTTGTGTTGCTGTGAAGGTTTTATATATATTATATATATATATATATATATATATATATATATTTATATATATATATATATATATATATATACCGTATTTTCCGGACTATAAGCCGCTACTTTTTTCCCATGTTTTGAACCTCGCGGCTTAAACAACGAACCGGCTAATTTATGGATTTTTCCTGGGTTTTTCCCTATTTCACAAACTTCAAGCCAAAAAACTGAGCCCCATAACATTAGACCAATTAAATGTTCTGAGCTGCACGGCATCGGGAGAAAAAACTTCCAACGGTGGTGCACGACGATGACAAAAGATAAACTCCCGAGAGAAATAGTTGTGAAAGGAAGGAGGAAGACAGTGAACAATGACTTTCTTGGTAGGCTGCTGTTTAGATACAAGCCGTTGTAACGTGTTGAGTCTGGGTCATGGGATAGCTCGCTAACTCCAGTTGCAACAGAAATCATATAAGCACAGACAGGTTTCCAAAACTCGTGCTTTTTTATTTTTCTTGGCAACAGCGTTACGGGTTAGTCAAAGAAACTTAGAAATGAGCATCAGAAAATGATAAGGACATATTCCTCGGTCTTGCACACATGCAGTAATAGCGGGAAAATGCAGTGCCAGGCTATTCCCAAAATGCCGCTCTGCTCTTAAAGGAGCCACAACATATTTCACCCCTTACACCGTGTAACAGACACTGTCTTTCGTTAAAGACTGTGTAAAGCTCATTAGTTTCAGTGTAGACACTGCGGCTTATACACAGGTGCGGCTTATTTATGTTCAAAATAAAAATCTTTGTTAAATTCAGTGGGTGCGGCTTATATATGGGTGTGCTTTATAGTCCGGAAATTACGGTAGTTACGTATCTATTAAGTCCTAAAAAGAAAACGATCATATCAGAACTGTTCTTTTACATACAACCAAACATTCACTTGACTGATGAAACTGTCAGAAGTCCAGTGTTTTACTTGGACGGCAATCAATAATGAATCGTCTTGCAAATGTCAATTAATGTATCAGTCTCTTTACTTCATTTGATTTGTAGGTTGTAATTAAATGATTGTCAGTTATGAACTTTACGTTCAAGCCGCTCCACTCACGCGTAGTGACAGTGCCGAGTGAATTATATTCTCCTGTGATTGATGGGATGGTGAACAGATTCCTGGGAGGATACTAAATAAATGTGTGTGTGTAAGAAGGTGATCGAGCAAAAGAAACATGGAATAGCGCTGTATATATGCTCTATGACCGCTTAGAATTTTCCGGAAGCTTTTCCGGAGTTTTTTTTTTGTTTTCAGCGAGAGCCATGCAGAGCCAGTGTTACACTGTTTAGAATTTGCATAGCGCTGCATGCACACGAGAGATTGCCCTGCAGCCGTAAAGTTTTAATGTCACATGGAAATTAAAAGGCTTTTACTTTCACCAGAGGGCTGAATTTTAATACAGACCCCTGCCAATACACTGGAGATTCGGACAGGTGACAAGGTCAGTAAGTACTGATTAAATAAGACGGGGAGGCAGCAGGGGGAAAAAAAAATACAGAAAATTTTTATTATATACCTTTTAGTAGTGGAAATGAGCTCTGGAAGCTCGTCTTTTCTCCTATCCTTGAGCTTCGGTCAATATTCAATATTCATATAAGTGCAAAAGTATTCGGACACCTGCCTTTTCCAGCCACGTATATGGTTCCTCCACTACAGTTACAGATTTTCTTTGGATGTGTGTAAGCACGAGATTTTCACTTCATTTGCATTGGGAGGCCTAAACCTATTCCAGCATGGCAATGCTCCTGTGCACAAAGCCATCTCCATGATGATATGCTTTACATCTCAGATCTCCTGCTATAGCGCGCCAAACCTTTTGAACACCTTTGGGATGAATGTGAACTCTGACTGCACCCCAGGAACCTCCTCACCTTCTCACCTCTATCAGTACCTGAGTTTAATAACACCCTTATGGCTGAATGAATTCTCACAAATCTCCGCAAATCTTGAGGAACATCTTTCCAGAAGTGTGGCGGATATTATAACAGCAAAAGGGGACCTCATCAACCCCACTAGACACCTTTGGGATGAATTGAAGCGCTGACTGATCCCCTACAGCCACAAATACAAGGTTGTTGGGGTTTTTTTTCCTTCTGCTTACAGAATCTAAATGAACACAATCACTGTAATAGATCCCTGCAAAGTGAAAAAGAGTTACTTCTCGGGTTGTCAGCAGTCAACATGTTCGTTGGTTTCTTTCAAATCTGGAATAACTGGTCGCAGCCGGAGAAAGGTGTTATGTTGCGGACAGCTTTGCTAACATTTCTGACCATGGTGTTAACACCACTCAAATAAAGCTCAAAAAGCTAAAGTAATTACATACACTTTAACAGAATTAATTAAAAAAGGATGATTGTTGAGGGTGACAGATGTATAGACTTTCATACAGCCGTTATCTAATCAGCCAATCGTGTCAGAGCAGCGCAATCCAAGAGATCATGCAGATTTCGTGTAAAACGTGAAGGCGTGAAAATTCCCATGGGATCAGCGGTTTCTGAAATACTCAAAGCAGCCTGTCTGGCCCCCGACGACTAGGCTGCGGAGGAAGTTACTACATTTTCCTCTTTTTGATGTATGATGTGAACTTTAAATAGAGTTCTCGGCTTGTAGCTGCTTGATTTCATACATAGTGCTGCTGCTATTTATTGGCAGATTGGATCACTTCAAAATGTGCAGATGTTCCTATTAAAGTGGGGATCGAATATAGCAGGGATGGGATTCACTGACTCGCAGAAGTTGACGGCGTGATGCATCGATTAAAAAAAAAAAGGCATATTGGCATCAGTAAAAAACGATGTATTTCTATAGAATTATTAGCGGATGCGCTTTACTTTGATCATTTGGAAAGTGATCAATAATTTGTGACCAATATTCGATATGCGGATCGATTTCTCGTCGCTAAACTGTTTCTCGAGCACGCTGCTACTGCTACTGCACATGAATATGACGTATCACATCACCACGGAGACCGAGGCGTGTTCTGAGAGTCACATAGAATAGAGATTAACATGGCAGAGGTAGAGCTGCGTCTTCCTGGAGACGCAACAGGAAAAGAACATCTGGTTGAATTTTTCATTTTCTTGGCTTTGGCTTGGATTCTTAATGGACTCATGCCAGTGAATTTTGAGGACTGTTGCCAGTTACAGATGTAACATGGTGCTGCTAGCTTTATTGCCCTCTTAAATCTACCATTGGACATAACCCAGGTGCCCATTTTGTAACAAGCAACCATTAATAGAGCTCCTGGTTTAAAACTCTAGGGTCTTCCATATGGAACATTTCTCTGAACCAAATCATTTGGGGTTTGAGAATTTCGAAGAACTTAAGTACTGAAATGCTGGGTTTGCTTGTGCTGCTCAGTGGTGATGGCTTTGCTGTAAGAAGCCTGTACCCCTCATGTTCTAGCTCTGTAGAATGGTGAGGCCACATGGTGCAGACCTGCTAAGTGCACCTGGCATCGTACAGAACCCAGACTGTCAAAGATCCAAACTATGTCCAGACCAAGATATCCCATTGCTAAGAATAATGCTTAAGCCGGCTTCTCCCAGAGAGGGATTAGTAACTGCATGGAGCTAATGCTCCAATCCAAACAACACAATAGCAAAAAAATGCCTATGCATACCATGAACACAAGACTAAGTTTTGCAATTTATATAGAAAAAGCAGAAGGTTTATCTGGTAAAGCTATGAAAAGATTTTGATACATGAATTCTGATTAAATGTTGAGCACTATATAGAACATCTCTTCCAGACAAAACTAAACTAAGGAAGGAATATAAAACGGAAGGCTGCTCATTGGTCTTTAAGGAGGGATCTGTTTAGGTGCACAACTTTCAATGCTTTGACATGTAGTAGAATTAGCCACAGGAGATAAGGGAGTGACCAGAGATGGACTCAAATTCCTCAGTGGGGAAGGACCCTCAGTGGCAGTTTGACTAGAGAGGTCCGTTCAGCAATGCTATTAGCATACTGCATATTTACACCAAATGCAAGGCAAAGCGAACAAATCAGAGCACCATGGGACACCTCAAGCAGGGACAGCATGACGGAACGAGTGCCATAGTGAGCAACAACAATAGTTCATAGTCGACTGAGAAATGGATAACAAGGTAAAAGGCTTACAAAGGAACCAGTCATGCGGTATTCCACATTCGGAACGATCGGCTTCAATTGTACGACGAGTGCAGGAACATAAAAGCAAGCGCATGACACGATCCCCGAAACTACTGGGTATTTTCACCCGTATAAATTCTCGAATCGGTATTATTTGGACCTGCTGCATTATACTGTGCTGCTATAACGGATTTGGAAAGTAGCGCCCACGCAGAGATTTTTGATCTTTATCATCGTCCCTTGTCCTCCTGTAGCTCGAGAGAACGCAAAAACGTGTGAACTAGCTCAGCAAATTTCGCCTTCCTATAGTCAGGCTTTGAGATGAAAGAGGAGGAAGCAGCGGAGGCCTGTCAAAAAACTGCTGCCTTCACAGTGGTGTGCGCACGTTATCGGGGCGGCGGTGCAAGAATTTTTTTTTGCGCTTCTTCTCTTTTCCCGCTGATCATTTTCCCGTTTTTTTTGTGGTTTTTTTCCCCCTGACAGATAGCTGCAGCAGGAGAGAGAGAGAGAGAGACGAGTGAATATATATAAATATGTGATGAAATGCGGATGAAGGTCGTTCTTCAGGAAACATCTGAGATTTTTAAAAGCAAAATGCTCACCAACGTTTGGAGTATTTCCTCTTTAACAAACCCTGCGTGCCTTCTCCAGTTAATGTTTCTGAAATGATTCATACCCACAACCCTTTTGCTAGTATTAATAAATACTTGGTTTTCAAAGGGAAGAATGCCAGAGCTCTGTTTTGAGGCAGAAAGGAGATCGACTCCCCCACCCCTGCTCTCATTCGGCCACACACCTTGCAAAAATTCATCCGACTCTTTCAACTGTTACTTCGTTTCACCCTTTAGCCTTGTTAAGGCGTATAGCTACTAAAATACGCATGAAAAACATGCTGACGTGGTTTCAGTCCTGAATATCCAGTGATCTAAAGTCTTGTCTTCATGATCTGCTGTACCATAAATAGCCAAGAAATCTATTAGTGCACAAAAGTCTAGCAAGTTGGACGAAGTCCTGTTTTATGCTGACGTTGTGCCCAGGCTAGACCAAATATGGAATGAGAAACCATTCTTACCTAGCAATGTCATCCTTCTTAAATTGACAGTGAGACATAAAAAGGAAGACATCCTTCAAGATTCCTTCTGGCACCGAAGATGTGGAATGAACTTTGACTTCATGTATGAAAAGACCTACCTTCTTCAGAAGTACTTCAATTGTGGTCACTCTTATAATAGGGCATGTGACAGTGCTCAGAATCTAACCAATGTTCCTTGGGTCACTGTAAAGGCCGTTGTCAAGTGGAGAAAGTGAGGCACCAGTGGCACAGAACAGAACATTCCTCCAAAGGACAAGAAGAGATCCCATCAAGAAGCCTGCCAAGAATCCTACAGTTACATTAAACGAGCTGCACAAATACCTGGCGTGTTCTGGACATTCCCCTCAGGTCAACAGACTCTCGGATTCTTCACGTGTTCGGACTTCAGGGTATAGAGCGACTAGACGAAAGCCTTGTCCTTCTCTGGAAAAACAAACAAACAAACAAAAGAAATTCTGTTAAAATCACCCCAGAATTTGTGGAGATCCACAACCACAATGGTGTTAGTAAAGTCAGGTATTGATGTTTGAATCTTCACGCCAGGATTCCATTTCATCCCAAAGCTGTCAACCCTAAAAGGCCACTCAAGATCTTCCACACCCTTTCAACCCATGTAAAGCAGATCTTCATGGAACTTGCTTTGTGCACAGGGGTATCGTCATGCTGGAGCAGGTTTGGGTCACCTAGATCAAAGGAAGGCAAAATTTCATGCCTCCACATGGCTGGAAAAGTGAAATGTTTAAATAATATGGGAGGAAAAAACAGACTGATATTATTTGTGTGTGTGAAAAAGGCTGTTAGCATAAACACTGATTGACCTCTTGCGCAAGACCCTTAACCATGCGATTTAAAAGGAATGGATATTCCTAGTTCCGTGCATAATGACCAGGAAGATAACAGCATTGACCACCATCGTGAATGTTTGTTTACTATTCGGCCAAATGCTTTTTATACTGTTTATACGAGCAGATTTCTCTTTGATAGGGATAATAAAGCAGTAGCACTGAGGCTCGTCCATAAGAGAGAGCTACTCCGGGCAGGATTATCAGTCAGCCCTTGCTGTACCCAGCTCTTTGTTCTGCTGCCATGCTCTGTCTAATAAGATTACACACACACACACACACACACACACACACACACACACACACACACATGCATGCATACTTCCATAGACAGACAGTCTATCAGCCACTTTCCCTTGATCCCGCATTCCCTCGTATTCCCACATCAATACTCATCCGAATGATGGGTCGGAGACTACAAACGAATCTAGTCTAAGGATTAGAACTTCACGCAGGATGAGTATCACGTTAGGTGACCCCGGAATAGACGATATGCCTAAAGAGAGAAGATTTGGCATTTTGCCTCTATATATATACTTTGTGTATAATTTGACATGGAGGTTATTCACTGTCAGCTCTCTTTTCACTCTTTCGGTTTTCTCTCGCTTACTCCGCCACACTCTTTCCCCCTCTCTTTCACACACACACAGGTTTTAAAACTCATTACCATTTCCCAGATTAGACTGCAGAACGCAAACAATAAAGTTAATTAAGACTGATAATTATAAGGCAGGGCGATGGATGGGAGGGGGGGAATCTGACACACCAACTGGAGCTAAGCAGCTTTTTATTTTTCTTTCATTCTGACAGGCGCAAAAATGTTCCTCCGCCACGTGTTTTGGAGGGGAAAAAAAAACAACTTGACTCTTCTTAGACATACAGGAAAATTGCAGGATGATCTAAACCCGGACATTGAGCTTGGATGGGACACCATTCCAGGTCGGGGAACCATCATACTTACTGTACGTTCACGCATTTCTTCACATCTAGAGGCACTGTCTATTATCCATTCTGGCCACAAGCATCATTTTTCTAGGTGGAAGAAAACCAGAGAACCTAGAGCAAACCCGGTGCAGGCAATGAGAGAAGGAGTTACCCTGGAGCTGTCAGGCGGGAAGTTGACCCGCTGTGCCACAGCGCCAACCATTAAACAAGCATGACTCCAACAATCTTTGTGTTAAGCAGATTACCAGCACTGCTATAAACGTTTCCGAACCGGTTTGCATAGAAATAAGGAGGATAACCGGAAACTGAATGCCCTTAAGTGGCCTATATAGAGCTATCGAACCGTATTGACCACATTTGAGATGAACGTGAACGCTGACTGCACCCCAGGCCTCGTCCACCTACCACCTACATCCTCGTCCTTCTACCTGACTTTACTAAGACCTACATCGTCCCAGAAGAGTGACGGATATTATAACAGCAAATGGGGAATAAATGTGAATAAATGGGGAATAAAAAAAACACACAATCTTCTGCTCGGGTGTCCACAAACGTTTGGACATATAGTTTCATTCATAATATTTTCATTACATGTCCATCATTTATCATTCATCCATATTACTTTGTCATGGAAATGCAGAATTATGAAATAATTGTGGGTCTGCCTGTAATAAGAAATAATAGATGATATTATATCTGTCTTTAGAAATCATTTATTAAAAAAGCATTCTTAGGCAGATAGGCAGGGTGAAGATCATTTCTAAGACAATGAAGATACAAGTAATGGCCATGATAGCATGATATGGTGAAAAAAATTTTAAAAAGAAATAAATAAAAAAGCCTAACGATATAATAAAATGTTCTTACGTGGATAAGACTCGAGCTTTGTTCATTCAAATGCTGTGCTCAATTTTGCATTGGAGCTATAAGATTAATAAAAAGTCAGAAACAAGCAATAGAGGTTTGCTTTACCCGGTTTGGACGCTGTTTATGGATCAATTAAGGTGCAAAAGTGTTGGCACGCCTGACTTTTCCAGCCATATGGGGTTCTTCCACAAACTTGTAGGCCCAATATTGCATATCCATGAAGATATGCTTCACATGGACTGGAGTGGAAGATCTCCTGCTATCAAGCTCTGACCTCAACCCTATTGGGATGAATTGGAATGCTGATTGTGAGGTTGTTATAATAGCAAATGGGGACTTAATGTGGAATCGGATGCACAAAAAGCACACACAAAACCGCAGAAAGTCTATTTGGATCTAAGCAATAATAAAATAATAGATAAAAAAAAAATCGGAACGCCATAAATTAATACAAAGTAGTTTTTAACAAAAAAACAAGTTTTTTTTCCCTTTCTATCCGAACCTTGATTTTTTTTTTTTTTAAGGAATACTTACAATTGACGCACGGTGAAACCACTACTGAAGAGTACAACAGCACTGAGCCTCCTCCTGTTACACAAGAAAACAAAGCTGGAGACACTGATCTTATACAACACGTTCTTCGAACCCCTTTTTGGTAGGTACTAACCACTACATAGAAGTGTACCACACAATACCTGCAGTTTTGGAGATGCTCTGACCCAGTGGTCAAGCCATTTTCACAAATTGTTAAACAGATCCATATGCTTGCCCATTTTTCCTGCTTGCAACATCTTCATTTTGAAAACTGACTGATCACTTGCTCCATAGCTCAAAACCCACTTATTGCTGAGGCATAAACCTATACAACAAAGAAACGAATAAAAGTGTGAATAAAACTGATTCTCTCACTACAATGGTTTCGATCAAGATTTGGGATGTTTCTTCGAATGGGTGAAACTTCTGAGCCACTTTGAGACACTGTGAGATCACCTCCAAAAACAGCAGGACTTGTTGGATGTTCCCATATGTATGAAGTGATTAGTCTCTATCAAAAGTGGTCCAAATAAAGGACAACAGGTGAACCAGCAACAAGGTCGTGTCTTGTGAAGGTTCACAGATGCTTGTACATGTGCCTCTTTGAGGTGTCACAAGGAGAACCTACAAAATATTAGAGAAGCAGTTTTAATGTTAAGGTCTGATCGAACCTGGTCAAAGTTCCCCCTTTGGTGTATGTGATCGCTTGTTAAAAACACACCACGCAATGCAAAGAAGCAGCTATTAGATTACTGTTAGAGGAGGTTCACGTTCATAGTTGCGTTCCTGGTTTTTATTGAAGAACTGGAACAAAAACAAAACAAAAACAAATAAAGCAATGAAGGTTTTTGCATTCTGTAATAAAAAAATCTCTTTTGTGTACATTACATTTATGCCGATTTGGCAGACACCCTTATCCAGAGCGACTCGCAACTGAGCAGTTAAAGGGTTAAGGGCCTTGCTCAAGGGCCCACCAGTTGCAGATTGGTGGTGCTGGGATTTGAACTCCTTCCAAGTCCAATGTCATGTATTGTGTTATCGCACTATTTTGTTCTTGCTGTTTTGAATGTTTTTGCGATTTGAATCTTCTCATTATTAAGTACTGAATTTTGAGGTGGTGGTGCGGGACGGACGGTTTCAGGAGGAAGTTCTGAGAGGAGCGCTCTCGCTGCGCATGCGCACTCCGCTCTCCGGCAGAACTGCAGACGCCGCTATGTGCCTGCGCTGAGGTGTTTTGAGAGGCAGGAAAAAGCTCTCCTTGTGGCAGAAAAGAAAAAAAAAAAAAAAAAAAAAAAAGTCCAACGATTTCCCGCAGAAATATACCTAGACGTGTATCTGTGAGCGATTTAGACCTGACCGATTGTGAAGATTTGACTGAGAGGTTTGTAAAGAATAATAACAATAATGTCATGTTAATGCCGTTCAATTTGCTGACACAAAGACAGAAAGCAGTCCGGATTTTTTTGTTTGTTTACATAAAAAAAAAAAGACGCTCCGTCGATTGCTTGTTCGGTGAAAAGAAATAGTTTCGGTTTGTTCGATGAGAGATTTTTTTTTCCTCCTTCACGCAAAACGAAACGATGAGTTCGCTTTTGTCTTCACTTGTTTTGGGCCGTGTGTGAAATCTAGGCCGCTAGCACGACCGGCTAAGTACCTCAGTCTGTAACTCAGTTTCCTTTCATAATTAGCAACACAATAATCTGTAAAAACGGCTAATTCTCTAAATCTACCTGCGACACGTTATTCTGTGAAATTCTTCTCTCTATATTGTATTTGTTTAGCTTTATAAACTCACTCGGATGAAGCTAACTGAATGTAGCATCTTAGCTAGTAAGATTTGTCTGCCATTAGCACGAGATAAAAGTTAAAACTTGCTAGTGCCAAAGTAGTATCGATTATCGTTAACTAATCCGGTGTTATAAAACCTTTTATTGTCTTTTTGTCTTCGAGAATTGTCGTAGTTGCTGTAATTTCACTCACAAAGCTGTAGAAATACTTGACAGAAATATCAAACGCCGTTTTCACCTTTTTTTTATTTTATTTTACCTTTTCTTAAAGCTTTTCTTTCTTTCTTTCTTTTTTAAATAAACTTCTGCTCGTTTTATTTTCGTCCGAACGCCTTCAGTTTGTTGCTAATTGTTAAGCTAAAGTCTTCTGGAAAACTAGAAGTTCGCG
Source organism: Silurus glanis (assembly GCA_014706435.1). NCBI lineage: Eukaryota > Metazoa > Chordata > Actinopteri > Siluriformes > Siluridae > Silurus > Silurus glanis. The sequence continues at coordinate 1,366,291 of JAAIIK010000079.1, forward strand.
TGATGACGCCATCGGGCTCATTTGCATATTAATCTATTGATCAGGATCATTTGCATATTATGTAAATGACAGTAGATGAAGGTGGAAAGTATTTTGTTTTCTTTCTGGGGTAGAATAGAATATAGTTTACGAATTACTTTTTTAACGAGAGACGAAAAAAAAAACGGTGAATGTCTGCGAAGGGAAAAAAGGGTTACTCTTATTTCTGTCTTCAGAACATAGGAAAGTGAGACAGGAACAAAAAAGTGATCAGTGCTGGTCTGTAATTGATTGCTGGAAACTGTGATTGGACATTCGGAACAGTGCTGGTCTGTGATTGGTCCTTGGAAATTGTTGTTTGATTAGTCATTGGAAATAGCGCTGATCTGTAATTGGTCATTGAGAGCAGTGATTGGTCATTAGGACAAGTGCTGGTCTGTGATTGGTCACCAGAAACTATTGTCTGTGATTGGTTATTGGAAAATGTACCCAGCTGTGATTGGTTATTGTCACCGAGAGACAGTGGCGGTCAGCGATTGCTAGGAAACTGGTAATCTGCACTTGGTTGTTGGGAACAACGAGTCTGCGATTGGACACTAGGAACTGTGGCAATCTGTGATGAATAGTGATAGTTGTTGGTAAACAGTAATTGGTCATTGCAGGGAAATAGCTGTCACCTGTGATTGGTCAATGGGAAACTATAGTAATTAGTGGTTGTTTAATAAAAAGTGATATTAAGTAATTGTATTGGGGGGGCAACAGTGATCTGTGATTGGTTATTGGGAACAGTGACTAGTTGCGATACAGCGATAAACTGAGAACAGCACTGGTCTGCGTCACTGTCGTCATTGGGAACTTTCTCACTGGTATAACTCGTATAGCAGCAGCTGTGATGTGAATTGAAGAGCCGAATGAACTCCGTCAGTCATTAGCATCTGCCCTGAAAGTTGCTAAGTTTGTTTAGGAAAAATGCCAAATAGTCTCCAAATCAAGTGACAAAGTTTTGAAAACTTTTTTTTTTGGTTTGTTTGTCTAAATTGTGTGCGTTCAGGTTTTTCTGTTGACCGACTTGCTCTTATCAAGAACTTATTTTTGCTTTTGAACAGCAAGTCAAACGTCTACAACGATTTGGCCTGTGACTGTTATCTACACGCTGAGGTATTTGTAGATGTCTGTATCCGGTGCTCTTTGACAGCCGTCAGCAATTGTTGTGATATTTTTTTTTTTTTTTTTTTAGAGGCGTCCAGAAAGTTCCAGCTGTGCTTCAGGCTTCAGTTCTGCTATAATACAATAAGGCCAAAGAATCGGCAGTGTTGAGTGTTCAGGATTGCTTTCTCTCACCTTTGCATGCCAAGAATAAAGATTTCAATGAAAGGGGGGGACACACACGCATGTAGATCGAGTTCAGTCAAATGCAGTTAAGTTTAACATGTACTCCCTTTTTATATTTGCATTTCAGGCTTCATATTGTTGGCAGTGGCTTTTCCCAGAATTCCACATCATCTGCCAAGTGTTGTGGTCTGCAAGTCTTCATCCCGGTGCCTCGTCTAATTAATTTCAGTTCGGTGAGTGAGTGCGTTCTTCGAAGAGTTTTATTGCTTTCGAAACTGTTTTATGTTGATAACCTTTGTAACCAAAAGTATTGGGACACCTGTCTTTTCCAGCCATATGTGGCTATTGGACATTTTTCTTTCACTTGAACTAAGAGACCTCAACCTGTTCCAACATGACATCGCTTCTATGCACAAAGCCAGCTCCATGAAGATAAGCTTTATATGGTTTGGAGTGGAAGATCTCCTGCTGTAAATCTCTGATCTAAAGCATATTGAACACATTCGGGATGAATTTTCACACTGACTGCACCCCAGGCCTCCTCACCTAACCTACGTGGCTGTGCAAACTCCTGCCATTGTCATGCTGGGATAGTTTTGGGTCTCTTAGTTCAAGCGAATGGAACATTTAATGCCCCAGACGTCCTGTACATCCAACTTTGTGTTTACAGTCTAGGAAAGAATCACATATAACTGGGAAAGTCAGTTGTCCCAATACTTTTGCCGATATAGTGTAGGTCAAATGTTTTTTATCGTTTAAAAAAAAAAAAAAAAAAAAAAGAGCTTTGTGAAATCATCTGCACTCGGGCTTTCATATCGCTGTCACTCACGTATGTTCCACTTCGCCGCTGAAGTGTATTGGAGCGCCGTTTTCCGATCTCTTTACACGCAGTGTAATATTAGCAAACAGGAACCTGGATATAGAAATAACACTTCCTCTATTCGAATATCACTCTTTCGCATCAGAGCAGTCATTCTTTTTTTTTTCTTCACAATATTTCTTTGACACTTTTTTTTTTTTTTTTTTTTTTTTTTTTTTTTTTTTTGAGTCACGTCAATGTAGCAGGGGAATCAGCATCTTTATCACCATGGCAGGAACACCGGCAGGTCTGGCGATATGATGCTTTAACCACGGAATGCGGCGTTTGCATTCCACCAGACGGAAGAGTCCGGAAAAAAAAAAAAATATATATATATATATATATATATATATATCTGCTTTAGACTCGTCTGAGAACAGAACATTTTCTCCCATGTGGCTTGGGCATCATCCAGGTTCATCATAGCCATGAAAGAAAATACAAGTATCTATTATAGTCTTAGTGTGTAGTTTGTTTGCTCATTCATTCATTCATTTATTTCCCATGAATCTCCTCTGGGCCAGATCTCTTTGTAATGGTGGAGTCTTGAACACTAAAGCCGGCGCAGAGGCCAGAAAAACAAGCCCAGCATTCTTTGCATGTTTTCATAGGATGCTTTGTAATTTCCCGGATAATTGAGCTGTAACCCTTCGAGACATTTTGGCAGCCTGGCGGATGCACCACTCTTCCAAGTGTTCTCCATTTGGAGATTATGGCTCTTAATGTGCTTTAGGGAAGACCGAGGCTCGAATACCTCATACCTCAAGAGTCTTCAGGGGGGAAACATGTTTCAAGCAGGCTGATTTGAAGCTTGAATGTATTTAATCATAGGGTTGTAATTAACTCCTGTGCTCGTAGCACCCTATGTGGAAATGAGCAGAAATGAATGCATATAGTGGTGACGTATGCGGTTTTATTTACATACGCGGTTTTGTCGCACAGAATTCACAAAGTTTAGTAGCTGCAGTCTTATATGATGGAATTGGACATGGTGGCAGTGTAATATTACAGCGAAATAGTTCAACGCTAGCCTAATGTGTCATGTTCATAGTCTTTAGTCACTCGAAGGGTCCCTAAATTCTGGCTAGTTTCTAAACCCCGCTGATGTAATTGCTCAGCCATCGGGCAGTCGGCGTTAATCGCGTACAAGTATTAACGCCCGTCTTGCTTCCATGTAGCGGTCATGATCATCGTGTGAACACACAAAGAGGACTCTTATTCTTGAAATCTTGTTTCCTCCTCGTGTAGGATGGGCTATGAGGAGTCTGGAGCCAGCATGCACTGTTGAAGCCGTTTCCGAGCAGTGTGTGGAGACCTGTGTCTTATTAGCACGCTCTTAAGGATGGCATGAGCAACCTGTTCCTCTTTGAACACAAGGTAATATGATCACTAACTACCAGCAAGTCGCATTCGGGGATTTATTTTTTTTCTGATTTATATGGTTATTGACAGTGTAGCTCAGTTCTCACTATTTCTGTTTATAAAAGTTGCGACATAACAGTTTATGTATCCAGGTCGAGCTTCATAAGGGACGCGAGAGGATAAAGCTGGCCATGTCACGGGTCCCGACCCCGCCTCCTCCAGGGGAGATGACCTCAGGACCTGTGGCAGAGAGCTGGTGTTACACACAGGTGAGAGAAAAGAGAGGAGCTTGAAGCCATATGTATGCAAATATCAGGTGTGATGGCCCTCAAATGCGCAACAAGGACAAAAGTATGCGCACACCTGACCATCACAAGTGAGTTTGATGAAGAAGCAGCGTGTTAAGGTCAGAGTTTGAGAAGTGTTTCGGGTGTCCTACCCTACGCAGAGCCCTGACCTCCTCAACCCTGAGGATGAACTTCAACTGGGATGACTGGGGCTTGAGATCAGACTTACTTATGCTCTTGTAGCTTTAATGAGCCACAGTCAAGCCTCAAGATCTACTGGAAAGCCTACCAGAAAAAAAAAGGGACTACATCTGAAAGATGGTTCAATAAGCACATGTATGATGGTTGGGTGTCCACAAACTTTTGGCCCCACCGTGTAAGTGCTTATTATTACACTGGAATGTCTCATGGGGGCAGAAAATGAAAATAGATATGAGAGATCTGTATTTTGCTGCTTAACTCCTACTTAACTCTGGAGTTTCAAATCACTTGATACTGGAAAAAAAAGTTTTCATGCACTCGGTTAGAGAATGAAACAAAACGACAGTCTAAAAAAATTACAACTGTGGCGTAGGTGTATACACCATGAAAAGAATCAAAAGGGATTAAGTCATTAATTCAGCGCTCCGAGAGAAGTTTTTTGGTATGTTGTGATACCTGTTGGCTAATAGAGGTGGATATAAGGGGTATTGTTCAGGGGTTTCTCCCGTATGTTCTCCACGAGACAAACTTGGCTATCACGTGTTAAAGTTTTAGACTTTACATTTGTGGTTATACATGTTATCATTATTATAAGAAGAAGAAGTAATAATGTCCAGCTGCAGACTCTCACACACCAAAGCTGCTCATCACATTGGAATGAAAATGTGTATTTTTTTGTGTCTGTGTGTGTGTGAGCCTGGTGAGAGACGGCATATAAAAAGCCGATTTTAAGGGATTTCATATGTAAAAGCATTTCTTTAAATCGGACGTTCTATTCAAACGGAGCAGATGAGTATTAGAGTGAGCGCACCTTACCCATAAACCACCTCTCGGCGTCATAGCGGAGATTCGCAGGCGCGCTTTGACACAGAAATATTGCTTAACCTTGAAAGGCCAGGAGTTGATGATGAAAGGCTTGGTCTTGTAGAAAGCATATGTCTGGACTTCGAATTTCGAGAGCGTGAAAGGTTATTTCTTTATTTTTTACATTTTTTTTTTTAAACGTTGAATTTCTGAATTCATTGCCTGTTTAGAACGGTCCATCACTTCTATTGTTAATGCATAAAAGAAATATTCTACCTGGCAGGTCAAAGTAGTGAAGTTCTCCTACATGTGGACGATAAACAACTTCAGTTTCTGCCGAGAGGAGATGGGAGAGGTGCTGAAAAGTTCCACATTCTCTTCTGGACCCAACGACAAAATGAAATGGTGGGGGTTAGCGTTCTATCAGGCCACTTGTTTCCCATATAATGATATCCGAATGTCTTATATCCAAATGTCTGCGATTCCTCTTTCTCTAGGTGTTTAAGAGTGAATCCGAAAGGGCTCGATGATGAGAGTAAAGATTATTTGTCCCTCTACCTGCTGCTCGTAAACTGTCCAAAAAGTGAAGTGCGAGCAAAGTTCAAGTTCTCCCTGCTGAACGCCAAAAGAGAAGAAACTAAAGCCATGGGTGAGCCCCCTGCCTTCGAATAAAATGAAATGGTGTGCTATTTTCTGTACAGTTGTACAGTTAACTAACCAATCATATTCACTTCGCTGTTCTTTAGAAAGTCAAAGAGCGTATCGATTTGTCCAGGGCAAGGATTGGGGCTTCAAAAAGTTTATCAGGCGGGACTTCTTACTTGACGAAGCGAATGGACTTCTACCAGATGACAAGCTTACACTTTTTTGTGAGGTATTGTGAATTTCCTTTATTTGTTGTATGAAAACGCACTATATAAGAGTAAGTTTGTGGACACGTGACCATAATATTTGCATGTTCTTTTTAAACATGGAGTCCAATATTAGTTGGGATTTGCTTAAAAAAAAACAAAATATATCTCCATGCTTTTGGGAAGATGTTCCTCTAGATTCTGGACTGTGCGCTTGGAGGTTTGTGCTCATTCAGTATAGTCAGGGACCTGGTGTAGGTGAGGTAAGGAGGCCTGAGGTTCAGTCAGTGTTCCAGTTCATTCCAAAGGTGTACAAAAGGGTTGGAGCATTATAGCAGGAGATCCAACACATCTCTTCATGGAGAAGAGGTCTCCAAGTTCAAGTGTGTCCAACTTTATGATAACCGATTGAACAAAGAACCAAATATGTCTGGAAAAATCAGGTGTCCCAATATAGTGTTTATACAATATCTGCATCATCACACTTATCAAAACCATGGCAACCTCTGTTCACGTCACTGAATTAGTCAGTAATGAGTAACAGTGCAGCTCTTGTTACACTTGAGAACAGGGTTCACTGTGCATGTCCTCCTGTTCTGATGGTTTCTCTCCATACTCATAGGTGAGTGTGGTGCAGGACTCTGTGAACATTTCCGGTCAATCCAACATGAACATGCTAAAGGTGCCCGAGTGTCAGCTGGCTGACGACTTGGGCAGCCTGTGGGAGGGATCCAGGTTCACCGACTGCAGCCTGTTTGTGGGAGGACAGGAGTTTAAAGCACACAAATCCATCCTGGCAGGTGTGCATCCTGATTACACCAACTGAATTGTTCTGTTTTTGTTGTTGTTGTTGTTTGTTTGTTTTGACCTGCTAACGCTTTCCAACTTTTTGCTTTGCAGCGAGGTCACCGGTTTTCAATGCCATGTTCGAACACAAAATGGAGGAGAGTAAAAAGGTACGGAGTAAAAAAAATACATTATTGGTTACAGTGATTTCTGTCAGATCGATCAATTTTTGAGAGGAAGAGGAAATTTCTGTAGTGTATTGGTGTATTAAGACCAGGGTTGCCACGAGGTGGAAAATCCCTGGTAAATTTCTGGACACTTTGTATGGGAACTTCATCTGGGGAAATTTGGAAATACAAAGTTACATGGACATTTTTTGACATTGAATCTGGTTGTTTTAACCAAAATGATCTCGCAAGATACGTTTAAGTTTCCTGTTATCAGCTAAGCTGCAGTTTAGTAAATTCCCAGTTTATTCACATGGAAAGTCTTGAACCCCAATTGGGACACCAGAAATAAGATGTTCAAGAAGCACACACCAAACTTAGGCACAGGCGTCCACAAACCTTTGTCCATATAGTGTATTAGATGTTCTATTAGATGTACTTTTACTTCCTGTCTTGGACTAACCTCAACATAGGATTCATATTAAGTTTCATGTTCTAATGGTCCAGTAGCATGTGTGCTTTTGGAACAGAGCCTCATCAGGTGATCTTTCAGGATCCGGTTGATTTTTATAAAGCAAGCGATTTCCTTCAGATGGTTTTTCTGTATATAAATGTAGACTTGTGTTCGTTTTTTTTTTTTTTTTTCTCCCCTCCCCCGCAGAACCGCGTGGACATCAGCGACGTCGAACCGGACGTGTTTAGAGAGATGATGGTCTTTATCTACACCGACAAAGCGCCAAACCTGGAGAAAATGGCCGATCATCTGTTAGCCGCAGCAGACAAGGTGAGGGCGGCAGTGACCGTAGACGAGTTAGCGATCGATAAGATCTTCAGCAGTGCACGAGTCATTGCTTGCTACGTTATCCTCACTTCTCGCTCGTTCTCCGCGCAGTACGCTCTGGAGAGATTGAAGGTGATGTGCGAGGAGGCTTTGTGCAACAGTCTGTCCGTCGAGAACGTGGCAGACATCCTCATCCTGGCAGACCTGCACAGCGCCGAACAGCTCAAAGCACAAGCCATAGACTTCATCAACAGGCAAGTCCGCTCTTGCCGCTCTTTCGCATCGCTCGGGTTAAGACACTCCACGCATGAGTGCGCTATACATACCAGAAAACGCGGATGTGATTACTAGGCGTACACACAACCCCCAATGACCTGGTTACATAAGTGTACACACCCTTAAACTAATACTCATCTGGGGTGTGAATACGCCAAATATAGCAACAATTTCGGGTACATGTTAAAGCCGTCAGAGATGTGTGCGCGCGCGTGTGTGTGTGTGTGTGTGTGTGTGTAAGTAGTGCCAATGTTTTTGCAACACTACCTGTTTTCCTCTGCAGGTGCAGCGTTCTCAGACAACTGGGCTGTAAAGATGGGAAGAACTGGAATAGCAAGTACGTATGCGCCGCCATGTTCCCGATATCAGCATGTCTGTTTCGAGGCAGAAGGATCAGATAGAGAATCTCGCCGCTGAACGAAGTGGGCACGAATGCGATCAGACACCGGCGATGTGCAGCGTTATCTCTGCTAATCTGTGTTTACGTGGCTAATTTTGGAAAGAGGCCTAAATGAGGATTAAAAAAAAAAATACCGCATGGTGAAAGTTTTAAGGAACAGATTTACTAAACTGTTCAGACCAAAATGGTTTTAACGCATCTCGATGACTAAACTGATGAAACCGGTAACGTAATACCCGCGCTGCTGCTGCTTCTTTTCAGCTCATGCAGCGTTCGTTGCAGTAATGAACGAGGGCTCCGTCCTAAGCTGATCACGGCGGTGACGTTATCCGACTCTGGACTTTTTATAGGTTTGAGCCACGTTCGTATCGAAGACGTTTTGTAAATTCGTTCTTCTTTATTTTTTGTTTGTTTGTGTGTATGCAAAGCAAATTTTTTGAGCAAACAATAATACATTGGATAAATGGTAAGAAATAGAAATGGTAGCTTTTGTTTGTTTTATAATAATAATAATAGGATAGAAGGCTTTTCTCACATCCAGCACAGTGAAATCATTTTATTTTTTTTTTAAGGAAAGCTCTGGTCAGAGCTCGGTGTTAGACATGATATACCACCCATGAAGCAGTATGGGTTATTATTGCCTTGATCCCTGGAACAATAAGGATTATTGCTCAAGAGCCTAACAGTGGAAGCTTGGCAGTGCTGGGACTTGAACACATGCCCTTCTGTCCAAACCCAGAGCCATTTGGCAAATGCACTTAACTTACATTTATCTCATTTAACTAACAGAGATGTTGAGGGCCTTGATTAAGGGCCCAGCAGTGGCAGCTTGGTGGTGTTGGGATTTGAACTTGCTAAAACCACTTTCCTTTATTATGCGTCTTTACTGCAGTGACTTACTTGCATTTTTTTTTTTTTCTTTGTTTTTCAGTCATGCAGCAGACATAATGGAGACTGCAGGCTGGAAGGCCATGATCCAGTCCCATCCTCACCTTGTGGCCGAAGCCTTCCGTGCCCTCGCGTCAGCCCAGTGTCCTCCGTTCGGCCTGCCCAGGAAAAGGCTTAAACAGTCCTGACCGTCGCCATGACGCGCTTCGGAAAGATGCAGCAGCCAGCCTTGATTCCTTCGTGCCCCCTTCACTCCCTTTTCACCCGTACTAAAGCCCAGCTGGAGGACTGCACTAGCTTACAGTGCGCTTTGCTCACTGCAGAAGACGACGACGACGACGAAGGAGGAACCAGCTTTAAAATGGCCGCCTCCGAGCTGGCTCCTCTCTGCTCAGTGATGTGTCATTTGATAAATGGCCTTAAAGGACATGCCTTTTCCCTCCAGGCCTGTCCGGATTGCACTAACTCTTCCGTAACACCGTAGTTTTGAGGTGATGTTTAGGTCCCTTGTCTGTGAACGGTTTTCAACGTGGGCACATTAACTGGCATCCAGAATGTTAAAGCCCTGCCTGTGATTTATGGACATTTTGGAGGACAAAAAAAAAAAACCCGTGAACTCTCGAGAAAACGGAACCACGTGTCAAGTGCGAAATTATTTCCTCGAACACTTTTTTTTTTTTTTTTTTTTTAAAGCAAGAAACCCCCCCCCATGTTGTTTTTCCGAAATGTTTACTAGCGTGTTTAACATCAGTAAATATGGGCGTAAGTATTACCTGAGATTCTGCATTAGAATACTTGGTGAAATGTGATGCATTCTTTCTGAGTATGTAATTATGAGTATTACACAAAAGCAGAACTGAACGTGTCGATATTTTGCACCTCCTTCACTATTGGGTAAATATGAAGATTTGTTTATCATATTGTTTACAAAAGTTTTTTTTTTTTTTTTTCCAACACAAGACTTATTTTTGACTTTAGTTGTATGGAGTTTATTTTCTATGATTAGCAGCTTTGCTTACTCGAAAAAATGGCAGAGTTCTTTGTGTTTGGAAAAATGTATTGTGGTTCTAAAGAACTTTGATTTATTTGCTTTGAAATTAAAACACAAAAAGCACACGAAGGCTTACCTTTTTTTTTTTTTTTTTTGCGAGGGCGGATTTTTAATACCCAAAACTGTTCGTTTTTTCAGAAACGCTACAAGGCACCTTGTATAGGACGCTGATCCTTCACAGAGCAACTGTGCATTTATGTTCACACCTAGAGGCAATTCTGCATCGTTAGAGAGTTGGGAGGAAAGTTAAAAACCCAGAGGAAACCCATAGGGATGGGGTAAAGCCATGGAAACGGTAAGCAGAACTCAGGATTGAACTGAATACCCTGAATATCTTCAGTATTCTTCAGTAACAGATCGGTTTTGATTGTGGTTTGACTCTAACCAGGACAATAAATCTCCAGTATGATTGGCCTACAGTGACTGGGGGAATGAAATGTATGTACACAATTGCTGACTTGGCAGTTACTAAGAGCGCTATAACTGCTGACGTGAAAAAATCCGATGTTCTATAGGGAAAAAAAATGGCATTGTTGTGAAATCTGTAATCAATAATGAGTGGTGAATTATTATAGAACGAAAATCCCCAGGATCAGTTAGAAACCTTTTTATACACGTGTGTCAAAATGTTGAGACAGGAACCCTGAATGTCCATTAGTCAAACCAGGACACTTCTATTTCAGCCTTTCGCCTTCTCTCTGGCATTACAATTTTTGATGTCCTACGTACAATAATCCCTCAGGCCTGGGTTCAAAATATACCAATCAATAGAGTTCATCTGTAATCATTTGGGGATCACACGTTTTTAATTTACAGAATGAATTCTACAGAATGAATCAAGATACCCGACGTACACTACGATTATAGAACGTGTGCGTTCACGGCGTACAACGGAAAAGCCGGACGCGTTAAAGGAGTGATGATCTAGTTTCTTATCTTCTCTTATGGTTTCGGAGTGAATGAACAAGCGTATGGAGGTGCGTGTGCACGTGTATGTCCACCGTTTGATGATCAAATGTACAATTTAATACTATTACAACGTTATCGATTGACCAGAACATGCAAAAACACGGAAGGTGGGTTGTGACGATTTTTTTTTTTTTACATTACGATTTTATCCCCCCCCCTCAAATAATCTCGGACCTCCGGTGAGGCTTGCTTCCAGAACTTCTGCCCACTCGCTCGTCAGAAGGGAAAAAAAAAAAAAGGTAACCAGGAAAGCCGGGGCTGTGACAAACTCCACGAGCATGGCAATCTTGAAATAATGTCTACCCGTTGGAAGTGTAAGGCGTGTCACTGTGGTAATTGTAGTCCGGACAGATTTTCTGCAGCAGTTTGTAGTCAGCGCTGAAGAAGTCAATGTAGATGCAGATGACTTTAAAGGGCTTGGAGCAGAGCCAGGAGACGTGGCTCTGCGTCTGTTCCTGGAAGCACACCCTGCCTGCGTCGTGGCTGCAAAAGGACGTCCTCTTGCTCCGGTCAGTCTTCTCGTACTCCACTCGGCAGTTGAACGACTTGTCGTCTTTTGGGACGTCCAGAGTTTCCTGTTGGCTGATCTCGAAGTCGACCACCTTGGAAGGCGGCACCAGGCTCACTGAAACGTTGCCAAGGCCTGTGGAGTTGTGGCGGAAGTAGACGCTGAACGTGCCGTTGCCGTGGTCGACAATCTTTCCAGTAATGAGCAGGTTCAGCTTGACTGTCTTTATATGGGAATGGAAGTCTCCCCAACCAAACATCTTCTTGAATTTACCAGTCTTGACGATGGGCCTCCGCTTGGCTCTGGCCAGACTTTGTTCGCTCTCCTCGGTGCGATTAAACAGCCAGGTCCAGAGGTCTTGAACTGCAAGCTGCTGAGGGGCTTCACCGGTTAAGGACGGGTGCGAGAAAAGCCACAGGGGTTTGACGAGATCCGAGCGTGAACCGTGCTGAGAAATGCTCTTGTCTTGTCTATGGTTTTCCCTCCATTCTAGCAGGCCAGCTGCTGCACTGGGCTCTGCATCACATATGACCTTCAGACACAAAACAGAAACAAAAAAAAAGTGGTTTTATTACTTTTTAAACAAATCAAGAATTGGTTTTGTAAAGAGAAAAACGTGACCAACACAATCGTACACTTAAACCTCCTTCATGGTTTCTGTGGGTTTCATGGGTTCTGTCTGGTTCATCTTACAGTTTCTACCTCATGAGTTTTTCCCTCAGTAAATTAGTAAAGGTCGACCGATTAATCAGCACCAATAGTTGATTGTTGGACCTTTCGGCAAAAATCCATACATAGTTTTTCCGGCTTTCAGTACGCTGTCATTACGAGAGCGGCCTCTAGAGGTGAATCACTGACACCACATGCTGATTGTTTTAACGTGAGACTGCATGCTGCACGCGGAGCGCTATATTTATTATTTCTAATTTATTAATTATCTAATTATATTTATTAATTAATATTCATTTATTTAATTGAGCACAGTTTCAGGATTCAGTACATTTTTTTTTTTTTTAAAAAGGCCACATTTTCAAGCAGAAAATGCACAAGAAAATGCAGCTAACTAAAGGTTTGGTTTCTTTTAGTTTGAAATACTTCCTGTACACTAATCTTCTAACACCTAATGTACAGCTGCATAACTGGACTATAATGTGGACACCTGACCATCACATCTAGATGTGGGTCTTTCTTAAACTGTTGCTACAAAATTAAAAGCACACAACTGTCCTGACTTACTTTGTCTGCTGTAGCCTCAAGATTTTCATTTACTAGCTCCATAAAGATGTGGTCCCATGCTGGAAAACCTGAGTATCCTGCACCCAGCCCTGACCTTCTCAACCCCACTGAACACCTGAGATAAACGATCATCACCAGGTCGTCCAGCCTAAACTCGGTAATGTCAGAAATTCCCACAGACACGTTCCAAAATCTAGCGGAAAGCCTTTCCAAAAGAGTGGAGGTTCCTTTAGCAGTAATCAGGTGTCCATAGATGACATTTAACAACATTACATCTATGGCATTTGCCAGACACTATCCAGAGTGACTTAAATTTATTATACAACTGAGCAGCTATGGGGTTGAGGGCCTTGCTCAGGGGCCCAGTTTGCTCTCTACGGCTCCTCATAGAGGACCATGTAATCCTTTTTTGAGAACATTTTGAAGAAATCTTCTCCAAAAAAAATAATAAATCGGTCAATCCATCTTCACGGAAAGCGTGAGATTAGAGATCTAATCCAGTGTAAGTATATTTGATTACAGCTGAAAGAAAAATAAAGTGCAAGGATTACTCTCAGGCAGGACCTCCCGAGAACGTCCTTGTTTTGTAACGTAACTGGCTTAAGGACTAAAAACGTGTCTTTTCGGCATACGGGCCTAAAAATGAACGCCTTAAAAATCCACGCTAGACTCAGCGTCACGACAAATCCGAGGTGGAAAATTGGTGGATTATGGATTTTCTTCAGAGACAGATTACGCAAATAATAAAAACCTGCTGCTGTTTGTTCCACTCGACTCCAATCAGTCAGTTTGATCTGCACTAAATACTTTACATGAACTAAGTGGATTTAATAGAGTACCTGAAGGCAAAAAAAAAAAAATGCATCTTATTCTGCCTGGATGTCTGGAAAACCTCTGAAAGCTCTACAATCGAATAAAGTCCACTGTGTTCCTCATACTTCAATTTCTGAAGATCAGTTTATTTTTTTTATATTTCATTTGTGGGTTCATTTGTTGCACACTCTCTCCTTCCTGTCTTTTTTTTCTCTCCCTTCAAACTCTCTTTGTGTCTCTGTCGTCTCTCTTTCCTTTGTCACGGACATTCGCTGTCCCTGCAAAGCCACAAACATTGTGGCTGACACACACACACACACACACACACACACACACACACACACACACAGCAAAAACAAAAGGCACCAAATCATTCGAGCCCTCACGTCCAGATTGTGTAACAGTTTCTTCCCACATGCCATCAGACTCTTCAATACAAAAAACACTGGACTGACACACACACACACACACACACACACACACACACACACGAATTGAAACTCTGCACAAATTGCTGTTAAAAAAAACCTGAGGTTACATTCATAGTACTTACTATTTTTTATACAATCAGTATTGTACGATATACACTGCTGTGTTTACTGTGTTGATTGGTGCTGCACGGTCATTGTATTTGTGTGTTTTTTTGCACACATTTGCTGCACACTTTGGGTTCATTTGTACAGTCTTTCAGCAGCACCTTGATCCTGGAGGAACGCCGGTTCATTTCGTGCTCGTATGGCTGAAGTAACAATGAAAACCAAGTGTCGTTTGTTGATTGTGTCGTCTTGTTGTCTTACTCCTTTTTCCCCCTGACTCAGCGTTTTGAATATCGAACAGATATAAAATTCTTGGACGATGAATACAGCAGAATTCATTGCGTTGCAATTTCTGCAGATCCTTTTCTCCTCGTCATGTTCTCTACGGTTTCTAAAGCTTCAGTACCTCGTTGTCACCTGAGGTGGATCGTGATCTGTTATATTCCTTCCCAGGAACTGCTTCATGATAAGTATTTGGAGATACAGATGTAGAAGAGCGCTTTCAGAGCGCAGGGGCCAGAAGTTCGTCCCATCCTGTACGGTTTAATGTTCTTCCTGCTCTCACACACCCACAGCAAGTGTTTGATTCTATAGCTGATTAGTTGAATCAAGTGTTCTAGGAGCCTACACACTCCAAAAAAAAAGCGTAGTGCTTTAGAGCCTCTCTGAAACACACACCTGCAGACTTGCTTTTAAAAAATGGAACTGACCATTTGATTTATTTAAAATGTACTTTTAGCTGTTTAATAATACATTTATTTCTCCATTGAGGTTCCATCTTTTTGCATATACCTAATTCTGTTTTTAGACATCAACATAAGTCAATAAATTGGGCTTTGAGAAAATGTGGCCTTGTCACATTTATTTTTTATTTGCAATATTGCTGAGTTTTCAATAATAATAATAATAATAATAATAATAATAATAATAATAATAATAATAAT
>JAAIIK010000079.1:1381330-1413060 GCA_014706435.1 Silurus glanis
ATAATAATAATAATAATAATAATAATAATAATAATAATAATAATAATCTTACCACGTGCAAGCACAAGAGCAGGAGTGCCGAAAGATGCTTCATCTTCAGGGCTTTGGACATGAAGGTGGTTCTTTAAAAAACAGGTCCACTGATTAATTTGTTCTTCAGACTAAGTCGGGAAGAACACATTCCAGAAGTTACACAGAACCAGTGGTTTGACATTTTGCACACACACACACACACATTATATTAATACTATATAATTTGCAGAAATGGCAAAAATTCTTGGATTAATGATTTGCATGAGTGCAAATGATGTTTGCAAGACTAAAACGTCTTCATTCAGCATGCAAACATCATCTCCGTGCTGCACGAGAACATGCAGCAGCAGCAGCAGAAGAGCATGAACAATGTGACGTGAGAAGGTTTTGGAACTCACAGGTCAATTCCGTGCATGTTGAATTATTCTTTATTTCTATTCGCAGCGGCCAAAAAGGAAAGAAAAGAAAAACCTCAAGTGCGGAGAAGTAGTCTTCAGAATCCTTTCCAGAGATTTAGAGCTCCTGCTCGCTCCGCTCGGGCACGCGCGCGCGCTCCTCTCGTTTGAAGTCCGCTGCTGCGAGCAGGTTGACGCGCCGCCGTCCAGCAGCAGCAGCGCGCAAATTCTGATTGGATGGAGATTTTGGATAGCTTGCGTCCAATCAGGAGCGAGAACGCACCAAAAAATAAATATATATATATATTTTTTTTTCCCATTTAACTTCCGAAACAAGTCGAACCGAGTCCCGGTGTGTAGAGTTTATGAAGCGTTATAACACCACGAGTGACTCATATCCTCTCTAATGTCATCTAATTAAATAATGATTACATAAATTATATACTAAAATAAGTAGGGTGAAGGTTTTGCCTACAACACACACACACACACACACACACACACACACACACACACACACACACACACACACACACACACACTTTACTTTTGTACACACTTTTTAAAGTTTCCGCTTAGGTTAACGTGCCACCTAGCGGTCAGAGTGTTAACTGCACCAGACATCCCCATGCACCAACCTATTAAACTGTATTTATTTTTCTTTCAAAACAACGAAAAATGAATCCAGATCAATCCAAATGTATTTACATTTATAAATAAACATTTTAAATGGCTTTATTGCTCTTAGTGGCTCTTAGTATTTGCCAGTCTTTTTTTTTTTTTTAACAAGAGCAGTGTTGAAGGAACTGCTGATGGAAAGTCTTTTTTTTTTTTTTTAATCTTGTTGCAAAACACAAACGTTGTCACTCTTCATCTTTTTGAAATCGTACATTAAGTTGAATTTAGGTTGAAGTGTGGTACAAAAATTGTATTTGAGAAAATAAGCATCTGTAGGTCAATGGGTCTCCTTGATAATCTGGTTCTGACCACGCGTCAGTGCGGCTAACATGGCCCTGAAGCTGTGTTTCCGCCCTCTGAATGGACACGACAGCCTGCTCTTCGTGGTGGCCTTCAAATCCGTACCGAGGAGCTCCGGTGGTGTTCGAAACACCTCATCATCTAGCCTGCTGGAATGATCTTCCTCCTTCACTGTAAAATCCTCTCCTGCGCTCTCGCTCTGATTTCCTTGCTCTGTGGGCGGGTCAAACTTCAGCACCCTACGAGTTCCTTCCAAACCGCCACCCTGAGCCTGCGTTTCCATGAAGCTGCTCACGTCACCAACACATTGCTTCTTGGAAACTTTCTCGAACCTTTGCAATGCTTCGTGGTGAACGTTGTCAAATACGTGCGACTTTTCTTTAGCGGTATTGCTGTGATCCAGCGGGAAAAGCTGCTCCGATGTGTCATCTGTTTCTGAGGACTTTCTCTTTTTTCGCCCCCGAGCAGCTGATATTCTGCTGTGCGAAGGCAGTGGAGGTTTTCCTGAGCTTCTGCGCCGGTGGGGCGGCCTCGATTTGCTTTTGGAAGGCTTCCGAAACACCTTTTTGCAGCGCCGCAGGTTCCTAAAAGTAGGGAAAAAAAAAACAACAAAATGTACCATGGACTGGAGACGCACAACTCGGGACCTAATAGCTGGTGTCGTAACATCACAACCATCCCGCTGATGGTTTTATCTTCTACAAACCATCTCCAAAATTAGAAAAAAAAGAGATCTAATTATGTTTATTTATCATTCCTGGTTCTGATCCAGAAATCTTCACATTTTCTGGACAAACCTCTGCAGGAACACGTGAGGTCTGGAGCAACATGACAACGTTGGATTTTCTATGCCATCTTCCAACTGCTTCAGAGCTCGCAGCCGGATGTGCTTCAGGTGCACCCATAACCTCCTAAAGGGGCGAAACAGACAGTGCAGTGTGTTTAAGCAGCACCAGAACCCACAATGCGACAAATTCTTCTTCTTCTTTTGTTTCTTAAACACGCATACCCTCGCGATCGCCGGATTCTCTGTGGACACCGTGTTTTATTCAGCAGCCACTCATCACATGAGAGCGAGGCCGGATCTGAGACGGGAGTTCGTCAGAAACAGCATCGGGTCAAAAAAATATTCTCACAACAATTCTTGGTCAAGTTCTCAGTCCAGATATTTACCGTCGTCTTGTCTTTTTTTTCTCAGAGGCCCGTGCCTCTTGATTCTGGAGAAAAGCCTCTGGCATGTCCTGCACCTCAGCGAGTGAAAGCCAGCAGAAGGCGAGCTGGGGCCCGACACCACCGAGCCTTCAGATCCAGACCCGTCCTGTCGATTCTCTGCAAAGGACTTTGACGGACTGTCGGATAACCACAGATGGTCTGAAGCGTCGCTGCTCGACAGGAACGTTTTCAGCGTATCTTCAGCCTTCGAGCCCATCGGTAACGAGATCTTCTGCCTTCATTAAAAAATTTATGTCAGTATTGTAACTTTTCAGTATTAAAAGTTACATAGAGATTTATTTTAATACATGAAGTTGCATAAATATTCAACACTGCTCTGGGAGAACTTTTTAGAAAGGACTGAGGGAGAAAGAGAAAAGAAAGAGAGTAATAGAGGGATATATACAGCGTTGTGATAAAAACACACTATATGGATATTAGACTTGAGTTTGACTGATTACTGGGTTTTACAGATAAATCGGCACCAATAGTTGATCAGCAAAAACCCACGAGGGAAGTTTTTCCGGGTTGCATTATACAGTACGAGAGTGGCCTCTAGAGGCGAATCACTGATATCACATGCTGTCTATTTGTAGTCTTTTTTTTTTTTTTTTTTTTTTTTTTACTATTTGTATTTATTTTATACAAATCTCGGTTGATTAATCGTTTATCTGCAAGTACGATTCAACCAAGCTATCGGTTAAAAAAACAAAACAATGATCATTAATACTCTTTTCCTGTTATGTCTATTGTAATCCCTTGCAAAGTCTCTTCATCCGATTATGGGGTGTATCTGAGGAGATTAGTGATCATTCCTCTATATTAGATCATTGGGTGGAAGTTGATGGAAGGAGTGAGGTGTTCAGTAGGGTTAAGCAGGTCTGGGGTTTAGTTTAAGGATTGAAGACCTTCACACACCAGATCTTCATGAAGCTCGCTTTGTTCCTAGTGAGAATGTCATGCTAGAACAGTGTTAAAAGACATGTTTCACTGTTATGTGCTTCTAACGCTGAGAAAAACTACATAAAGGAAAAACTGTATGTCAATTGGGCGTGCACTGAGCAGTTCTCTGTGGTGCCCCCTAGTGGAGAAGCGGAGACACTGCGCTCCTGTTTTCAGAGCAGAAATCAGCTCACAAAGCGGATTTAGTTCCTAATTCATTCATGTGGTCGGATTTTACTTCCCCCCAGAATTCTGCTGCTTGACAAAATACCAGGCAGCCACACGACCGAATCCTGATCCGATTCAGGGTATAAATCTGATCAGTCTAACTGGATATAATCCAAGTACTTACTGCGACTCCAAACGATGTGCTTTTTTCCTGAAATCCATCATATCCGTGTGTATATAAGTAAGTGTAAGTGTGTGTGTGTGTGTGTGTGTGTGTGTGTGTGTGTGTGTGTGTTCTCGCGTCAAACCGACTTCCAATAACAAATCGTATTCCTTGTGTCTCTTTTCCTTCTTTTAAGAATGCGTCTACTCCACGCTACATCATCAACGCGACAAGAACTCATAGATATCACGTGCTTTATACGATATCCTGCGTTTTTATCGACAGTCTTATCGCCGATAAAAGAAAACTGCGAACCCACAACGTTAGTTTTCCGCTGGTTGTTTTAAACGTGTCCCCGGCGGCCATTTCTCTTCTTCGCGGCGCTTATAGAGGGGAAAAAGTTGTGGTGCCCCCCTGGTGGACAACGAGGGCACTGCATCTGTACACTGTCCCTACTTTATGGATGTACAATGTCTAAGGATAGATAGATAGATAGATAGATAGATAGATAGATAGATAGATAGATAGATAGATAGATAGATAGATAGATAGATAGAATTCATGGCATTTGGGAAAGGGGATATTAATATTAATAATAAGGGAAGCAGTTGTGTGTATCTCCCCCTGGTGGACAACAAAAGCACATCAACTACACATTGACCCTACTGTAAGGAAGATGAAAAGACCAAGAATAAATAAATGCATAGATAGATAGATAGATAGATAGATAGATAGATAGATAGATAGATAGATAGATAGATAGATAGAATTCATGGCATTTGGGAAAGGAGATATTTATATTAATAATAGGGGAAGCAGTTGTATCTCCCCCTGGTGGACAACAAGAGAACAGCACCTACACATTGACCCTACTGTATGGAAGATGAAAAGACCAAGAGTGAATAAATGCATAGATAGATAGATAGATAGATAGATAGATAGATAGATAGATAGATAGATAGATAGATAGATAGATAGATAGATAAAACTTATGACATTTGAAAGACAGTATAATAATAATAACCGAAAGCTCCTCTCCCGGTCTGGTGCTGCTGGATGCATCAGTCATTGTGAGTAATTTGAGCCGAGTCACTGTTTCAGTATCGCTTCCACAGCACTGATGCTTTCTCCACACCTTTTCTCCCTGAGGAAAACCCTGTGCACATGCTTGTCCTCTCCAGAGTCACACTTAATATCAAGTGTCTGGTTTAAACATCCACCTGTGATGCTGAATACAGTTTACACACAGTATAATCTCACTTAATTAGTCATACACACATCCAGCATGTGCATTCCTGCATATTTCCTGGAACAGTCCCTGAACCACGTTATCGAGAAACCGAAAAATGTGCAGGTTCTTCAAGGTTCTAACCCTGCAGACTCCTTCATAAAATCCTAATATAATGTCTCTTAAACAGGGTTTGAGTGGTGCTTTGTGAACGAGTAATAACTGCTTTAAAAATCAAGAACACCGTAGGACCAAAAGTTTGTGGACACCTGACCATTTCTATTCATATGTGCTTTTGGAATTTCGTATTGTCCCAACTTTTTTTTAGGAATTGTGTTTGTACTGCAGTGTGTTTTCTCAGCCATTTTTGGTCTAATTGCTGGAGTATTTTAGTAATATTAGGTTGTAGGTTGTACAGTGTCCTCCAAATACACCGTTTTGTCATGTGGGCATTTACTTTATCCTTAAACACACACACACACACACACACACACACACAAACAAATAAATCACACAAAATCCTTTTTCTGGAATTTAGATTGTACATCATTTTAATGTGTTCAGATGATACAGTGTTTACACATCAGCGGTGCGTCAGAGAAAAGAAACACCCCCCCGTACGCCATTTCCCTTTATTGACTTAACAATACGATTATGCGCCGTATATCGTTTATCGTATATAAGAAAACGTCACCTGGCCATCCTTCAACACCATCAACGATTTTTAAAGAAGTTCAATATTTACACCAACAAAAAGTAGCGGAATAAATACATCAATATAACGACGACAAAGACGTTACAGAACCGATGACGTCACCATGGAAACGTTACCTCACGACCACATCCGTTTTTTTTTTCTTCCCACATCTACACGTGAAATAAACGCTCTTCAAATGATTTTTTATTTATTCATATTATTCATGTTGTTTATTACACAAACAACGTACACGACCGTTTTTTTCTTCTCGTGATATAAAGCCCCTCTTATTAAGGATTATTGCATCTCATCTCTCGTCAGTGTTTCTCCTGCACGCTCGAGTGAATACGTATAAACAGGTGTATTACGAAATACGTGGGTTTTTTTTTAAGCTAAATATATAATACTCGGTGTTTGCGATCTTATGTAGGATGTTGGCTAAAAAGATTTTATGTTCAAAATTTGTGAATAGTAAATCTATGAAAAGAAAAAAAAAAAAAAAACACTATACAAGATAAAATGGTTCGTAAAACGATGCTTAAAAAATATTGTGGTCTTTTTTTTTCTTTTTCATTTTTTTTTTTTTTTTGTACAAACAAATGCAGTTAGCATTAACATACAAAGAGTGTAGAAAGTATGCTGAATGAAATAGCTCACGCGCTCAGACAGACATTTATGTACAGCTATTCACATGGACTACTATGATATATATATATATCGTAGAGAGATCATTTTGGCTGTCAGGAGTCAGAAAATATGAATTTAACCTAATGTTATATATATATATCAAGACTGATGTCCACAGTCACAGTAGTATGTACAGACAGGTGACAAATTAGAGGTGGGAAATAAAGAGGAATTCTGCTGGTAATGATGAAAAAATGAGCTGCTTTATCGTGGGATGAAACATTTCTCAGCTGAAAGAGTCTATGGCTTTGGACCATAAGTCAAAGTCAGATGTAGAGCGCTCTGAACCACCACCATCCTCAAAACACCTATTACGTGTATTATATCTTTTTATTAAAATGGTAGTTTCTCCCTCCTGTACAGTTCCAGAGATTTTTGTAAACACAATCTGAAGGTACATTGACGGTTCAACACGACACACAATTTGTCACCTGACCGTTTTGCGATCCTTTCGTTTGCGAAAAAACACGGAATCGTAGATCTCTTTCATACCGTATGACAAGGATATCGAAAAGGTTAAAGCTACTGGCAAAAATACAAAAACATAAAAAATACATCTAGGGTTCAAACCGAAGCAGCTTCACATGTAAAACTCCTAAAAGTCAGTATATTTCGCCTGTAAAAGGATCTCACGCAAAGCTTTCTCCTTTACAAACACACACACACACACACACACACACACACACACTAACACTGTTGAATGGAATGTGAGAACAGTGTTACACACACACACAGTGAGCTACAGTGAAACACACATGAGTGTTATATGGTGGCACAATACTTATGTTCTTTAAAAGCAAAACAAAAATGTCACAAACTCGTCTCTCGGTCAATGTTCCAGTCCTTCAGCTCGCCTATTTTCTTCCTGACGTCTTTCTCTGGAGCTCTACAGGGTGAAAAAAGGAATGAAGAGAGGGTCAGATAAATACAGAAAGGAACAAGCAAATCTAATCGAAACACCAAAACGAAGGAATGAGAACAAATAATATAGCATAAACTATAAAACTTGAAAATGTGTACAAATAATTTTGGTAATTTTCTGGTAAATAACCTCCACTCTTCAGGGAAGATGTTCCACTAAATTATGTGGAGATTTGTGATCATTCAGCCACAAGGGTGGTAGTAAAGTCAGGTACTGATGTAGGTGAGATGAGGAGGCCTGGGGTGCAATCAGCACCAAGAATTTGAGATCTATAGCAGGAGACTATATTTTAATTAAGTTGGGGCGTTGTCATGCTGGACCAGGTTGGGGTCTCCTAGTTTTCAAAGACATCCTATAGAACCATGGCCTTTAACTTGGGGAAACCATTTGGGGAAGAACCACATATGGTCAGGTGTCTCCTAATTCTTTTGTCCATATTGTGTATGTATGTACAGTTTGTATACACTGTTTTGACAAAAAGTCAGAATCAGGTTTATTGGCCAAGTGTGTTGACACACGCAAGAAACTTTGTTCCAGATGTTGGTGACTCTCAAAAGTACAGACAGAATTAACACTATACATTTAACTTGGACTATACCAGACAAAACAAACTATACCAGACAAAACAAACTATACCAGACAAAAACAGACACAACGATTATTGTCTATTGAGTATTTAAATATTGAGCTTTTGGAGATTTTTCCAGCCATATGTGGTTCTTCTTGGTTCTCATGTTTCTCAGAGGACAGCAAGACGATAACATTTTCAATTTGAGGAAACTGTGGTTCACCCCATCATGTTCCAGTCTTGCATGTAGGTAGATGCCAAAGTGTAAATGAGTGTATGTGATGCCAGTGGCCGGGAATCCTATTCAGTTTATATTCCTGCTTCATGCCCAGTTTTCTCAGAATACGTTGTGGCTCCGATTAAGTTTTTTTTTTTTTTACACAATTAACTCACGGTGTGTGACAAGAGAGAAGTTAAAGTAAACATTTAAATCCCCCGACAGATCATGCTTTTATTTTAACGTCTGTATTTTAGTGTCACTTTAAATAAAATGTAAAACTAAACGGAAAGCAATTTACGTCGTACGTCGAATAAAGTCGTAGCGAAAAACGAGAATGAACTCAACATGACAAGAATAAGTCAAACTATTTGAAGAACACGTCGAGGAGATCGCCGCTTTGCGCAGTCTGAAATATTGCGATCATCGTCCTCATAGTCTCTTCAGTAACATGTTTTTCAAAAAACGACGACTGCATTCTTGCAGCGCCACGACTTTATTCTCGTCACTGGTATTTTTTTTTTTTACGTGGCACTAAAACGCCGTCGTTAACGTAACACAAACACGCAAGCGTGCGCACACATCTACACATTTAAGAGACAGCAATTACAATGATGTATTTGCAAGCAATAATTACAAATCAGATTGTAGTTAAAATTAGTTAAGAGAAAGAAAACACGAAATGTGATTTTTTTTTTTTTCTTTTTTTTTTTTTTTATATTATTGGGAAAAAGTATATAAAATCATTAGTGTGACCAGGAGGAGACGGGAAAAAAAATGCGGGAGCTCATCTTACCTTTGGAAAGTCAGCAGTTGGGAGATTAGGAGAGGGAGCTACCGGGTGACATGGGATAAGAAATTCAGTCAAAATCGGAGAAAGCTTTAAAAAGGAGAGCATATCAAGTGGGGGTTTTCAGGATCGGGGCTCAGGTGGGCTTTCATGGAGAAAACAGCTGGAGATTATCTACACATAAATAGCACAGAGAACGAACATGCGCGCTTTAAATTCATTTAAATGGCTTATTATTGCAGGCAATCTTCTAACAACTCTAAGGCTATGCAGAAGCTTCTAGAGGCAACAGGTTGGTGTAATAAAGCTAATCATGTAGCATATCAGTAGATAGAATAGTTCATTACAAACCTTTTTGCACTTTTATCATTTTTGCTGCTCTCCGTACTGAGGCTTTTCCAGGTATTTCCAAAAGAGGTCTTGGTCATTTCATCTGAAATGTTGACCGTGGACGGATCGTCCCTTAAAAACAAGACAGAAATCCATTAAAAGCAAAGTCATGGTGTATGCTAGTAGTGACCAAAGAACATTTGTTTTACCATTTTTCTTGATCCCGTGTGGAATCATTTAAAAGTAATCGGTTCATTCATTTTTGAGATACACGCCAAAGGGAATCGGATGGAGAGATGCACTGAGCACATTTTAAAAAAATGCAGTAAATGAGATGCAGGGCCCCAAAACCCAAGATTTGACTAGAATTCATGAAACTGTCCTCCTGAGAAAAGCGCTTACTTGTAATTTCCTTCAAGTGGCACCTGGACAATTCCCTCATCCTCCATCATCACACTGTGGGTCTCCTGCCCAAATTCCAGAGATAAAAGATACTCAACCATCAGAAATACTTGCATTTTCATGATCGACAAGTCACGTTAGGCAGGAATCGGTCGGCGTTATTCGATACGGTAATGCGCTACCTCGTTCTGTGCGTCCTCCAATTTCTTCTTCTTGCTCTCAGGCATGAGGTCATCGAGCCAACTGAGTTCCCTCTTCGTAAAAATGAAGTCCAGCAGCTTACGGATGAAGACTAACGCCAAGACCTGCAGCGGCAAAACCAGCTCAATATCACTACCGTGTCACACTTTGTTTCTTTCGTATAAAAAGGATTTGGATTTACCATCATAGGAAAAACGATGGCAGCTCGGGAGGTTTTGATGACCCACAGGAGGACGAGGCAGCTTAGCTGGATGATGGTGAACAGGTGGACCTTCCTCAAAGGAACATGTCTTAGGTAGATGAAGTCCGGCTGGTGTTTGGCTGGCATTCCAAACAACCTCAGACGGTCAAAGAACTGCACATGAGATAGAAAACATCACCGTGAACGCAAGCTTGGTGGGAAATTACACGTACTGTTTTGAAGTTACTACAACACTAACATAACTAAGAAGGAATTCACCAAAAACTTCTTCATAAACACAAGCCCAAAGCATCAAATCTATTTGTTTTCACACTGCAGCTTATGCTACATCACAAAAAAGGTTCTATCTACCCTCTTCCACATTCATTAGACTGCAGACATGCATGATTGTTAAATGTCACTTCAATTGCCAAAGCCCAAGGGTACAAAAGCATGAATGTCAAATGCATGTGCTAGTAACACCGACCTGTATGCCTCGGAGAGATGACGCCCCCATGTACAAGAAAACTCCATATAACACAGGCATTGGGATGAACTACAGACAAAACAAAACGCATTCAATCACACAAGACTGGAAAAAGAGAAAATAATTATATTTACACTACAGGACAAAAAAAGTCACTGACCTTTAGGACGGAAGTCATGAAGACAGAGCAGCCCATGAGGACGAAGATCATAAGGCCGGTAAAGCGCTGCTCTCTGATTCCCAGGAATTTGGGCTGCTCTCCGGGTGCCGAGCACTCCGATTCCAGCTTCAAGCTGTTCACGTGCGAAATGGAGAGGACGGTGGCAGCCACGAACCATGGCAGTCCCATAACCGAACACACTCCAAGCATCACGCCCACCACAAACAGGTCCAGGTGGTAGCCACAGCCTTTCTGCAGAGGGTGAACACAAGAGAATTGAGTTTTCATCAGGAAAGTCTGGGAAGACTG
This sequence comes from Silurus glanis, assembly GCA_014706435.1. Lineage (NCBI taxonomy): Eukaryota > Metazoa > Chordata > Actinopteri > Siluriformes > Siluridae > Silurus > Silurus glanis. The sequence goes on from JAAIIK010000079.1 coordinate 1,392,401, forward strand.
GGGAAGTTTGTCGACTGAGAAAACCCCTGTACCTTCAGCTTGTGCTCCTTCCTGTTAATGATGACAGCTGTGATTTGCTGATCCATGAAGATAAGGATGGTACAAAGCAATGCTGGGATAAAGGCAATGGGGATTGTCCACCAAGGGTTCGGTCCCAGAGGCCTGACGATCCAGCCGCGGTCATCTCTGGTCGGCTGTAGAAGGTCAGGAGATCAGATTGGGTTACACAAAGGCAAAGCTCAGTGACTGCTAAAAGCACTGTCGTCATATTCATCAGTGTGAAGTCTGTATCACTGGATGACTCACTTTGAATTCATTAGGAACCTGCAGTTTGGGAGACGGAACCCCCAGAGCAAAGTCGATCCCCACCATGGTAGCGATAGTGATGAAGACTGCAAAGTCGCTGATGATTGCCCTCACCTGGAGTAAAAAACATAAACACATATGTGAAAATATGGACCCAAACATCAACATAAATATCCCCATACTGTAACAGAAGCTAAAACTGACTACACACACACACACAACAAACGCATACACACTTGCCTTGGTGGGGAAGTAGCGGCTAGTTTTGAACTCCTTGAGGAATGAAGACATGGCGACGGTGGAGAAGAAGAGAACAACAGACCAGAACAGAACATCTGGGATGTAGGGGCCATGATGGCCGCACGCACTGCCCTGGAATTCACCCCTGAGGTCCACACAGCTCTGCAGCACAGAACAACACAACGAACCTTCACCACACTGCTGTAAACTTCAACTTCCTCACACCTGCACACCTTTGTTCATGGAGAACTGATAACTGATCTGTATTAAGAAGTATTAAATGAATTAGAACGCTATATTATATATATTAGAAATTATATTAGAAAGCTCTAATATTTATTGACAGGATATCACTCCTGCCACGATGAACACCTGGCCATAAGTTTGCTTCTGGGAAGATGCTCCCCTAGATTTCTTGTGGGGATTTGTGCTCATTCAGCCACAAGGGCATTAGTAATACCAGGTACTGATGTTCCAGTTCATGGAGCTGTCTTTGTGCACAGGGGCATGGCATTGCTGGAACATGTTTGGGTCTCCTAGTTGAAGTAGAGGATAGATTTTATGCCTGGACCTCCAAAGGCATCCTATACAATTGTCTCTCTCCAACAATGCGCATACCGTATAGAGTATGTGTTACAGACTAATGAAGAAAAATAGGATAGACAATTAGAACTTTAAGAGTAATGCATTCTCTGAAACTGTATTATTTGTCATTTTCAAATATGTGCAATGAGATATATAGATTTGTTTGAACGTCTTCACATTAATTAAAAACTTGCACTGCTGTAATGCTGAAAACAGAAATTACACCTTCCGACCAGCAGAGGTCGCCGCCCATGAGTACTACTTATTACATGCTGTTTTCCAACCAAATGAAATTTCCTGTACCGTTCAACAACAATGGTAAGAAGATTGGGGATCTGGTGATGCTCCATCAGCTTCCACAGCACCAGCAAGGTTGTGTGGAACATTATATGATGGAGTTTTAAAAAAAAAAAATGAATGAGTCGCTTTGCCATTCCCTCACCTTGACATCCAGACCTAACCAGTCGATCTCAGAACTAGTGATGTTCTTCTCCTGCCAGTGTTGCAGGGTGCTGTTGCTTGGATCACTTGGCTCTGTGCACACACAGCTGAAAGGAATCACAGGTTATTGAAAGCAGTCTAGATGAAGATGGATAGATGGATGGATAGATGGATGTGTGTACGTACGAGTACTGGGTGAGCTTGTTGAGGTCATTGTGCATGTTGAAGGAATAGGTCTCTCCCAGGTGCACCAGTTTCTCCAGAGCTTCGTAGATGAAAATGATGCAGATGAGTGAAGCAAAGGCCTCCTCTGTGAAGCGGGTGATGTAGCACACCAGAGAACTGGCATCCGTGGCCACCAGGACCAGGCAGAAGAAAGCAGTCCACAGTCCGATACACATACGCAATGACAAGTAGGAGAGTCCATATTCCCTTAATAAACACACATCACTAAGCTTTGGAAATAGGAAATCACCAATCATATTTTTTTAATTACAGTTCTGATGTTTGCCTAGAAATGGTTGGATCCACCAGTGCTGAGGATGAAACTCACTTGCAAAACTTGAACAGGATCTTCTCAAATACCAAGACAGGACCAGTGCTGCCCAGAATAGTGAGAGGCTGCCCAGAAAACAGAGAGTACGCTATCCCAGTCATAGAGGCGCCGAACAAAGACTCTATAGCACTCTGAAAGGCATAAATGTGAATTACAGCTCATTTCAGCATATACATGTGCGGATGTAAAGCAGACGAAGATCGTGCTCTTACTATTCGACCCTCTGTGGCTTCCCCCAGCAGGCCTCCGAAAGTAATCACAGGAGACATGCAGGCACAGTAGAGGAACAGGAAGGAGGCCAGACACTGCAGGCTGATGGCGTCGGTGTAATCAGACAGATAATGACCAATTTTGCGCTTTACATCCAAGATTAATCCTCCAAAAATCCTGAAGAGGCACACGCACATGCACGATGTCAGCATTTCCTTCCACAACAAACATTATACACAAAGAATTATAATACTTATTATAACATCAGATGGGGAGTAATGGGATGGTATGGTCAGTTGTATGGTCAGGAAAGGTTAAGGTTGGAATCTGTCAAATAAAGCAGGATTGGTTTTGCAGTAGATGTAAGAGGATAGAAGAGGCAAAAGAGAGAGCCGGAGAGGTAAACATATTAAAGCAGCTCTTCACTGCTGTGATTGCACCTAACCTCATGTTCGATAACCACAAAGAAGTCACCTATACCACACACACACACACACACACACACACACACACACACACACAGCCTCACCTTCCTGTGCGCTGTAATTCAGGTCCTTCATGGCCTCCGTGCTCCTCAGGCTCTCCCAGCTCGGTCACTCCATTAGGTAAAGGAGGAATTTTTCTTTTCTCCTGGTGAAACAAAGACAACATTAACCTCAACTACTTCCAAGCTTTATATGCTTTCATCCTTCAAATGTTTTCATCTTTTCAAAAGTGTATATTTATTCCTTTTTTCTTTTTTTCTTTTTTAAAGCTTATTAACCATATTTTTGAATATCCAATATTTTCTGTTGTTTCATTGCACTTGCATTGCTAGCATTTGCATCACGGTTCCCGTGGCAACAAAGCGCACGTGTGCTCATGTTCTCATTAATACCCTCTTGTGGGTTTATTTCTTTGCAAAGTCTTGTCATTGTTGAGACCAAATGCTAAAAACAGTAAACACCAGTAAAAAAAAAACAATGACCACTAGTAAAAACTAGTAAAATAAATAAATAAATAAATAAACATCTGCATACAAATCCTGAGTGACATGCAGTGACCACCAGTGAGGGCCAGTGAACACCAATAAAAAACAGTGAAAAACATTAAAAACCAGTGCAAACCAGAAAAAAAAAAATACACCAGTGTTAAATGGAAGAGCCTTAAAACAAATAAAAAGCTGAATGTGGTCAAGGCTTGTTGCTATTCATTTGTTCACTACACTGAATGAGTGTTTTAGGCTTCACCTGAGACGGCACGTTCTTGGGTGGCTCTATTCTGATGCTCGGGTCCCACTCCCCTGGCGGCAGCACAGTCACCTGGTCCAAAAACTCATCAATTCCAGCCACCAAGTCACTGCGGTCCTTCGCCTTATACGCCACGTCGTGGAACACCTTTAAAGGAAGTGAAACAGATCACAATATGTGCCAATCTAAAAAAAAAAAAAAAAAAAAAAAAGAAAAAGAGATGATTGGAATGACATGAAACAGCGCTGACCTCGTCTGTCATTAGTGTGGCAATGGAGCGTCCGATCTCGTGGTACTGAGGTCCTTTTCCCATTGGTCCCAGCAGTATAAACAGAAATCTGAATGATCACACGTGAGGGCCATAAAACAGACGGTTGCTAGACAAAAGCATATTGTATTCTATAGAAGCAAGGTTCTGCCATTACTACAGATTTGTGCTTTTAAGTGGATCTTCTTGGAGGCACACCTGGTGGTAATGGGGACCTCAGCCAGGCCGTTAAGCAGCACAGCTGGAGAAAGCCTCACAAACGCCACCACTGGCTTCTCCAGGAACTCCAATTCTCCAACCAGGATATTTGACGCCTCGGCACCTGGTGGGATCTTCTTCATAAAATGGAGGTCTATCTGCAGATTTCAAACGAGGTCCATTTACATGTTTGATAACTTCCTATGTGCTCATCTAGTTCAAATAGATCAGTATTGGGTTGAATGTAGGAACTAGATGTACCTTACTGAAGTCCACTGCACTGTTTTCTCGACTGCCATCGCCTCGGCCTTCTGGGCAGCACGGTTGTGACTGTGGAGACACCATCTGACCTGAGAACAGGAATGAACACTTTGAGTTGTAATACCACTTGATCCAAATAAAAAATATTATTTATTATAAAAAAAAAAACAAAAAAAAACGAATACGTGAATAATGAATAGGTTCAAGAATCAAGATTTTTTTTGCTTTATGAGAATCTGATGCACATCAAGATTATCAGGTTCACTCAATCAAGTTTTAAAGCAAACTCTGTGGATCAATGGAATATAATTTTTCTGGCGCATGGTCAAGTTTAATGAGACAATCAGTTTCTTAAGGTCAGAAAGTCAGATATACAAAATCAGATATTCATGGATATCAGACCAGGGCTAAAAAAAATGTTAATGCAGTATTGATTTGTTGTTGATTTTTCCATAGCTGTGATTTTCTAAGGGAAACTAATGAATTATACAGATGACAAACCAGGTCTAAAGCTACTTATGTTGTTTGTAGGTAGAAGCGCGTTACTTACACAGCGATAGACATATTCAGGCTGTATAAAATATAACAATCTGAACGGGTCATCTATCTGAGCATCACTGCACATCAACATCAAACATTTAGGATTCAGCACCAAATACTGGACAGCTCCCTTAAATATAGCCCAGTGGAAGGTTCTCCAACAATGTTGTTCCATGGTTGACCATTTGCTTCTGTGTTAATGTGTCTGAAGTCTCAACCCTTGGTTGCAAACTCTATGGAGGCAAACTGGGCCAAAGAGTGCACTTATTCACATGTAGAAATGTGAGCAAATCAGATCGCATTGACTTATATTTTGACCATCATCTACCAAAAATGTTTCATTTCCTGTATCAGACTCACTGAGCATATGCTCGGTCTCTCTTTTCAATTACATAATAAACAGTAGTTTGATTGATGCTTTGGACTTTGGGTGTGTAGCTGTGTAACTCTTCATCACGATCGAATTTTCTTCACCATGTGTGTTGAGATTTAACCTTATTACCGTTCTTATCCATAGAGTGTGGCTCTGACTGCTTTTTTCCAATGTCAGCAAACGAGCGGACAATGGGGATGCGGTTGGCTAGTTTCTTCTGGTTTTGGTGATGGTGCTGTTTGAGAAGAGCGTTGCGGATTTTCCTGCGCACCTCCTCTCCGATAGTGACCGATATCTCATGCTGGTCGAGAACCATGTCTGGAATAGACGAAAGCAAGCGATCGGTGATTATCACAGAGCTCTGTTTTTTTTTTTCCCCACAACGATTCTACTGTAAGAAATATTTATTGCTGTTTATTATTTATTTACTACACCTGCAATCTCCTCCAGCGAGTGAGCTCTCATGTCCAGCATGACGATGCCATTGAGGATGCAGCTGCGCAGTTCGAACAGGCTGTGCAGAGACAGTGTGGCCACGTAGGGTTTACTCCATCTCTCCCCTCCGTCCTCCACGTCCTCCTCAAATTTCAGCCATCTACAACAGCACAACACCACAGAGAACAAGGATCGATCTGTTGTCAGACAGACAACCACATTAACAATATTCTGTTGCGCAAGAAAGAGACGCTAGAAAAAGCTAAATAAAGCATAAACTTCACACGTACAGATACGCACTTAACCTCTGAGCACCTTTTAAAAGATTTACACTGTTTACTTATGTAACTACACTATTTAGACAGAAGCATTTTGACCCCTGACATTACCAGCTTTCTGTTGCTTCTCCCCCAAAACACAAAGATGGAGATCTATATTGTATATTGAAATTTTCCCTTCATTTCAACCAGGAGACCTAAATCTGTTCCAGCAATTGGCTCCAAATTTGGTAAAATCAAATTCCATGCTTTATAAGCTTTAGCATCTGCTAGAGATGCATCTTTCAATCCAGAGAATACAGCAACCACAAGACACTACAGTATACAGAATAATGCAAATAATGTAGCACAAGCACACGTGACTTCAAAGCGATAAACACACGTGATTCACAATATGACAGCAACAGCGAAACGGCTAGTTGTGCTTCCCAGAAAATGGGCCGACGCGCTCTTATCAAGAAGGATGCACTCGGACTCGGACACGCGGGGCCTGGTACACTGCACCAATCGATTGTTCGGAGCAAATCGATATACCACACTGCTTATTTTTTTTCCATAGGAAATGGAGTGGGGAGAGAATGCACTGTGTGCTCATTACACGAATCAATTAGCAATATGAATCCCTTTAGATTACGCTAAGAGAAATGTATTAATCCGAATCTTCCATCACAAAAACCCACTAAACCATCCAAGCCTATTGTTCATATCAAAGCTATTATATAATTAAATCATCAGTATAAATTTTGTTCAGTAAAGTAGAATAGAAAAGGAAAAAAATCTGAAACTACATCACACGAACATCCGGCTATAAATATCCAACCTGAAAGGTTCGTGAAAGATCCGAAGAACAGATGGTGAGATTTTTAACAGCTGATATATAAATTGTGTTGACACTACACATGTAGTGTGAGAGGTGACAGACTGAACATCTGATCAAATCTAACAGCTGTATCTAATTCCAGATTTAACTTTCAAGGGACATACACGTTGGCAAAAGTATTGGGACACACTTTTCCAGGCGTATGAGGTTCTTCTCCGAACTGTTAGCACTATGTAATTGGATGCAGTTGCATGATTTTTTTTTCCCCTTCACTTGAACTTGAAGACCCAAAGCTTGTTCCAGCATGACAAATGCCCCTATGAACAAACCCTATTGAACACCTTTGGGATGAACGTGAATGCTGACTGCACTCCAGGCCTTCTCACCTCAACTACATCAGTAGCTGACTTTACTAACACACATCATTGTGGCTGAATGAGCACAAATCTCAACAATATCTAGTTGAGCAGACAGACAGACAGACAGACACCTGTGTGTGTGTGTGTGTGTGTGTGTGTGTGTGTCTGTGTGTGTGTATGTGATGTTGCACCTTGCAGTCTCTTTCCACTCAGCATCCTCTCCCTCTCGGAGACAAATTTCATCCAGCTCAGTGAAGAGTGCATGAGGAATGTGCTCCTCATCCTCATCTTCCATCCCCAGCAAAAACTGCACCCTCTGAGACGGAGTGTCTGCTGTAGATGGAGAAGCAGAACGAGTCACAGAGAGCTGAAACGTGCACGATCCAACAAGCATTCTGTCTCTCAAACTCTTACTGTATGAGGGAGAGTCCTGGCCGTCCTCGGTTCCTGAGTCTCTCTCTCTTGACCTTTTCCTGTGTCGGTGTCCATGGTGACGGTGTCGCCTGTGGGACCTCCGGCCGAGCGGGACGTGCACCCCGATGTACAACGTGCGGTGGCCTACATCAGGAAAAAGCGTGCTTAGAACAAATTTGGTCTAGTGGTAGAACATGAAGTCTACTAACTTTGGGAACAAGGAAAAAAGGATTTGGAAATTAAGATGGCAAGAGTCATATGAACTTGAGCACAAAAAAAGATTCCTATCACCTTCTAGCTCCTCTTTCTCGAAGTTGGTATTGAGCATGGAGCGAGTCCCACCTCTGTCCAAAACGGCCTCCTCATCATTTCTCTGCATGGGAAGACACACACACATGAATGAATTTACTTACGTGCTTACGCAAATACGTGTATATACACACAACAAAAACCCAGATCACTTTAATACACACAATACACTATATGGACAAAAGTATTGGGACATCTGACTTTTCCAGCTGTATGTTCTTCTCCAAACCGTTTCCACAAATTTGATGCTTGAGCATTAAAACATTTTCCCTTCACTTGAAGCTGATCTGCTTTGTTTACTTCTAAAAATCCATCCAGATTTTTTCTAAATCAGATTTCATTATATATATATCATGTGCATTCGTTAGCACGAGATACTGTACTCACCACCACTGCATCCGTATACTCAACCTACATTTCCAGTCAGTAGAGATTCCCGGACCTGTGGCTTCTGCAACCTGATCTGCTACTGTAGCAGAGAAATCCTTTCCATGAAGTGTTTGTATTTATTACATTTAGAACCTGGAACAAATCCAGGAGCTTCTGTTTGGTTTCAGACCCACTTACGATACAAATCTGTCTCACCACGGATCTGCTGATAGTGCGGAGATTACGTTTTTGTACTTTGGCAAGTAGGAGTGTCGCAGGCTGTTGGAGCTTTTTCACAATAACTACCCAAGTGTCAGACCACAATATATTCAACTCGTTTTACTTCGAGTTGTATGACACTTATAACAAATGAATAAATGGATAACGACATATGGCTGAAAAAGTCAGGGGTCGAAATGCTTTTGTTTTTATAGTGTATATAGTGGACGCATCCTTAGCGAAAGTAAACGGTTTCCAGTTGAAAAGAAGGGCTTCAAGGTGAATCAGGCAAGTCGGGAGAGAGAAACGGGCGGAAACGTCCCAAAAATAAGCACCGGCCTCTGTGAGGTTGACCTTACTGTATAGTCACCATGGAAATGAGTACAGCCCACGGCCTGTTATATCTAGAACTCTATATGGATATATATATATCTTCGCTATATGGACAAATGTATTGGGACGGCTGATATTTCCAGCCATATCTGGTTCTAGGAGACCCTGTTCCAGCATGACAATGCCCCTGAAGTGAAAGATCTTAAGTGGCCTCTGATAGAGCTCTGAACTCAACATGATTAAACACCTCTGGGATGAATTAGATGGCTGACTGCACCCCAGGCCTCGTCACTTTACCTACATGACTTTATTAATGCCCTTGTGGCTCTTTATATATATATTCATACATAAATAGATTCCCCACACTGCTTTTGTGTGCATCATTTAGCAGTTTACAAGTTATAATCTGGATCTTTTAATCCACAGAGGGATTACAGCCAGCCCTGGGACTTAAACAACTATTTCCACGGAGGATTTTCTGCCTGACTTTATGATAACAGAGTGGATTTGAAATATAGATGAAGTAAATGAATATCTAAGATGTTACACCATGGAACAGAATGCAGGCGATTAGCACACACATTTGTCTACAATGGCTGGAATAGAAAGAACGCACACACATTAGCAAATTCTTCCACGTTGCGTTTGTTTTTCAAACGATAGCGTAGGAAGAAGGTCAACGATCAGCACGCATTAAGTCCATAAATAGCCGCTGGGCTTTTTTTTTTTTTTCCCTCTAATGTTGGGTCCATTTTTTTTTTTAATCCCTGCTTCAATCCTGATTCCATTTGCAAACCAAAAATAGACCGTTAACACATGTCTCGATTAATGTATCAAAGGGCGTAGTGTTGATCGAGTGCTACACATGTGTCTGTTCTGTGTCTGTACCAGCCTCGGTGGCTGGTGCTCGAGCTGTCACGTCTGTGACACAGCCATAAATGAGAGCCTGGTATCTCCATGGAAACATCCCCCCCCAAAACCCCTGGGAAATTGTTTCCAGTCTGTCAGTGACATCATCAGCCCGAGACCTCAGCTCTCGTTCTGTCGAGCTCACAGAGGAGATCTGAAGGACACCGTGCTCTGTTGCTGCATGATGTGTAACACATAAACAGCACACGAAGAGCTTCAATGATTTAGTTCTTTTTGAAGCCATTGATAACGATTAAGACACCTGTTCGTCACTCAATAGCACGCATGCACACACGTGTACACACACACATTTAATTAAATTAAATTCCATTGTTCTATTATTAGAAAGATTCCTCAAGAAAGAGCTCAAGTGTAACAAACACGCTTCTTTATTCCCCCCCCCCATTTCTTCACACCTTTCCAGAACTCTGTCCAGAAACCTCTCATCCCCCCATCCCCTCGTTCGACTTTGTGTTCCCATTGCCCTAAAAAAAGTATGCTTCAGGGACACACTCCCTCTCTCACACACATTCTTATAAACATTTGCAGCACTCGAAGGCTTATATATTTCAGGGCTGTTGCTGTATAGAGGATTTATGTACACGTGTTTCCATTCTATGATCCAAATGGGTTACGGTGAAGGCACAGGATATGTTCTGGAGATGTTTTGATGCTGCTGTATAGCATTAAATATACATGCACACATGCTGGATTCTAATCCCAACTTCCTAACAAACTAGGCTAAGCTAATTTCAGTGTGCTGTAATGTAAATATGATAAATAAAGGCTTTGACTGTGTTGAAATCGAACCACCGATGAGCCTGTGAGCAAAAGCCTATAAGGGCATCTATCTTGTGTGTAATTTAGCCACAATGGAAAAAAAATCATCTTCACACTCACCCGGGTGTCTTCATGAGAATTTCAATTCCTCCCAATTTACTGCAGCTACAGTTCATTATCCCCATCACAAGATTTTAACGTGTGTAGGCGTTTTTGTGTTGAACAGTGCGGGTCAGCACTCGTTACAGAGGCTTAGCGTGAACAGCAAATCGGCGAAACACTGCTGATCAGCGAGTCTCCGAGGGTTACGCAACACTACAGGACACCTCGCCTTCGGATCGCAGTCTCAGGGAAACTTGCGTATACAATTAAAGAAACGATGTGTAGGAAATTACAGCATAATTGTGTCGTATAAATACAGTAGGTGAATTTCTTTTTTTACATCTATTCAAAGTCAGTGGCAAAATATTATTCAAACGTGCCGTGCATCATTACACAGGGATCTGAGAACCAAAATAGCGCCAAACCAATAACATAATATACACTATATGCACAAAAGTATTGGGACACCGGACTTTTCCGGAAATATGTCCTTCGTCCCCGAAATGTTACCAAAAAGATGGAGGAACACAATTATATGATGGCTGTGGACGTGCAAGAATGACATTTTCCCTTTACTTGAACTGAGACCCAAATCTGTGCACAAAGCCGGCTCTATGAAGATATGCTTTTCATGGTTTGGAGTGGAAGATCTCCTGCTATAGAGTTCTGAAATCAAACCTATTGAACAACTTTAAGATGAATTGGAATGCTGATTGCCTCCTCAACTCACCTCGTTCAGTACCTGACTTTACTGTGTCTGAATGAGCAAAACATCTAGTGGAACATCTTCCCAGAAGACAGATCTTCGAACAGCAAATGGGGACTGAATGTGGGACGACACCGGTGAAAGATCTCCGAAGACATTATTTCCATGTTAAAAATATTATTCTATATTACATCATCACATAAAATTGTTCTCGTTCAGATTTTAATATACAAAAGTTTTGTTCTTCACTACTAGGAAGACGAACCCTAAGAGGAGATCAGGTCCTACAGATCTAATATCTAAAAAAAAATCTACAGCTTGCATTTCTCGATTCTTAATACGCCTATAAAAAAAACATAATTTATAATGCTAGTCTCTCTGTGCTCTCGTTCTCTCTTCTACATGTGCACCATCGCTCCCTACTAATCTTCTCTGGGAAGCAAAACACGGATTGTTCTGCAGTTTTCTAGGACACACACGCCTTGTGACCCAGTTCTTTGCGCTGCAGAAAATCGGGGGGAAGCTATCTATCGTTTACAAAAAGCTCATTTCCATACGTGACTGACAGCATCGCCGTGAGGCCAAATCACAATCGCAGAATCCAGAAAAACCCAGCAGGGGGATCTAATAAACCAGTGACAGAATGCAACATGGCCTGTATATTAATGTTTTTTTTCCTTACATGCATCTGTTCCATATATACGTGTGTGTGAGAAAGAAAGAAAGAAAGAAAGAGAGAGAAAGAGAGAGAGAGTGCATGAATATGTGTGTGTGTGTGTGTGTGTGTGTGTGTGTGTGTGTGTGTGTGTGTGCGCACGCTTCTGGATTGTGCAATTGTTCCGAATCCTCAGCCAAGAGAAGCGAAAGGAGGAGATTATCAGTGCAGGGAGGGGGTGCGATCCGAGCCACGTGATTGGCCGAAAGCCTTGGGTCTGATCCCTACAGATGGTCGAGGTTGCCATGGCGACGACGAGCTCAGCATCAGTATCCTTTCACAAAAGCCGGAGCACTCGGCCCCACGCGCAGGCGTGACGTGGAGACGTGGAGACGTGTCTCCCTTACACACGTGCCATATCAGCACAATCAGGACACTTCATCCTGGTCACATCAACGCCTCGAACTGGAATCTGGAATCACGTGTATGGAGCAGAGGCAGCACAATGACCTTGTAATGAGCAGAATATCATGTCTCTACGTGTCATTTCCTTCATGCACACATTCTGCACTGAAGATCAATGAAGTGCTCCGACCTTGACAAGCTAGAACCGAGATTTCGGTCTGTCAGGCGTGCGATCGCAAAGCGACAGAGAGGGAAGGAGGGAGAGAGAGAGGCAAACCAGAGAGTGCCATCACAGGGAAGAAAAAAATTGTAATTAGAGATAAGCTGTAGCACTAGGGGAGGGAAGAGAAGACGGAATAAAGCCCTGGCTAAGCTTTTGCAAAGAGCGCATTGATCTAATCAATTAATGAGCATCCAATTAACTCATTACACATAAATACAAATCTGATACATTGAAACAAGGGCACAATCTCTCACCCATTCAAACATAAACAAGCTCAAGGACACAGCAGCTGTTACAGTTGGTCAGGTGAGATTTTTCCCCAGTGGGTTCTCTGAGGAACTCTGAGGGTTCGGTCCTACCTGGCAGTTAAAGTCGCTGCGCTCGGAGGCTCGCTGCTGCATGCTGTGTGCCCGCTAGTGCCTGATTCAGCGGCTGGTGAAGAGCTTTGGCACTTCTCAGCGGGCTCAAGCTTTACGCCAAGACAAGCCTTTCAGCGCGGCAAAACCGTCTGACTGTGATCTCCAGCCTGTGTGTGTTTTTTTTTTGTTTTTTTTTTTGAGAAAGAGAGTCGTCCATCCACCAATCAGGAAGGAGGTTAGAGCATCGACATCACTGACTGCCTGGACTGCAGCCTAATCTCATGTGTTTTGTGGGTGTGTGTGTGTGTCTGATCGGTGCTCTGCGAGTGTGTGTGTGCCGAGCTCCCTCCTTTCTGTCTCTTCTCTCGTGCCTTCTCGATGTCTCAGCGTCCTCTGTGAAGACACCCGAGGCACTCTGGGAGATGTAGTGCTAACGCCCGGCACAGGTTTGTTCCGCATGACCGTTTTTTTTATTTATTTATTATTATCATATCATTTGCTTTACAAATTCATAATGACTCATAGTAATACTCACACCGTGTAAGTGTAAATATGACTAAAAAGCATTGGGTTGGGGTGAGAAAGAAAAGCGCAAATCCTTCTCATAGATCTCAGATCAGCACGACTACAAGAGCAGTTCAACTCCCCCCCTGTGTGTCCGTCTGTTCGCCGTGGCCTTTTGCCAGCTCTTCCATTTACCAAAATCGCAACCTCTCTATCACTTACTCCCCACATTTCCCTTCAATCGTACTTTCGAAAATATCCCTGAAACAGACTTTTTGGATTTCACAAATGAAAAACCTGAATGGAAACACCAGAGTGATACACTTCCTTTTTTTTTTTTTCTTTCCCCAGGAGCTCTCCCTCACTCTGTTGCATCTCGTTCCTGGAATCTCCTTCAATTAATGGCTGATCACAACTTTACATCTGACTCAATAGTGCCTGCGCCAAACGTCTCTGACCTCTTCGCGGTGACACCGGAGTCCGGCCCCCGAAGCTCGGGTGTGATGCAATCAATAGGCAGTCCATTCTCTCATGCACACTGAGCATGCACCATGCAGGACACAGATACCATCGGGCAATATGAGCACACTCACCCCTTCACTGCTGGCAGGGCTCTGGACCTGCAGAAGGACACAGACACAGGGAATGCAGGGGTCTACAAATGCAGTTTGGGTTGAAGTGAAAACAGAATTCTTACACTTTTTTTTTTGTGCATTGGAAAATGAAACCGAACAGGTTTGAACCCAATGCGATGCGATGCCAAAGCAAAAAAAATTTATATTTTCGAATCCCTGGTGTAAACGTGGAAATAGGAAAAGTTTACACTGTAACTGGATGCAAATTGTTTATTTGACCTCTATATGACCATCTCATTTAATGTGTTATGAATTCTCAACCCAATCCACTCCATCCTTGAGCAACAATAATTATTGGACATGGTCATTCACACAGTCTAAAACACTGCCTCCTTCAGGATGTGCAATGACATGAAATTGTCCAGGTTTCTCAATAATATCCTTTACTCAGAGTGCGTTTAGACCAGATTTCTGCAAGGTTCAGGAGTAGAATTCGACGAGAACAGGTCTTGATCTCCATGTTATATTTATGCGTGTGCCTGAAATACCCTCGAAATAAATACAACAGCATGGAAGCTATTCTAGAAATGTTGTGACCTTACTTTGACCTTGACTGGTTTTGTATCAATTCCAAAAATCTGCTGGTTATATAATGATAATTTATAATAAAGCATTGTGGTCCTGGGATTTAAACCCATAACCTCATGATCAGAAGTCCAACATCTCACCCACTGAGCTAGCACTTTCCTGATTAACTCATGTTTGGGGGTCAAACCCGGGTCCCTGTAGTCAAAAGACGCTGCGCTGCTTCTTGCTTCACCACTTAACACTTCATTGAATCGAATTAACTTTCCTTCTCTAATCAATCTCAATGACATTACATTCAGCATATTTTGAAACGTACGAGGGCCAGACAGCACACAGTTCAGGTTCTCCGATTCGACCCTGAGGTCAGATTACTGTCTGTTCTCTCAATGTCTTGCGGTTTTCTCTTATCTCCGGGAAAAAAGAAGGTGTAGGTGGGAATGAACGTGTGAATGTGTATGCAGTGGCCTACAAAGATGTGGCATTCCAGACAGGGTGTCTTCTTATTCTTCATGCGCAGTGTTCATAGGAAAGACTCCAAAACCACTGCGGTCGTAATGCAGTTATGGATGAACAAACAAATTAATGATGACTTAACTAATGAACAAACTAATGAATGACTAATAAATAAATAAATAAATAAATGAACAAACTAATGAATGAACAAAAGATTGAGTAAATTAATTAACAATGAATAAACCAATGAGCCAATGAACAGATGGATGGATGGATGGATGGATGGATGGATGGATCTATAAACAAATTATCTAATGTACAAATGAATGACAAATGAATAAATAAACTTACAAAGTAATGAATAAATGAAAGATTGAATGAGCAAATGAATGACTGAATGAATAATAAATGGATGGATGGATGGATGGATGGATGGATGACAAATAAATAAACAAACCAAAGAATGAAATAATTGAGAAACCAATGAGCTAATAAACAAATCAATACACTAACGCAGGAACAAATGCACTAATTAACAAATGAATGGATGACAAATAAATAAATGAACTAACAAATTAATACATGATTGAATAAGTAAATTAATGAATAATTGGTCTAACAACAAATAAATATATGACAGAGATGGAAGAAACAAATGAATAAACAAATGAACAATCGAATGAGGATGAAATGAATGAAAGAATAAACAATTCATGAATGAAGGAATGAATAATTTAATAAATAATAAACAAACGAATGATTTGATGAACAAATGAATGAAAAGGATTACGCGAATGAACAAATTAACTAATGAATAAATAAATGAACAAATGGATAAACAAATGAACTAAACAAGCTAATAAATTACTGTATGAATGAACGGAACAGAATTTCTGCGAAGACTTTTAGCTTTTGCCAGCTTTTTCTGCAAATTGATTCCTCGGCTTTATGTGTCCCGAACAGCCAACCTGACAGCTGAAGTGAAACCAATAGCAGCCTTTCAAGATGTAAAGGATTCATCTATTAGCGTTCATTGTGAAATCAGATGGTTACAAAAGGCCATTGGACTTGTTTTGTCAGCGTTCCATAGGAAATCGGAGTAATTACACCAGTGTGCATTCTTTTCTAAAGAGCTGCGTTTCTCACAAAGGAATTACAACTTAAAGCATCACGATTATTATTATTATTATTATTATTATTATTATTATTACTGTATTAGCAAATATTTAAAATCCACCCTTTTATTTACCATTATTAGGAGACATGATATTGACATGAAAAACCTTCTCTTACCGGATGTCAATATCATACACTATAATGCTAAATTTGTGTGGACACCTGACCATGAGATTGGTATGTGCTTCTTTTTGAACGTTCCTTTCCACATTTAGTCTTCTGGGAAGATGTTCCACTAGATTTTGGAGTGAAGATTTCAGATCCAAAGTCAGGTACTGATGTAGGTGAGGTGAGGAGGCCTGGGGTGCAGTCAGCATTCACATTATTCCCAAAGGTCTTCAATAGGATTTTAGCTCTATAGCAGTAGATCTTCCACTCCAACCCATGTAAAGCATATCTTCATGGGGCTGGCTTTGTGCACAGGGGCATTGTCATGCTAGAACATGTTTGGGTCTCCTAGTTCAGGCGAAGGGTAAATTTAATCCTGCAGCATCCAATGACTTCATATACTGTACAACTGTGTATCTCCCACATTTGTTCACCTCAACACATCGCTGTTTAAACCCGTCTTAGCGATGTGAAGGTGTTGGTGTTGGATCTCTGATAATCGCAAATGTTGAGCTACTTTATGAGTTGCTCAGTAGCTCCTAGTCTTATAATCACAAATGACTGTAAAAGACTGTAGAAAGAACATCACTCATAATCACACACTCCAGTGCTCATGTTAGTTCTCACTCTCCAGTGTTCTGTATTGTTTAAAGACTATAATCACACTCTTGATGTCACCCAAATGAGGATGGGTTCCCCTTTTGAGTCTGGTTCCTCTCAAGGTTTCTTCCTCATAACATCTAAGGGAGTTTTTCCTTCACCACAGTTGCCATGGCTGCTCATCAGGGATAAAGACACATCGTTCACCTTAACTCTTAAATTCTGTAAAGCTGCTTTGAGACAATGTCTGTTGTGAAAAGCGCAATAGAAATAAACTTGACTTGACTTGAAAGTAACAATACCTGAATCTGAACCACCTCCAAACCCCAAACTCCCTCACATTTTGGTTCAGGCTCTGTTTTAAGCACTAAAGCCAATACATTTTCCACCTGGAATATCAAAAACCACCGCTAATATCTACAGACCAAAGGAGAAAGGACATTAGTGCATGGACAATTCTGTAATCTTCAGTGATTTGCTCTGTTTAGCTGCTCAGGAATTTATATTGGACTCTGTTTGCTTGAAGTCTCTTTAACTGGTATGAATAATCGGCAGCACATTTATATATTCCTAAAATAAATCAGTCAGACAAAACTAAATAAATGATCCTTAATTAATAATTACTAGCCAACTGGCAGACAGGGGGCTACTCACTGCAAACCCACATTGTTGAATACTACAAAGAGACGTTCTGCTATGTTGATTTAACTAAAGCTTTAGTGGCGAATGCATTTTTTCGCTTCCATGCTGCATATATTGCTTGACTCATTGTCGAAAGGTGAAAAATGATGATTGTGTCGTGCGAGTTGAATTTAATTTGCTGTGGCCTTTGGTGCGAGAGTTGATCAAACTTCCTCAGAAGCTCTGTGTATTGCAGTGCCCCTGTTCTTTTCTGTGGTGCTGAAGTTGAGAGTCAAACAATGCAACCTTCTATCTCTCCAACACATCCTGACACTATGTGGTGCACGAAGCGACGTTCATGCTCTGCAGATCTCCATCATTTACTACAGCGGGCATGGAATATGGATTCTAACACACACACACACACACACACACACACACACACCCTTTCTCTCTCTCTCTACGTTCGAATGTGGGTTGAGATAAGAAGATGCTCCGTGATCTATAATCTACTTATCAATCTTCTGGTTCTTGGAGGCTTGAGAGGTCCACTTGGAGAGCCTGTGCACTTGTTAAATAACTGCATCTGACCTGCTTCATGAGAGATGGTGAGGAGGAGCACGAGGCAGGATTCAGAGGGTTCAGATGAAATTCCAGTTTCATACATGATGCGACGTGAAGGAGCTACGTGGAGGCTGCTGATACTACAGTACGGCAAGAAGGCAATGTCAGATGATGCCAGTGCCACGTTTTGTGTCAGTCAGAGGAGTTCAGTAGAGAAATAAAGACACATCTCTAAAAGAGCTATTCATCACCAAACCAGATTTCACATCCATCCCAAATGCAACAGTGCTGTTATTATTATTATCTTTATTATTTTGATGCACTCTCATATTCCTAGGGCCTATGGTATGTTATGGGAAGAAGAAAAAAAACAACAACGAGAATGAGATGCATGAAGGTGTCTCCTTACCGGCGGTAGAAGAGGCTCCATTTGCGCTCCTTGGTCTTTTATGTCCATTCTTCTGGCCTCCTCTGAATGTTGGACTGAGTGGGTTTGATGAGATCGCGCGCTACACACTGCTAGAGCTTCAGGAGATGCACATTGACAACAAAAACTATTGGCTGGTCGGTCGAAAGAGAGATAGAGAGACAGGAGGACGAGAGCGCGCGCGCGTTTCTTTCTCTCTCACTCTCTCTCTCTCTCGCGCGCGCTATCTTTTTCTCAGCTCGAGCAGCGCTGCGGCTCACGTTTGGCGTTCGACTCGCGCGCGTGTGACGCAGCTAGGGCGCTCGGCACGTGAGCAATTGAGACGCAATGGCGTGTGAGTAGAGCACGGAGAACGCTTGCAGGGTAGCAAAGCCTGGTACAGGAATGCATTTCACATAATCAAGGAAGTGCGACAGAAATCAACAGATTGCAATGATAATTATTTGAAAAAAAAAAAAACAAACAACAAAAAAAACATTGCGCCTCTGTGAAATAAAGAAATAACTCAAATGGTGTATATTTGAATATAGATTTTTTTTTTGTCTATTCTATTGTTAAAGCACATTTTTTTTTCTTTGTGTCTTCGTGAACGTTTAGAAATACACCAAATCTACAGCATGGAGAATTATTATCAGAAAATATACTAGCACTGGCGACATCTTGTGGTTAATTTAGGTAAGGACATGCTGAGATATGTGCTCGTTTAATACAAAAGAAAAAACACAATAAGGTCAAAAGTATGTAGACACCTGACCATGGCTTTAAAAACTTTGCCACAATATATCAAAGCACGCAAATAAAATCGAGAGAACCCCAGACCTCCACATCCAACATCACTGCCTGATCTCAGTATATAATATATGCTATAATTTTTTGTTTTCCCTTCTTTGAAACTCCAAATCTGTCTCATCTTGATGACACATGTAGACCTATTTGGCCAAGTTTGAGGAGAAAGAGCATCCCAGACTTCCCCATCTAACCTCAGTGCTTGATCTCAGTAATGGGACTATGAATGATCACAAATTCCTACAATCATGCTTTAAAATTTAGTAAAATCCACCCCAGAATAGTGAAGGTTTGCCATGCATTCAGAGATGTGGTCATGTGTCCACATACCTTTGGCCAAGTAGTGTAGTGTAATGCGCCTTGAAGGTCTAAATTAATTAATTATTACGATTCAATAAACCTTTTTCCGATTGCCAGAATTTTGAAATAAAAACTGCTATTGCTGTATAGCATAAGAGATGAATAAGTGTGGTACTGCCTGCTGCATGACCGTCTTTATAGCAGTAAATAGGATCATATCTGGTGTGTTATTATGCATCATAATTTCATAGTAGCTTCAACCTCTGCAGTCGAATTATACAAAACAAAAATTTAGATCATTAAAACTAAAACTTGAAATTGGGTAAATCTGCATTTAAATAGCTGGACCATGTGGTTTATTTTCCTCACAACCGCAGTGTGTGAACCCGCCGCTAGGTGGCACTGGTGTTCTTCCGATTTCACATCAACGTATATTGTAAAAAAAAATAAATAAATAAAGACTTAAAAAGTCAAATCGACAAAAAAAAACCCAATTCGGTTTTTAATTCACGTTTAAAGCACACTCAGAGATTCACAATTCAACAATGACCCACCTTAATACTCATCTGGATTTTTTTTTTCTTCTACGCCATTGAAGGGGAGGATTTCCTATCACCTACTACACATTAGGCTCATTTTTTCCTGCACAATTTGTATTTTTTTGGGGGGTAAATGAACAATTAAAATACTTGGCATCCACAATTGACTGGATAAGTTTAAATTAATTGACGTCTATTAACTACAATTAATATGACTAATCGAATAGGATAAAGTAGACTATATACTGTATATCTATATATATAATTATTTATGTATTCATTTTTTTTTCAGGGAAGTTGAGATTAATTACTATGAAACTACTCTGTCTACACTATAGACACTGATTACATTCAATCAGAATTGAATTTACACTGAAACACTGAATTTTCTTTCAACCGCATGTTATTAATATGCTTTTTTTTTTGTTCATTATTTGACACAAAGGCTACGAGCGTTTCGAAATCACGTGATGTAATGTGTCTTGTCCTTTGTGTGTGTGTGTGTGTGTGTGTGTGTGTGTGTGTGTGTGTGTGTGT
>JAAIIK010000079.1:1449066-1463718 GCA_014706435.1 Silurus glanis
ACACACACACACACACACACACACACACACACACACACACACACACAGATCTGTCCTTCTATGCGAGGACCTTCCATCTTTCCATTGAGACGATTCTCAAAGCCTAAACCTATATCCTGAAGTTTAATCTCACTTAATCCCTAAATGCAACCTTTTTTGAAAAGATTAATAAAGGAAATATCCCACAAGGTCAAAGGGGTCATATATTGTGAGGACCTTTGGTCTAGATTTATGAAAAACCTCAACATCTTCCCCGAAGAGCGGAGGTGTATTATAACAGGAAATCGTGACTCAATGTGGAATCTTATGGTCAGGTGTCCACAAACTTTTGTCCATATAGTGTAGGTTTATATGTAGTTTGAATATGTAGTATTTATTTATATTAAAAAAATTGCCATGTCGTTTGCTTTTATGTTTAAGATCTAAGACACAGTTCTTTAATTGAGTGTTTTTTTTTTGGTTTGACTCAATGTTTATTAGTACAGGAAAAAAAAACCTTCCGATCTCCACTGTTTATAAATCTCTCCCCATCACGCTTCACGAGTCCCTCACGTGAGCACGGCTGAGGCATGTATCCCGAGGCAACAGCATCTATTTGCGGGACTTCTTCCCAACGCTGCCGCTGATGGAAATCGGCCTGTGTGAGGAAAGCAGGCATGATTCAGCAGATACAGTAACCCCCGCGGTTCGACTCTCGCGTAATTGTAATTGTAATTCGGTTTATCGCGGAATTGCATTTGCCACATAACTAATTAGTTTGGCTGATTTTCCCGGTCTTTCGAGGACCAAAAAACGCATAGGGAATTGTTTTTATGGAGTTTTATGTTGAGATAATGAAATGTATTGATGAAAAAATATGCTACACGCTAGCAAAAACAATGCTACAGCTACTACTTCAAATACTATTACTTCAGCAAATACTTCAATTTCTATTACTACTGTGAGTTCTACAATTAATACTACTACAAATACTCCTACAGCAAATACTACAACTATTACAACTGACTAAAATACTTCTACTGCAAATACTATTACTGCCATGATTACAACTACAAATCTCCTGCTACTGCAAATACTCCTCCTATCACCATGTCAGTTATTGACTTCTCAAATCAATACAATTTGTTTAGATTGGAGCCCTGAGATTGGCGCTCTGGGATCGAAGCTCTGGGATTGGAGATTTAGAATTGGAGCTCTGGGAAAGGATTCCAGTAATTGGTGCTTTAGGATTGAAACACTGGGTTTGGAGCTCATGGATTTGAACCCCGGGATTGGAGCTCTGAGATTAAGATTGGGTTCCAATCCCAGTTCCTGCGATTGGAACCCAGGAACTGGTGCTTTAGGATTGGTGCTCTGGGATTAGAGTCGTAGGATTGGTGCTCTGGGATTAGATCCCTGGGATTGGAGCTCTGGGATGGGAGCTCTGGGATTAGTGTTCTAGGAATGGTTCTCTGGGATTAGATTGCTAGGATTGGAGCTCTGGGATTAGATCACTGGGATTGATGCTCTGGGATTAGAGCTATGGGATTGGAGCTATGGGATTGGTGCTCTGGGATTAGAGCCATAGGATTGGAGCTCAGGGATTAGATTGCTGGGATTGGAGCTCTGGGATTTGTGCTCTAGGAATAGTTCTCTGGGATTAGAGCCATGGCATTGGAGCTCTGGCATTGGGGAGCTCTGGGATTGGAGCCCTGGGATGGGTGCTTTGGGATTGGAGCTATGGAATTGGTGCTCTGGGATTAGAGACGTAGGATTGGAGCTTTTGGATTAGATTCCTAGGATTGGAGCTCTGGGTTTTGAGCTCTGGTATACACAAATGGTTCTTTCAATTTTCACTTCTGCTATTTTAAATGTAGTGTAGTCCTGAATAACAGCCTCTATGTACAAAGAGACGAATCTTTTCATTTTTAGTGCTGCGTGCAGTTTACATCGGAAGTAAATAAAAAAAAAAAATAAATTTAAAAAACGCCTTCCCGCTGTGCACACTGACACGTTTATGAAAGATGAAGGCGGTGGCGTTTGCAATTAGGAGAAATTGACGCCTCGTATTGACGCTCTGCATTTCATTGACCTTTTTACCCCGTCAATCCCCCCTGAGTGTGTGGAGGGGGTGGTTGATGGAGTGAGAGTGTGAGTGTACGGTGCATGCGAATGTGAAGGACGCACATTCCTGTCACGGGTTAATTTATCCTCGGGCGCTCTGGGGAGTCCCGTCATCGACCATGGTAATTCTAGAAATTGGTTTTTGAGAGTCAGCTAGGGAGTAAAGCCTGTTATCTCCACACATCACGATGCACTCCGGGTTGCTCTTGCATGCCGGTTTTAGCGGTGCAGCGCTGACGGTCGTCTTGCACAATAAACAATCTCCTTCTGGTTCTACGAGCGCAAGGAATAGTTTTGGGCCCGTTTGATTTACTTTGACATGCTCCAGGCTGACACATGCCATCGTAGCGAGCAGGAAATGGGGCCTCCCTACCCCAGAAGGAAGGGGTCAAGGCCAAGGTCGGGTGGGCCTCCATGCTGGAGGATCACGTGATCTGTTTGGCGAAAGCCCATTGGCTTCCCCCCCCCCCCCCCCCATATATCTCATTTCACTTCATGGGATTTGCCAAAGAATGCTGCTTATGCACGCTGTTTATGCAGCATACCAAATCAGACCTTTTATTCAATTTAGCGTTACGGAAATTCGACTCGCTTCGCAGTTTCTCCTGGAGCTTAGCTAGGTCTTGAGAAAAGCAGACGTCTGGGCTTTCGTTTCGAATTTCCTCCACAGCAAATTGTCGGGGTTTAGACGTTTTAAAAGCGAAAGGCATTTCGAGACCGATTTTATTTCTTTATTTTCCTGCGAGGAGAAAGTGCAAACGTCGAACAAACCCCGCGAAACAAACCAAGACAGAAGTGAATCCTTCTCTTCTGTGCATCCAAAACTGCAGGCGTCCGTCTCAGGGGTGTTGAGAAACACACTCGGCTAAGCCTGCTCTCATTCATCATGCCTTACTCACTGCCTGATGATGGAAAAAACACACACACACACACACACACACACACACACACACACACACACACAAGCAGCCCGAGGCCTTGGTCAGCGCTGTGACTGTGGAAGGACTTCCTCTGAACTCTCTGCAGTAATCACAGGCTGCTTTCCATCAGAAGCGGCGTCTCGGTTTTCGTCACGTAATTGCCGCACGCACTTCCATCGTAGTCACGGCCGATTCACCGTATTCCTCACACAAAGACTTCTTTGTCTTCGCGTCGTGCACCTTAAACAAGCGCCAGCTCGGGACCCGGTGCTTCCTGTGTGTGTGTGTGTGTGTGTGTGTGTGTGTGTGTGTGTGTGTGTGTCATTTAGCTTAACTCACACATTCCTCTTTCTTCATGCCGTGTATGACACGTGTAGACAGACTGTCTGTCAGCAGGATGCATTTATATCTCTCTCTCTCTCTTTCTCTCTCTATCTCTCTCTCTCTCTCTCTCTCTCTTTCTCTCTGCAGGTATGGAAAGATCGTCTCCACAAAAGCCATCCTGGACAAGACCACAAACAAATGCAAAGGTTTGTACGATCGCGCCGCCTTTCTCCTGCTCAGCATAGGGCTTCGTTATATCTCATCACATCTTTCAATTTATGCAAAAAATATCATTTTATAGCATGTAAATCAACAGTAATTACAGGATTAGGATTGAGATCAGGATTGGGGTAGGGATGGTTGAGGTTAGGATGACTGGGATTAGGGTGAGAGTTGGGGATAGGATGGTTAGGGTTGAGGTTATGTTTGAAATTAGGGTTGGGATTAGAAGTATTGGGATTAGGACATTTAGGGGGGTTAGGATTAGGATTGGGGTTAAAATTGGGGTTAAATTTGGGGTTATGAGTGTTCAGATTGGGGTTGGGGTTGAGATTGGCTTTGGGAGTAAAAGTATTATGATTAGGATTGGGGTTGGAATTATAAGTATTTTGATATGGATTGGGTTTAGGGTCGGGATTAGAAGTATTTTGATTAGGATTAGGGTTAGGAGGTTTAGGATTGTGGTTAGGGTTGAGTGGGTTATCTTTATGGCTGGGAGGGCTGGGATTATGGGTTAAGATATGAAGGATTGGGATTAAGAGGGTTAGGGTTATAGGGTTAGGAGGGATTTATTTAAAGACATCTAAAGATTCAAAAGAACGCAAGACAGGAAAATGGTCAGGAGATAAAACAACCTTGAAAGGTCATTATAACAAAAACACGTTAACACCTGATGAACTGCGCCGTAACGTTGGTTATGTCACAGTTAGAGGTTCGGAACAGTAATCAAATATTTCCGCAGGGATTTGCTTATTCGAGTGTTCCAGGGATTCATGTCCCAGGCTGTGAAATCTGCAGCATTTATTCCTTCAAAATACATCTACACCAATGTCGACTCATTTCACATGATTACGAGATTATTAGCCACTTTTACTGACAACTTCCCAGCATTTTTCAGTCCATTACAGTCGCATTAACGTGAAATTAACGCTAAGCGTCTTTTTCTCAGGTTACGGCTTTGTGGATTTCGACAGCCCCGTGTCGGCACAGAAAGCCGTGGCGGCGCTAAAGAGCAACGGAGTTCAAGCTCAAATGGCCAAGGTGCGACAGCAACCTACAACACTTTCTTCTTTTTTTATAGGCTTTACTCACGTCTCCGTGAGCACGCGGTTTTGCGAGAGGGCGCCAAATTAGCGTCCTTTGTTCAGTTTGTACGCCAGGGGGCAGCGTGGAGCAGTCGTCTCAAGGCCGCAGAGGGAGTCAGGAGAGGTTGGGGGGGGTGCTATTTGTTTAGCAAAGCGGCAAGGAGAAAAAAAAAACTCACACGGTCCATTATTAAACAGACAGATTCCCCCTGAAAGCTTTTGTGCACACTTGAGCGTAAGATTGCTTCTTTAGACTCCTTTTACAATAAGCTAAACTCCTGCTAAGATGTTATAATAGACCGCGTTTCAGAGAGATCTACGCTCGTTCAGGCACAAGGGAGAGATCTACGCTCGTTCATGGAGCCCGTTATGTTCACTTTAGGTCTTGCAGGAGCATGTTTGGGGGTGAAGGAGAAATTTCATGCTACAGCATCTAAAGACATTGTACATTTCTTCACCTATAACAGTTTTATATCAAACAGAATTGGACAGACGTGTCCCAATACTTTTGGTTTCTGTCACAATATTCGGTTCGTTTAGCGCTGTTATTGTACACACCTGCATTGTGAGTGTGTGACGGAGTTACTCCATGTTTAAAAGCCTTCCTTTCACTGCACTGACCTCCTCCCACTGCTTCTGCTTCAATGTTCAATTATTCAGCATTTCTCCTCTACCCAGCTTTGATTCTCTGTTATAGAGCATCGATCAGCCGTTTGTGCTCCAGTTTTTGTGTTTGATTCACCTTGTTCTTTTTTTTTTCTTTAATGCTGTTCCCCCCCTAACGAGACGAGCTCCCAGAGTCAGCCAAAGTACGCCGTACACCGATCCATCGCCATGGTTACGCCCCTTTCCTTACTAGAGTTGGATAATAAATCCAGGGCACCCTCAGAAACCAGATTGCTTCACGGAGAAAGAATGTCAGATTTGCCTCGGGAAAACTGCGGCTCAAATTAAGCCTGACGTGTCTTTCCTGGAATGCACAACTTTTTTTTTTTTTACAGCGAAGCAGATGTGGATCGAACAAAATGTAAAAAAGTCGATGCCGATTAGAACGAATCGAGAACAAAATCCGAATTGTGTGAAACCATTGTGTTTGATGCCTTCAGAGAGCTGAGATCGCTTTAGAAGGCCAGCTTTTTAACGTTCTTTATGTTCCTCATTTGTTTGGGTTGCAGCAACAGGAGCAGGACCCGACCAACCTGTACCTGTCCAACCTGCCCGTGTCCATGGACGAGCAGGAGCTGGAAAACCTCCTGAAGCCTTTCGGACAGGTCATCTCCACTCGCATCCTCAGAGACGCACACGGCATGAGCCGGGGAGTAGGTTTCGCCAGGTCAGTGCGCACACGCACACGCACACACACACACACACACACACACACACACACACACACACACACACAGTTCGGTTCAATTTCAGTCAAAATTACAGAAGAAGAAATGCCAAATATAGAAGAATTGCGGAAGAAATGCAAAATATAAATTTGCTTGTTGTTTTTTGTTTTTTTATTAACGAAGTTTATTATTATTATCATGTGTGAACAGTTTACATTTTTAAAACAATTTTAAATAAAATAATATATAAAATTCTATTGTATTAATTTTTTTTATAAATATAAAATATATATTTTATTTATATATATATATATATATATATATATATATATATATATATATATATATATATATATATATAATATAATATAAAACCAATTTTAAATAAAATAATATATAAAATACTATTTTATAACATTTTATAATATTTTATAAATGTTAAAATATTATAAAAAATTTATATAATATATATAATGTAATATATAATGTAAAAAATATATATATATAATAAATCAAATTAATGCAATACACTTTTTTAATATATTGATTTAATTCAATAAAATGGGACAAATTAAATTAATGAAATTAAATAGTTTACATTTGGGTAATACACAAGTGTATAAAAGTGTGTGTGTGTGTGTGTGTGTGTGTGTGTGTGTTCTCGATATGTGGAATTGTCAGGATTTTCTCCTTTTAAGCGAAATTCTTGAAGCCGGATATAAAATGCAAAAGAATCCGTATCTCAAAAACGAAAGTGGCAGTTTTATAACACGCTACAAATCATATTTCCAGTACGGAGCGAGTCGAAACAGTGACACTGGGCTAACTCTTGTCTCTTTTTTCCTGTATTGTTCTGAAACTAAACAAAGTTACATTGTAACTGTTTCGCACGTAAAAAGGATTGCATCCGGTACACATGCACCAAAACCCAAAAGCCCTGTACCTAAACGGCTCGGTACGAATACATGTACTGTTACACCCCTAATGCATACGTGTGTGTGTGTGTGTGTGTGTGTGTGTGTGTGTGTGTGTGTTTTCTTTTAGTTTTTTTATTCAGAGCACCATCTGGCCCGCTGTGTTCAGGTTTAGCCATGCAGTAAAAGCAGGTCAATCACAAATGTTTTTTTTCTCTCTCTGTCTCAGGATGGAGTCTACAGAGAAGTGCGACGCCGTGATCTCTCACTTCAACGGGAAGTTCATTAAATCTGGAATGCTGGGTAATTAAAACGCACCTCTGATGCGTTTTTATTAACGTTTACAGAATCTTCAGAAATCACAAAACGAATAAACGTGCGAAACGTGTTTCCAGGCGCGTCGGAACCGCTGCTCTGTAAATTCGCTGACGGAGGCCAGAAGAAGCGTCTGGGTCAAACCAAATACGTTCCCAACGGGCGAACCTGGACCCGGGACGCCGAGGTGAGACTAGTAAGTTCATCTCCTGTGCTTTATACGATGCTCTGGATTTCTACCCACTGCTGTATATAATGAATAAAATAAAATAAAAAACGTAACAACAACATGGTTTTCGTCATCGAAATTGCTTTTTTTTTTGTCTTTCAGAGTGGGATAACGTTGACCTATGACCCCAATGCTGCTGCGCTCCAAAATGGGTAAGCCCTGCCAGATGTGCTCCATTTGCCTTTGGTCATTTTAACCTCCAGTCTTCTGGAAAGTTGTGCGGAAGCTGCGGGGGTGCATTCAGCATGAGCAATTCATGTTCACTAGTTTTCGAGCTCTAGAGCAGGAGATCTACATTTTTTTTTCCAACCCATGGAAAGCTTATCTTCATGGATCTGGGATTTTGTGCACTTTCTTGAGCATCCCATTCCACCTCCCATTTGCTGTTATAGGAACTTCCACTCTCCTGAGAAGGTGTTCCTCTAGATTTCAGGATCTTCTACATCCTCCAACCCATCTATATCTTTATGGAGATAATAGTTTGGTTTTTGTAGTTCAAGCAGAAGGAGATTTATCAGTTTGGAGAAGAACCTCATATGGCTGGAAAAATACGCTGGGTGTCCCAATACTTTTGCCACAATCATCCATTTCCTGAATTGCGTAGATGAAGCGTCTTGATTTTGTCTTCTGTAACACATTCAGGTACTACACCCAGCCCTACAGCATGGGGAACAGGATACTGACCCAGACAGCCGTGTCTCCGTACATCTCACCCGTCTCCACTTACCCGGTATGACCTCCTTCCATCTCTCCATCACTCCATCTCTTTCTCTCCACTATATTTTTAATGCTTTTTCCAAGCCTGCTTTCTACCATTGGACAGAGTGTGTGTTTTTTTTGTTTTGTTTTGTTTTTGTTTGTAAGATTATAAAAAATACCCAGCAGCCTTTGTGGTCCAGCTCGGAGCCTCTCAGGCGATGAGCAGAACGGAGAACACAGCAGCTGTGTCAATGTAGTTAAAAGTCTTTTGTGCTGAGTCGTTTGCTTTCATACAGCACCTGCTCTTAACTCTGTGTGTGTGTGTGCGTGTGTGTGTGTGTGTGTGTGTGTGCAGGTTCAGAGTCCCTCCTGGATGACACATCAGCCTTATATTATGCAGCATCCGGTAAGAGACAAAAAAGAAAAGAAAAAAAAACAGTAGTTCACTTCCTCTCTTTCGTTCAACCACAGCAGTGTCACCACCATTACAGATACTGTGAATGAGATATACGGGGGGTTATTGAGATACCAGAATATGAGATACTGGAGGGTAAATGAGATGTGAGAATATGAGATATTGGATTGTAAATGAGATGTGAGAATATGAGCTATTGGATTGTAAATGAGATGTGAGAATATGAGCTATTGGAGGGTAAATGAGATACGAGATACGAGATTACTCAAGAAACGAGTTCGGAAATGGAAAGAGGAATCTGTTCTCATTCATGTGATCCTGACCCAGTGATGTCTTTCTTTCTCTCTCTCTCTCTCTCTCTCTCTCTCTCTCTCTCTCTCTCTCTTACTCTCTCTCTCTAGGGAGCTGTTCTGTCGCCCTCTATGGACCACCCCATGTCCCTGCAGCCGTCCTCCATGTTGGCTCCTCTGACGCAGCAGATGGGCCACCTCTCCTTAGGCGGCACTGCCACTGTAACGTTTACACAAACCACATTTCGATAGAAGTCCCCGTAACACACCTCCTGTAATCGTGGTGTTTATTTTGTATGTGTTTTTTTTTCCTTTCCAGTTTATTCCGACGAACACACCTATGCAAGGAGCGTATATTCCTCAGTACGCTCACATCCAGGCGGCTGCCATCGCCAGCGAGGTACGGAGGTTTGTTTGATATCAGCACGTCTTCGAAAGGTTTCATTAGCCGCTGTGAATAACCAATAAATACAAAAAGTTTAGCTTTTCATGTTATCAGGAAGCGGATGGAGACTCCTTCCATAAAAGGCTATATAAATGAAAAAATGCAGATTATTCCGCTCGGATCATGTGACGCGTCATGTGTGCGAGTCCTTGTTGCTATAGAAACGCGAACGTATATAAAGCCACGATTTCAATTCACCGTATAAAACAATACTCTGTATTCAGAAGGTGTTTCTCTCAGGGTGGTTTGGTGTTGATGGAACGTACGATTCACAAGCCTTTGTTTGCGTTTCAGGATCCCAACGTCCAGGCCCAGGACATGACCTCCAGCGATCCCTCCACCTTCCCATACCAACCGAACAAGCAATAAAAAAGGTAACCTTAAGAGTAACGCCACGTTTACGCGTATTCACGTTCTCTCCCGTCGAGCATCCTCATCGCCTGTGTCTGTTTTCCAGGTGAGCAGTTTGGGAGGCGGAGTCAAAAGAGGGCTACTATAACTACAGGCTTATCTTCCTCGGAACAGGAAGTGACATCACACACAGAGGGAAAAAAAAAGACACCTTTACTTTGCACAGGCTCCTACAGAAAAAAAAAAATACACGTAAAAAGTCCACGGTTTGAATCAACTTCAACAACCTCAAAGACCCGCAGCAGGTGCATCAGCAAACGCAACAATGCAACTCATCGCAGACGGACGGACGGCTAGACGGACAGACAGACAGACAGACGGCACAGGAGAAGAGAAGTACCTTTTATTTTGCTAAAAAGGAAACAGGACGAACGCTTATTTTGTACCAAGGACTTCAGGAACAGACCAAAGTCTGTGAACACTGGACTCCAAAAACAAAAAAAAGGAAAAAAAAAAAATTGTAAAAAAAAAAAAAAAGGAAAAAAATACATGATGCGGTGTGATCGTACCTTTAGATGCATGAGAGGACTTTTTAGTATGGTTTTTAGTGTGTTTTTACTGACCGTTTCTTTCTCACACACACACACACACACACACACACACGAATACACAATGCTGTGGTAGTAGCGATGGGGAGGTTTCTTTCTTTCTTTTTTTTATCTTTTTGCTTTTGTCTTCCGCACTTTGCCTTCTTGGTCCGTAGTAACAGACATTTTTGCCTTGTAAATACCGGGTTTAGATTCTATCGTTTGACGGCCGGCGTCGCTCTTCTCTCCTGTCTGTCAAAGCGGATTAATAAATCCACACGCTTTACCGTAGGGTGTGTGTGTGTGTGTGTGTGTGTGTGTGTGTGTGTGCGTATGAGAGACGGGGAAAAGATGAAATTCTGCTGTCCTCCGAAGTCTTCTTGCCTTTTTAGTCGGAACTTGATGTGGTAGTTATAGACGAAGCTGTCGTTAGTGTAGGAACGGGGGACGGTTCAAAGGGTGGGCGGGGCTTAGCAAGGGATACATGGATTTGTGGGCGGAGCTTAATTGAGATATAGATATAGGAATATACAGGAAGCGATCGCCCTTCGGGACAGATGAGTAGTTTGTCAGAGATCGGATTATTGACTTTTTGTTTAAATTTTTTATGCCAGGTTTTTTTTTGTCTTTTTGTTTTGTCTTTTTTTTTTATCACAGTTGTGTAGAAATTTCTTGTACTGAGAGGCAGAAGTGCAATGTTTCTTTTTAGCTAGAGAGCAAGACTTGTACAGAAAAAAGAGATGCTTTTTTTTTTTTTTTAACGAAATCAATCATTGGGAGGGAAATCCTTTTTTTTTTTGCGATTTATTTTATTTTATTTTATTTTTTTATATTAATTCCCCCCTTTCTAGTTAATGGCAATATTAAGGGCTGCAGCTGTCAATCAGAAACGAAGATGCAGTGACTTTAGAATCAGATAAAGTGGATTCTGTTATAAATGAGCTGTTTGTAGAGAAAACGAAGGACAAACCCAAATCCTTCTGGGGGGAAATAATGAACTGACGAACGCTGACCTCTTCGATGGTAAATTATAATCAGGTCCTTCAAAGGAAAGAATTAAGGCAATAAAAAAAAAAAAAAATCAAGGCAATTAACGATACACTGTATAGACAAACGTTTGTGGACACCCGAGCATAAGATTCCTAATGTGCTTCTTTTTGAACATTTGCCGATATAATAACCTCCACTCTTCTGGGAAGATGTTCCACGAGATTTTGTGGCTCACTTAGAGACCAGGTTGTTATCAATACACTGTACAGTGTACAATAGGGTTCTATAGCAGGCCACGCAAGAGATCTTCCTCGAGATCTTTCACAGACCTGTGCAAAATATATCTTCATGGAGCTGACTTTGTGCACAGGAACAGGTATGAACTATTTAATACCACCATCACCATCCTAAAAATCAGGTGTCCCAATACTTTTATCTATCGTGTATTTTCGTTCCACCAAAGACCATAAAAAAAAAAGAAAAAAAAAACAAAAACGCTCCTATCATTACGGATTAACGCTACGGTGCAGGTGTTTGTAAATGTTCGGCTATTCGGAAATAAAATTGTGCCTTTTTTTTCTCGGTTTTGATCAAGTTTGTATTCACTTGTAATCTCAGACGTGAAGTATCTGAGAACCGCGACACGGTAAAACGCTAAACCAATCAAAAACTCACGCCGCAGATTCACGACACGCTTTGGTCTTTAACTTAGATAGTTCAACAGAGTCACGTGTCTTTTTTTGATTTTTTTTTATTGTTTGTTTGTTTGTTTTACGCGGCCGTTTTTTTTTTCTTTTGATGTCCAGGTCAGCTTGGCCGTCGATCTACCTCAGAGTTGTATCTGTCGTCTGATTGGTCGGGTTTGCAGGTCTATCCTGTCCAATCAGAAGAAATGGAAAAAAAAAAAACATACAAAGCACCAGCTCTGGAGCTGGGATCATACAGGACTTCACATTTAACACATCTGTTCATTCTTCAAAGGAAACGTTTTTATGTGGGGGTTTTTATTCGTGTCTTTTTTGGTTTGCTTTTTTTTTGTTTGTTTGTTTGATGATTTTGGCCATCTGGATAGAAACAATGTGGGCCTCTTCGAGGCGGTATGGAACGCCTGCGTGACTGCTTTTGAAATAAAATTAAAACGAAAAAAAAAAAAAACCGTTGGATATCCGTTCGCCGCAAGATATCGAGGCTCAATCCGATCAACCAAAGTAACGCATTCGTCATCGAGATGTATTTAAACATGGAAATTCGATGAGGGACTGTTTTTTCAGCTTCACCTCACACAATCCTTCACGTCCACATCGAGAGATTGCGGGTTAAAGGGAAAAAAAATAAATCAGACATGATGCACAGGATTCACATTTTCTTATATATATATATATATAAAATTGTACACACACACACACGCGCGTACACACAGTTTTGCGAGTGGTTAAAATGTACAGCAACAACGAGGACAACGACGACAAAACCTGCTCCTGTGTTTGTCTATTCTTCAATTGTTCTTTTTTTTTTGTTGTTGGTTTTTTTTTTTTTTATTTAAACGCTTTTTATGTTTTATTTCTATGATGATTTCCTCTGTGAAAAACTTTTGAATTAAAGACAAAGCTCAAACCTGGCTCGGACGGACCTTCTGCTTTATTCAACTTGGGAGATGTTGTGAAATCTACACCAAACTTGTGTTTTTTTTGTTTTTTTTTATAATAAATGACACCGAAACCTGGAGTATCAACTACACTGATATAAAGGCGCCTGGAAGAACCAGTAAAAAAAGGATCATATTTTTCACAACAGTGTCACAGCAGAACATTTTCTGGTTCTCCAAAGTACTGAGATGGTTGAATTTTAGTGTCAGAACAAGAACCTAAAAAAAATTAATAAAGGTTCTTGAATGGTTCTTTTTCAAGGTGCATGGATATGGGAGGAACCTATAACATGGATGGAGCAGTTCCAGTGCACAAAAATATTCTTTAGAGTATAAATAAAGTAACGAGGTTCTTCACGTTTGATCATCTCATACTCTGATCATATTATATATTATATTATATATAAATATAAATATATATACTATGTGGACAAAAGTTTGTGGACACCTCAGCATTTGAACACCTACAGTCCACATTTAGTTCACATTTGCTGTTATAATAAGCTCCACTCTTCTGGAAAGATGTTCCATCAAGATTTTGTGGAAATTCTTTCAAGGGTTTTAGTAAAGTCAGGTCCTGATGAAGTTGAAGTGAGGAGGTGCAGTCAGTGAGGAAGTGCAGTCTTCCACTCCGAACCATGGGATGTATATCTTCATGGAGCCGGCTTTGTGCACTGGGGCATCATAATGCTGGAACAGGTTTGGATCTCCTAGTTCATGTGAATGGAAGATTTCCTTCTAAAGATCCTACACAATTGTGTATCTTTAACTTTGTGCTATAGTTTGGGAAAGAACCACATATGGCTTATTATTATTATTATTATTATTATTATTATTATTATTATTATTAATTTGGATGTAGTGAATTTATCCAGACTGCAAATTCTCACATTCTTCAGCTAGGATTAGAGCCCTGGGTGAACAAACGCAAGAGTGAGAAAACTCCAAAGAACGTGCTTCAGGGTGCTGTCAGAGAGAGAGCGAGAGGAAGGGAGGGAGCGAAAAAGAGAAATGAGCCTGGGATAATGCGCCTTTATTAATCCATCACAGCTGCCATCATCTTCTCAGAACGCTCTCCATCTTCCCTCGGCATATGGCCCCCGGCACCTACTGCTGTGCAGGACACGTTTTCTGCTCTCTCTCTTCTTCTCTGAAGGCTCACAATCACTTTGAGGAAGCTGCCATGCACCAGCAGATGGTGCTCTTTTATTGGTCAACGCAGTACAAGGCAACACTATCATATGTACAAGGAACAATTGTTGACCCTCCAGCATGTAAAGGACAAAGCTGATATGTGAGCTGCAGTTTTGATTTCAAGGAGTGTATGATGCGGACTGCGGATCCTCGTCTCTGCGGGCGCACTGCAGTCTGCTCGATGCCGCCTTTGTAATAGCAGCCTGTGGGGGTTTAGCTACAAATCCAACAGCTTTAGAAGAGCTGATGCCAGAGACTCTCAGGCACCATGTGTGCGTGCATATACAGTATATATGTGTGCGTGCATATATGTGTGTGTGTGCGTGTGTGTGTGCGTGTGTGTGTGTGTGTGTGTGTGTGTGTGTGTGTGTGTGTGAATTGACAAAGGTGTCCTCAGGGCCCTGCTAATTTCCTACTTAAAAAAATGTGGGCTTGTGCTCACACGTGTTCCTGTTACTCATTTCTCACACTGTGATATGATATTATACTTCAAACATGAATACATACAGATATGGCATGTACTGTAAGATGTACAATATAAGATATACACACACACACACACACACACACACACACACACACACACACACACA
>JAAIIK010000079.1:1484848-1498288 GCA_014706435.1 Silurus glanis
CACACACACACACACACACACACACACACACACACACACACACACACGCACACTTTAGAACCTTCAATTATTGCAGCTGTAATGAACTATATATATATATATATATATAGAGAGAGAGAGAGAGAGAGAGAGATAGAGAGAGAGTTGCCATTTGTATCATTATCCATTGTTTTTTAAACATATTTGCATCAGTAAAAACCGATGTATTTATATATAATTATTTAGTTGATGCTCTACTTTTATTATCTAGAAAGTGACCAATAACTTATGACCAATATTTGAAATGTAGATTGATTTCTCCTCACTTAACTATTTCTAAAGTGTGACGTATCACAACACAACGGTTCTCCTGAGGCGTATTCTGAGAGTCACATAGAATAGAGATTAACATGGCAGAGGTAGAGCTGCATCGTCCTGGAGACAGAACAGGAAAAAACATCTGGTTTGATTTCATCTGTTTTCTTTTTTGTTTTGTTTTTGCGCTACAAAGCCGTGTTTTTTGAAGGGGCCATGCGTTAAAACTCAGAAGGCACTTGAGTAAATTGAGGATTTGCTGTGTGTGTGTGAACTAAAGTAATAAAAGTGAAAAAAAATCTGCACCATACTGAAATGCAGAGCATCATATTTTTCCATTGCACTGTATTGCATTGAATTCCATTGTGAGGATATAGGAATCGAAATCGGACCAGACTGCATCGGAAAAGGGGTGAAGAGTATCTCGTCTATATATATATATATATATATATATATATATATATATATATATATATATATATATATAAAGACCTGCCAAATGTCTTTCAGAATTAAAAAATAAGTGTAGATGTGTTGTGCTGAGCTCATGCCCTTCCAGTAAAACATATGATTTCATTTCTGATGAGTCAGTGGATAAAGACTGGAGCTGTCTGAGCAAATAAACATGAATGGAACGACTTACAGTTGTTATTTGGCTTATTTTCATCGTATGAGACACTCCACTTCCCCATTCTCCCCGCCCCCGCCCCCACACACCCGTCCCTGAATTGCATGCATCTGAAGAATGTAATTCAGTGGTCAGAAGTAAAGACAGTCCCCAGTATTTCCACCTCTGGGCTCCTCTCAAGAGACCCAGACCAACCATTGAGGAGCTTTCCTCGAATCGTCCGTCTGGGATTTTACACGCAGGGCTCACGTTTGAAGCTGCGTCTTTGTGTTTTTGTCACAAGATTAGGTATTCGGTTACACTTTCATGTCACAGACAGAGAAAAGCCCCTCACCCTGTAATATGATCTGGCAGCGCTGCCTTTGTGGATCATTGGGTGGATCATTGTCCTTTCTAATTTCTGTCTCTTTTGAGTCTTGAGCATCATCTAGCATGGGCTTGCATGCAAAAATCTTTACCCATTGAGAATTCCCATTTGGGTGAAGGTCTATGAGGTGGTATCAAAAGGTTTTGAGACTGGCTCTGTTTATAAGAAAGTACTTTATTTATCTACTTTGGGCATTTGCAGAGGAGGGACATGGGGTATATCAGTAGGAGAATGCTGAGGATGGAGCCAACAGGAAGGAGAAAAAGAGGAAGACCAAGGAGGAGGTTTATGGATGTGGTGAGGGAAGACATGCAGGTAGTTGGGTTGAAAGAGGCAGATTCAGAGGACAGGGGGGTGTGGAGACGGATGATCCACTGCGGCGACCCCTAATGGGAGAAGCCGAAAGAAGAAGAAGAAGAAGAAGAAGACACACTATCACCTCGAAAATAGTCCCCTTCCACAGCAATACAGCACTCCCAGCATTGAGCTGGATCTTCATCTTCGGGAAGAGGGCAAAGTCCGCTGGAGTCAAATCTGGGGTAGGGTGGGTGCGGAAGTTGCTCTTGAAGACCACTCACGTATATCATATATATATATTTGTCCAGTTTCACATTTGCTCTTTGTTCTAACTTGCTTTAAGTGATAAAATCGTAACCATGGTAACATGCTCTGAATAGCACCAGTTAGCACCATAAAACCCAACCGTTTTGACACCACCTCTGACTGTTTGAGGTTCCAACTGCTGACCATGAGATATTTGTGTTACGCTTCTTCTCAGTAACCTGTGCACGTATATGTTTCATCTTCATCACAGATAAAGGTGCCTTCCTTCTCGAGAGTGCATCCTTGCGTCTCTGCCTCTTCGCCAACTCTTCGGGTGTCTCCCTGGCCAGCTGTGATCACCCAACCTACGGCTCATTATGGAAGTGGGTGTCTCGCCATCGCCTCTTTAACCTCGGCGCCAGCAAGTGCCTTGGCATCAACTCGACGAGCCAGCAGTCTGAAGTTGGCATGTTCACCTGTGACGCTCCTTTATATTTCATGTGGTGGCGCTGTCACGGCTATGCACTGTTTGGCGCCACCCAGAAGAAACTAGTCGTCATGGGCTCTCGGGTGACTGTAAAGAGGGCCATTATGCATGAGTGGAGGATCTATGGGGAGCTTGGAGAGGCGCCCTGTACTTACCCCTATGAAGGCAAATTGAGTTCTTATAAATATATATATATATATATATATATATATATATATATATATATATTCGATCAACATGGTAAAGTCAAATGAACTCAAATTTACAACTCGTGTGTGTTTCTGTCTTTGTAGAAATCCACCCTCTCCTGGGGAATGCCCAGGGTATGCCATGTGCCCTGCCTTTCAAGTACAGTGATAAGTGGTACTGGGATTGTACTTCAGACGGCAGAGAGGATCAGCACCTCTGGTGCGCCACCACCAGCAGATACGACCAGGACCATAAGTGGGGATTCTGTCCGACTGCAGGTACACGCCGTAACACACGTTACGATCGGATTTATTACGTGTGTCGTCCAATAGCGTTGGAATTTTCAATTAGAAGATCAAATTCTATAAATGTTAATCTTCTGCTTTGGTGCATGGGTGGTGTATATACACTATATAGGCAAAAGTATTGGGACATCTAATTATCTTCCAAATTGTTACCGAAAAGGTGCACAATTCTACACAACGTCTATGGATGTTGTAGAATGTAATGTTTTCTTCATGTGTACTTTAAACTTGCATGCTTTCAATAGCTTGGAGTGGAAGATCTTCAGTGGCCTGCTATAGAACTGTAAACACCTTTGGGATGAATGTGAGTGCTGTTTGCACCCCAGGCCTCCTGGGATGCAGGATGTTCCTCTAGATATTGGAGTGTGGATATTTGTGTTCATCAGCCACAAGGGTGGTAGTAAGGTCAGGTCCTGATGTAGGTAAGAAGGTGAGGAGGCCTGGGGTGCAGTCAGCATTCACCTTCATCCCAAAGGTGTTCAGTAGGGTTGAGATCAGAGCTCTATAACAGGCCACTCAAGATCCGCACCCGAAGACGTCCTAAAAAATTGTGTGCCTCCAGCTTTGTGGTAGGACAGGTGTCTCAATACTTTTGTCCATATATTGTATATTGCAAGTTATTGATTGGACTCTGTCTTGGTGTATTTCACAGGTTCTGGTTGTGATTCATTTTGGGAGAACAGCACCGACCTGAAAGCCTGTTATCAGTTTAACTTGTACTCTCTGCTCACCTGGAGCCAAGCGCTCACTTCCTGTCAGTCACAGGGAGCCAGTCTTCTGTCCATCACACACGCTGCAGAGCACAGCTACATCAGAGGTACACACACACACACACACACACACACACACACACACACACACACACACACACACACAAGGTGCATGTTTCTGCATAATTAATGCATCTGAAGGCAGAAAACTGCATCATTTCTCTCCACAGACAGACTTGCAGACATGGGGGTGATCGTCTGGACCGGGCTGAACCACCTTGGTCACGATGAGGGGTGGCAGTGGGCAGATGGATCTCCATTCTCTTTGCTGCAGTATACTTCAGGTCAGAGAGAATACTTTTTGAGTATATGTATAGTGAATATGAAGATATCTGGAATTCAGTGTGTGTCCCTGAATGATTATTCACACTATAATTCCCTCTTTTTCCACTTTTCTTCTCGTGGTCAGACATGATGTCAGTCGTGGTGGGGCAGAACAAGCTGTGTGGGGTGTTTAACTCGGATGTGGGGAAGGGGCACTGGCAGAGCTTGTCCTGTGAATCCGCTTTGCCATACATCTGCAAGAAAACACACAACAGCAGGAGAGCCGAGCCTATTGGTAACAAGTCTGATTTACTTATCCATCCGTTCAGCTATCTATCTATCTATCTATCTATCTATCTATCTATCTATCTATCTATCTATCTATCTATCTATCTATCTATCTATCTATCTATCTATCTAATAATCCACCTGAGATCCATCATCCATCCATCTATTCATTCAAACACCCACATTAGATACCTGAGTTTATCTATGTATGTATACATACATCCATCCTTCCATCCATCTCTCTATCTGTCCATTTATGCTTTCATTCACATCAAATCTATACTCATCAGAATGATCTATACATTCAATAATCCACACCAGATCCATCTATTCATCTATCCATCCATCTTTGTATTCATCCACCCATATTTCATCCATCACTTTATTCATTCATTCATCCATTTTTCTATATATTCACCAATCTATCCCTCCATCCATTCCAATATAAATTATTGCATTCATTAGCCCTCCATTCACTCATCCACTCATTCATCTGTCCCTCCATCCATTTAAACCGATATTTATACATTCACCCAGCATCCATACTTTTATTCAACAATATATCCATCATCTATCCGTCCATCCACTCGACCATCCATCTATACATTCGAGCAAATATTTAAACACATCCATTTATCGCTAAATCCATCCATCCACCCGTCCATCCATCGGTCCATTTATGTTTTCATTCATGAATCCATTATCCCTCCATTCATCCATTCACCCATTCATCCATCTGTCCATCCATTCGAACCAATATTTATTCATTTATCCCACCATTCATTCATTTATTTAATGATATATCCATCCATCCATCTATACATTTAACCACTTATTTAACCATGTATCCATTTATTCCTAAATCTGTCCACCCATCCATCCATCCATCCATCCATCCATTTATCCATCCATCTATTCAACCATTTATTTTACCATCTATATTTTTATCCATCCAGCCAGTCATCCACCCATCCATCCATCCTTCCATCTATCTATCCATTTAAACCAATATTCATCCGTCCATTCATCCCACCATCTATAAATGTATTAATCATAAATATATTCATCAACTATTATCCACCTACTCAGCCATCCTTTATGTTTAACCATACAGTATTTAACCATGTATTCTTTCATTTCTAAATCCATCCATCCATCATCCATCCATCCATCCATCCATCCAAGTCGTATTTGGATGCAAAAATTCAATGATTTCTGATTCTGTAGTCAGAGAGAAGATATTTCTAAACTGCGCTAAACTCCATCATCTGTAAAAGCAAATACTCAACATAACATTATAATACACTCTTTTCCCATGCTATCCTGAGTGTAGAACTTCTGTGAATGTTCTACAGGACCAACCAGCTAAAGCCCACCTGCAGTCTGAACGTCTTTACATATTTACACTGTAGCAAGAGCTATGCTTTTCATTTGACCTTGAAATGTGTTACTTCCTGATTCAGAAAACTGGCAGTATAAGAGGACTGTGTGTCTCGACGGTTGGGTCGAACACAATGGCTTCTGTTATCATTATGTGGATGAGAAGGGAAGCTGGGACAACTCATCGGCCACGTGCAAGGGTCTCGGGACACAACTCGCCAGCGTCCACTCTCTCTCTGAGCAGGAGCTATTGCTAGCGCTCCTTATTAACGGTAATAAAAATGTTGCTCAAATTTGATTAACTAAAAAGTTTAAATAATCATATATATATTGTTAGAGTTATTGATTTACTATCTGGACAAAAGTTTTTGGACACCTGAGCCATATGTGGTTCTTCTCCAAACTGTTGGTATGAGCTAGCATGAAATTTTCCAGTCACTTAAATTAGGAGACCCAAACTTTAGTAATTCACTTGTCTCCTAATGAGCACAAATCTCCACAAATCTAGTGGTACATCTTCCCAGAAGGGTGGAGCTTACTAAAATAGAAAATGGAGACCACATGTGGAACATGTCCACAAACTTGTGTCCATATATTTTATGTATATAGCATTTAAAAACCCTTATAGTTTTCTATTTGGGTTCCAGCCTCTGACTCAAAGGTGTGGATTGGTTTGCATATGGAGGCTGGTTCTCCAAGAGTTGAGTGGTCAGATGGATCACCCATCACTCTTACACCCTGGCAACGGCAGCAGCCGTCTCCTCGCCGTGAAGACAAGCGCATGTGTGTTGTCGCAGACAAGAAGGTGAGATCCGGCGCTGAGCGCTGTCTTTGTGTACCATCGCGTTTCTTAATCATCTCAGAATCCCATTATTGAGAATATAAGGTATACGAGGTGGTATCGAAAAGTGTGTATCTACGTTTACACGCTATCACCTTCAAAATAGTCTCCTTGCACAGCAATACAGTGCTCCCAGAGTTCCTGCCACTTCTGAAATGTGTCCT
The DNA here is from genome assembly GCA_014706435.1 of Silurus glanis. Lineage (NCBI taxonomy): Eukaryota > Metazoa > Chordata > Actinopteri > Siluriformes > Siluridae > Silurus > Silurus glanis. The sequence goes on from JAAIIK010000079.1 coordinate 1,491,369, forward strand.
GGAAGTCTTTTTCCGTGTCAAGCACCTTCTGCGATTCCCGCTGGATCTCCACAATGATCTCAAAACTGCTCTATTTTCATCCTCGGGAAGGGTGTGGAAGTGAGAACGTGTTATTTCCGGCGAGAAACTCACGTGTGAGGAGAGCTCGGCGACAGAGTGCGCACGGGGTCAGAATGGCAGACGTGGTAACGCACGTGGTCAGGATAGCACCATTTGCACAGCTCTCGATGTACACACCTATGAAGGTCAGCGCTCCATGTGACTCTGCGTGCAGCCTTGTGCTGCCATCTGTTACAAAACTAGTCTCAAAACTTTTTTATACAGGACCACCTTGGTAATTATTAATACAATGATTGTTCTGTAGCTAAAAATCACCTAGCATTGCTATTGATTGGTTAATAAATCGATTAAGTGACTGTGATAGCTTTAGTATTTGCGCGTGTTTGTGTGTTGCAGAACGGAAACTGGGAGTTTGCGGAGTGTGAGGAGATCCATCCAGCCATTTGTCGCACTGTCGGTCTTGTACCCCTGCACCCAACTGGAGAATGGGATGAAGGCTGCACTGAGGTTATACACAGCAAATAATATTCTTTTACATTTACAGTATTTGGCAGACACTCTTATCCGGAGCAACTTACTTTTATCTAATTCATACAGCTGAGCAGTTATGGGATTAAGGGCCTTGCTCAGGGGCCCAGGAGTAGCAGCTTGGTGTGGTTTGGATTTGAACTCACAACCTTCGGATCCAAAGGCCAATGCCTTAATCACTAAGCAACCACCTCCCCTGTTCATGCTTCATGTTGTGATGAAGAGCATAAATTCCAGACAAAGAACCCGGATCTTAGCATCTATAGTCGTACTATAGCTACCTCAGAACATCACTAAAGTTCTCACGGTTTTCGTTCCCACCATCCCACCCTGCATAGTTGTGATGGCTTGTTGTGTCCACATGGCCATTTCTCATTCCTTGAGACAAATGAGTAAACAAACGGATAAATGACTAGCATTACTTTTCTGATCACATGACCAATCTGGATGCTTTTTTATTTTCCTGTGCATGGAGACACACTGATTTGCAGAGTGGTACAGGGTGGTTTCTGGTACAAATACAGGGTCTGTGCAGGTCTTTAGGGGTTTAGAGGGAACAAAAAAGTGGGGTGGGAGAGCCTGCAGAATGGGGTAACAGAGAGAAACAATAGACCAATTCAGTAGTTGACATGTGTCAGCCTGAACTTTAACTAGGCAAGGAATTGGCATCATGACAGAGATTGTCAGAGAATGACAAACTAACATGGGCGGCAACATGCCCAGAGACAAAAGAAGACAGTGTGTGAATCCAGAATGAATTGTGAAGGCACAGACATACGTCCTCGCACACATACTGGCATTTACAGTGCATCATCCACTGGTGCATCATTTGAGACGTAAAAGAGACAGTAAGTAAATGGTGGCAGATGGCTCGAGATCATTTCAGGCTAGTTTATGTTACAGGCAGTATGCTCGTGTGTGTGTGTGTGTGTGTGTGTGTGAGGGTCAGTGTAATCAGGGCCAAATGAAACCCTCTCCTACTGACCCCTGAAGCAGAACCTACCCTAAAAACTGCTCATTTCTCAACAGCTAGTTGGCATCCACCAGATGGACACGGTCAGGCGCCTTCGTACCATGTGCCTGACTATGATTCGAAGAAAACATGCATTTGAGAAGGTTTCTCGAGTGTATTGGGGTATTTCTGTCTATGTTCTGAGTAACGGTGGAATCTTTGTAAATCAGGTTTTCGATTTAATATGCATGAGGATAGGGAGTAGAAGTTGGGATCTGATCACTAAGGTTTTAGAAACAGTTTAGCGACGAGAAATCATTAAAATATCAGTCACAAATTATTGCTCACTTTTCTAAATAGTAAAAGTGTAGCGCATTAACTAATAATTATATAGAAATAAATCGACTATGGTGAAAACGGAGCACCGAGATGCGAATGCCGACTTGCGTTCGATGCATCGCATTATTCGAATCTGTAATTAAAGGGCTGGAAGAGGAAGGGAAACTCCTGCTACATGATCGCAGACCAGGAGCAGACCTTCGACGATGCGGTGAAGGGATATTACTGCAAATCCTCTCTTGTTGATGTCGAGGACAGGTACCTCGTCGTTTTTTTTTTTTTTTTCTGTATTACCGTTTCAATGCCAAAATCGTCTTTTTAAAGCAGTACCTTACTTTTTTATGGTTACGCAGATTCGAGCAAGCATTTCTGAACAGCCTGATAAGCGCAAGGAACGATTCTGTGCCGCAGTTTTATTGGACCGCACTCCAGGACCGGAACAGGACTGGGGATTATCATTGGTTGATGCAGAACGGAATGACAGCACCTCTGAGCTACACCAACTGGAACCGCCATCAGCCCTGTGCGTGAGCCGTGCTGGAATCAAACCCTCGGCTACGATGTACGATAGAACGTGGGGACTGCGGTGTGGATTGTAATCGGATGTGAATATGTTTTGTAGTAGTGACCGGTGGAGGCTGTGTGGCGATGAGCGGAGGGCAACGTCTCGGACACTGGGAGGTGAAGAACTGCAATTCCTATAAGGCCTTAGCAGTGTGCGAGCAGAGCGTCACCAGCTACCCAGATGCCCTCGTTCCTACATCGCATGTTGACCTGTTGACGCCCTGTCACGACGGATGGGAGAGTCATCCCGGTCTGCATCACTGCTACAAGGTCTGAAATGTATTCCGGTCTCTGTGATACAAGAAATCTGATCATTAACCTGGACTGCACATCGTTCCTCCTCTATCTGACCAGAACCTTCTGTGTGAGGTTCTCTTTTTACATTGCGTTCTCTGAAACGTCCTGACGTTCGGATTGATTCCCAGGTGTACCACAACGAGAAGATCTTGATGCAGCGCTCGTGGGCCGAAGCCGAGTTTTTCTGCCGGGCTCTTGGAGCGGACCTCGCCAGCTTTCACTATTACGAGGACCAGGCGTTTGTCAAACAGCTCCTGACGAAGATGTTCGAAAGGTTGGTTCACGTTTCATTATGGGTTTCTTTTTTTGTTGCAGTGACAGAAGATTTCTGCTCTCCTTTTTCTCTCATTTGGTCTATCTGTCCATGTTTTTTCTTCTTCTCTTCCAGTACAGAGGGTCGTTGGTTCTGGGTCGGATTCACTAAAAGAGATCCGCAGTCTGCCGGAGCCTGGGAGTGGTCAGACGGGACACCGGTGAGGAGCAGGAGGAAGAGATGAAGAAATGGATATATTTTGTGCATGATCTTTGCTTTGACGCTTTTGTAAGTTCACATCTCTCTTTGCAAGTGAATGGAATTAGCTCCAAAGCTTGTCTGTTGTAGGTGGTGAAATCCTTCCTAGAGGACAAGAACGAGGATTTGAGCACTCACGACTGTGCGGTGTACAGCGATCTAACCAACACTCTCACACCTCGACCCTGCGACGCCAAACATGAATGGATCTGCAAGGTGCCCAGAGGTGGGTTTCAGATTGTCCATATTGTCCATATGCGTGTGTTAGACACCATATTTATAGCATTACAAATATATGGACAAAACTGTATGGACACCTGAGCATTAGATTGAACATCCAATTCCACATTTAGTCTCCATGCTGTTTGCTCCAATCTTCCAGGTAGTTGTTCCACTAGATTTGTGGTGATTTGTGCTCATTTGAACACAAGGACGTTAGTAAATTCAGGTGAAGTGAGGAGGCCTCGGATGCAGTCAACGATCACATTCATCCCAAAGGTGTTCAATAGGTTCAGGACTTAAGTGGAGAAAAAAATTCAATTCCACCACATCCAAAGACGCCCTGTACAATCGTACGTTTTCAATTTTGTGCTAACAGTTTGGGGAAAAAGCACATATGGCTGGAAATGTCAGGTGTCCCAATACTTTTGTCCAAATAGTGTAAATTATACATCATAATTGCATGACTAAGACTTGTTTTTGTTCCTCTTCAGGTGTGACGTTAACAAAGCCTTATTGGTACAACAACCGTAAGTGAACCAGGAGTGCATGCGGACTGTAATAAAAGTTGTCTCTTCGATTTTTGATTGATAACATGAAATAACCGTGTAGTAACGAGGAAATGATATAATGAAGTATCGAGTTGCCCCAAAGATTTTGGAGATGTTCAGTGTTCCAGTTCATGCAAGGTGTCTCAGTTTTATTTTTGGTTTGGTTCCCTGGTGGTCTAGTGGTTAGGATGCGGCGCTCTCACCGCTGCGGCCCGGTCAGGGAACCAACCCCAGCCATTAGTGTTGCACAAGCCTTAGTGCTGGTCCCAAGCCTGGATAAATGGGGAGGGTTGCGTTAGGAAGGGCATCCAGCGTAAAAACATGTGCCAAATCAAACATGCGGATGGTCCGCTGTGGCGACCGCTAATGGGAGAAGCCGAAAGAAAGTTTATCAGCCAAGAAATGTTGCTGATTAAAGTGGTTGTAAGCATAGCTAACGTTATATCTACACGGTGTAGAGAATGAGCCGTGGGTGTTCTACCGTGGAGCTGAGTACTTCTTAGCCAGCCAGGCGTTCCCGTGGGAAATCGTGCTGTTCGTGTGTAAGATGATGGGAGCAGACCTGCTGTCCTTACACTCCAAAGAGGAACTGGCTTTCGTCAAAGAACGCATGATGAAAGTAAGTAAACGCACTCATACCAGAGTGGAATCTCTTTCTCTTTCCACATCTTGGAATAATTTGGTATCAGAATGTTTCAAGACGAGCTCTGTTTTCTATAAAGTATTTCATTTATCTATAGTTAACACACTATCACCTTCGAAATAGTCCCCTTGGTCAGAATAGCACAACTGTACACTGACTTATGAAGGTCGGTGCTCCCTGTGACTGTGTGTGCAGCCTTGTGCTGCCATCTGTTGGCGTGTTATAAAACTAGTCTCGAAACTTTTTGATACCACCTTGTATAGTAGAGAATTTCTCCGAATGCAAGAACTTCATACCTTCATGGTGGGTTGTAGACCAGATGTTTAGTGCATCCTAGAGTTGTAATGGGTGTGAAAGACCAAAATTAGAGCTGAGTCCTCTTTTTTTTTAGGCTGCTTCTAGTGCTCCAGATTGGTGGATTGGTCTCTCAGCTAACAGTGCACATGAAGGCTTCAGGTGATTTCGCATATTGATATTTTTCTGATGAAGAAATCTATGTTGGTTCGTATTTGGTGACCAACATAGTTCTATATTGAACTTCTATGTTGGTCCAGCATGGTTTAGATTTATGTCATTCTTACTTACATGATTCTTCTGATCACTTGCTTGCGTCTCTGTGTTCTACAGTTGGTCCGATGGAACGGCTCTGGATTATGAGAACTGGAAAAGTGGAAAGCTTTCGAGACGATCTGGACAATACTGCGTCTTTATGTCCACGACTGGTAGGCAGCACCGAAACCTTCTCATACACTGAACCAAAGCACAATCTCACTCTGCGTTCTATACAGGGGCGTGGTCAACAGGACATTGCATGGATCCTCACGGTTACGTGTGTAAGCGCAGGACCGCGTCGCTGGTCGAGACCCAGCGGGAGCCTCACTTCATTGGCGCCTGCCCAGAAAACTGGTTTTACTTCGGCCACAAGGTGAAACTTCATACAGTTAATCAAGCGTCAATCATGTTGGTTTTTCCGACACCATTTGCTCGTGAGGTTTTTTATCGAACTCTTTTTCTGACACCCCCCCTAGTGTCTGTTGCTGCATCTCCCATCCCGTCCAGACCAGGGGAAGAGCTGGGCAGATGCTCAGTCCATCTGCTCCGGCTTCCAAGGCATGCTCGGTACAATCGAGAATGAGATCGAACAAGGTGAGGTCACTTAACATCAGAATCTGGATCGTACGATTAAAAATGATGATGGAGGATTATTTCTTTTCTTTGAAGCTTATATCACCATGCTGCTTCACGGCCAGTCTGATGGAATCTGGATCGGATTGAAGGATGGAGACACCATGCAGTGGACCAATGGGAAGCCTGTTACCTACACTAACTGGTCTCCCGAAGAACCCGAGCACTCCGATAATGTATGTGGAGATTTGTTTCACGATTGAGTGTATTTAAATGCATGTGATTGGACTGTGTGTGTGTGTGTGTGTGTGTGTGTGTGTGTGTGTGTGTGTGTGTTGCAGGATGAGTGGTTGAGCGAAGGAATTGAACCATTGTGCACTGTCCTGTCCAATACTCACAACTTTCACTTTACTGGGAAGTGGTACAAGGAGAAGTGCACCCAGAGTGGCTACGGATTTGTGTGTCAGAAACCACAAGGTGTGATCATGTAATTCAATTGATTTGTGTATCTCTACTGTTTGATCACATGAACGCGTAAGATGGAAATGTCCCCTTTTTTCCACCAACTCAGACAAAACCAAACGTCCCGCGCACTCGTATCCTGGCCCCGCCTCCCTCGAAGTGTCCGAGTACAAGAACCGGAGTTACCGCGTTGTCCGTGGCAACATGAGCTGGTACCAGGCCCTGACTGCTTGTGTGGAGAAGAATGCAAAGCTCGTGAGCATCACTGACCCGTTTCATCAAGCGTACCTCACTGTCCTGGTCAACCGTCTGGGAGCTCCACACTGGATCGGACTTTTGAGTCAGGATGTAAGTATGTAGTACAGAACGCATTTGTACACGTGTGTGTTTGAGGACACTGAACATCTCCCCCTCCGCAGGACGGCATCAATTATCGCTGGATCGACGGAAGTAATAATATGTTTACGCACTGGGACACGGCGGAAAACAACGAGGACGATTCTTTCATGTTGGGAAACTGTGTGTTTATCGACATCAGCGGTGACTGGAAAAGAGCTGACTGTAACATGCCTCTTACAGGAGCCCTCTGCTACACACCGCCACCTAGTGAGAGCCATGTCCTGCTTCTTCTCTTCTCTTCTCTTCTCTTCTCTTCTCTTCTCTTCTCTT
>JAAIIK010000079.1:1502474-1516126 GCA_014706435.1 Silurus glanis
TTTTTTTTTTTTATGAACCACCCGAATTCTTTTTTGAAGGAAAGGTGGGGGGGGTTGTTTTTTTTTTTTTTTTTTTTTTTTTTTTTTTTTTTAACGAGCACTTTATCTCGTTTCAGCGCCTGGTGTTTTACTGCTGCAGCCTTGTTAGGGAAAGAAAGGCCCGGATTTTCCAAATCCAGCGTTAATCCCTACACTGAAAGAATTCCGAGTCACAGCTGTATAGTAAAGACACAGGCAGTAATCGCCAACTTATTCCGAATTACTGACTCATATTCAAAACTCGATATAGACAAAAGTATTATGGCACCTTCTCTAGCATTATGTGGATCTTCATACAAAATTCGACCCAATTGTATAAGTTGTTTTTTTTTTTTCCCAAATCTAAACCTGCATGACAACGCCCCAGTGCACCGAGCCATCTCCATGAAGATCTTCTCCTATTGGGATGAATTGGAATGCTGATTGCACCCCAGGCCTTCTCACTTCATCTACATCAGAACCGCACTTTTGCTAACACTCTTGTGGCACGAATCCCCATAAATCAAACATCTTTCCAGAAAAATGGAGGTTATCATAACAGCAAAAATTTAGATAAAAAGATTCACAAAGAAATCTTATGGTCAGGTGTCCACAAACTTTTGTCTATATACTGAATATAAGCCTCATATCCAGTGTCTGTTGGTTCAGCATTATTTGGTGTCTTTTTTTTTTTATTAAATGCCCATATTTAGGGTATTTTAATTCATTTTTAAAAGATCAGCTGTGCTGATTTTATTAGTGCTTTTTAAATAGAAAGAACGTTTTCGGAAAGCCTGCGTTTGTACAGACTACAAGACGTTCCACTTTTGTATATGCACTGTGCTCATCGAAAAGGGGTAAAAAAGCTATTTCTGTTCCGCTTCATGTGACGTGACATGATGAGGGGTGTTTTTTTTTTTGTTCCACGGGGGTAAGTAGCTGTACAGTATCGAATCATGGTTTACAGTTTTAATGCTCTGTTTGTGTTACGTGTAATGAAGTACAAAATGCTGTACGATGCGGTCACTCTTCTTCTGAACCTACTCGTATTTGTGTAAAATAGGAACGTATATTTTTTTTACCTGTAAGTTCTGATTCATGGTCCGTTCGAAATAAAGGAAAGGTGCTCAGTGTAACGTCTGACTGTGATTTTTTTTTTATTTATTATGAATATGATCCACAGTTTGTGGACCGCAACGTTGTTCTCTTTTGTCATGCAGATCTCAGAAACTTCTCACATTCACCATCAAACACTTCCTGTACGGGGAATAATTGGATCATTTCAGGCAGAGTTTTTATACAATAGAAATAAAGGATCAATTGGAAAAAACAAGAAGTTTAGTCTCTGTTTCCTCTTATAATAGTCTCCATTCTGAAGATGTTCCTCAAGATTTTGGAGATTCATTTAGCTACAGGGATGTGTGTTAGTAAAGTCAGGTACTGATGTAGGGGAGTTGACGAGGCCTGGGGTGCATGCGGTGTGAAAAATTCATCATAAAAGGTGTTCAATGTGGTTGGAGCTCTATAGCAGGAGATCCCATATTTTCATGAAGCTGGCTTTGTGCACAGGAGCATTGTAATGCTGGAACAGGTTTGGGTCTCCAAGTTAGTGTGAGATGAAAATGTCATGCTAGCACTTCCAGAGAGGTCCGACATAGTCGGTTGCCTCCAACTTTGTGGTAGAACCTCATATGTGTGGCAAAATCTGGTGTCCCAATACTTTTTGGGCTTATAGTGTATATAGACCTCCACCTCCTTAAGGACCGAATACACATTTTAAATTCATAAATTTATAGAGTTGACGGAAAAAACTCCATGATATAGCTGCATCATTGTTGATGTCAGTGTTCATGGAAGTTGTAGACTCGAGCAAATTGTTTACATTGAGTTTAACTCTCGTTAGAACCTCCTGGATCTCGAGGACGTTCATCCTCAGCAGCAACGACACCTCGATCCAGAAGTACGGCCCATTAACAACATTTGGTGGACACAGTTCAGGTTCTGGTTTAAAGTCCCAGCAGTGGCAGTGCTGGGATTTGAACTTGTGACCTTCTGATCCAGCGTCTTAACCAATGAGCTACCACATCCCAGAGACGAGTCAAGAAAATAAACATAGAACGGCTTAAAAACTATAACATTCATCAAACATTCTCATTTACCAGAAGGAGAAAACAAGTCAGAAGGTTTGATGTAATGCTTTGAGAAGGTTCTGTGGAACTCTTCAGATTTGGGCGTGGCTTTGGGGGCGTTTTTGTGTGACGTAGTTGACAGTTGACCAATCACAACGCCGCGTTTCTGTGGCTGATAGAAGTGTACAGGGAGCGCTCAGTGTCTGCAAGTCATTGGCAGGAGAGAAGATCTGAGCTGAACTGCTGGGGGATGTGTTACAAAGTAACAGAAGAAAGCTGTCAGTGTTACAAAGAGCAACCAACGCGGACAAACAAGTAACTTAATGACTTAAATCGGCGGTGCTTTGCGCTGGAACCATGGACCGGACCGGGCAGGGAGTGCTTTGTGTGGTCCTGTGGCTGCTTCTTGGAGAAAGCTCGGTTCGTTTGGGAAGTTGCGCACCAACTGTGAGCACTGGTAAGTCTGCATTCCTGCTCAGAACCTCGACCAAGCGCCATATCCTAACTCCAAAACCTCAACTTCATTAATATCTAAGAGTTTAAAGTGCAACGTTGACGTTTATTCACTTTGGTCGAATCTCAGTGACGCGTCTGAGGGAGTGTGAGGAAATGCTTGTTTGTTTATTCTTCCATTAGCCGTATGCTAATAGGTTCCACACCCTGTGTGTTAACTCCTCCACACACCTGACAGAACTTTCCATTGAATGTATTTCTTGTGTGGACATAGTCCTCAGACACTTCTAATCCCTGTCTAACCTGCCTCCATGCCCTGAAAACTCCAACTTCAGAATTGTTCTTGGTCTCCACCCAGGGAGCTGAAAAGGCCTGCAGACTTAAAGTGTGTCTCAGTGTCAAAGCGAAAGTGTGGATCAGGAGGTTTTTTGTTCAGAGAAGCCGTCATGCCCATGCGCTCGACGCTTGGATCCGAAGCATTCGGGCGTCTGAAGATTGCATTTATTACATTATTTATTACCTTCATTATTCAGAGCTCCTGGAGCACAGAGGAACACAACAGTGTGGAAGTGCTGGGGCTTGAACCACCGACCTTCTGATCAGAACCTTAACTTTCCTTTACCACTTCCACAGGGGAGGATTCGAAGTACGTTAGGATTCGATTTCACCTCCAGCATGCAAGATCTGGAAGCTCTGGTTGTTCCATGGGGTCTTGGAAACCTAGATCTGGTTACATGTGTGAAATGTTCTGAGGTCTTTTAAGGTCACGCCGATTTCAGAAGGAGTACTACCTGGTGTCTGTGCGCTAAAAAACCAAACAAACTTCCTGTGTTGAGTTTGACCTTATTCTGGCGTGTTCTTGTGGTTTAGAGGTTCCGGTCCAAATTTGCTGTAGTGTCACGACTCTAAATGGACCACGTGGATGTTGGTGTTGGTGTCACACCCGATGATCTGAAATTGATGAAAAAAATCATGAGATTGAGTCGCTTTTAAATTTGACACATTTCTGTCCTACAGGTGATGATTCCTTTAGTATTCAGCACGAAGGCACCGGGAAGTGCTTCCTGGTCCAGGAGGGATCTCTTACGCTGGGAAACTGTTCCTCAGCGACGGCACGGTCGTGGAAGTGGGGCGCAGGACATCGGCTCTTCCACACCGGTTTATCTGCCTGCCTGGGATTGAACATTTCCTCCAAAACGCTGTCCCTCCTCACCTGCTCCAGCGACCCCAGCTTGGAATGGCAATGTTACGAGGGATTTATCATCACCACCTTTCAGATGAAGCTGAGCGTCACGGCCGGCGGGAACGTCACCGCTAAGAGGGACGCGTCCGATTCGTGGAGAAGAGGAGGCACGACCGAGATCATCTGTGATCAACCGTACCGAAGTAAGAGATCATGCCTTTGAGAAGTATTTTCACAATAAAAAAGAAACGAGCACAAAAACCGGTTCCAAAATGGCCAGATTCCCGTCTCCAGGGAAAATAACAGCACGGAATCTCTTCCTGTTTAGTATAATGAGGGTGGGGACGGAGTCCACTACACAGAACGTTTAAATCCCATGCTACAATCTGCAGAACATGGTTTTTGAGTTCTTGGAAGCGTTTCTGTGTTGATTTTGGTTGATTTTTAATTCAACATCTCAAAAAACTGTATCACTAGCCAAGTCTGAACCTTCTGCCAGAGGGAACAAGGATTTCTTCAGAAATATTCCATGGTGCTAAGCACAATTCACGATGCTATCGATCTTCACAAGAGCCTCCAAGACACTAAATATTAACAGCAAAGCATCGTTTCTCCAAAAGCGTGTTTTAGGTATCAACATTTTTGAATGTTGAATAGTGACGGGAAGATCGGATCATTTTAGTGATTCGGCTTTTTGGATCATCAAAATGAACGAATCTTTGATCTTTTTTGAATCTTTTTAATAAGCAGATCCCCAACACATCTCCTTACACCAACTTTGACTATAGTTCCAATCATGAAAATATAAGTAGCTTCACCTCTCGTATCTTCTGGCCTGTTTCTTTTGATCTTTTGTCACATGGCTCCCATAATTATTGTAACAATAATGTCAAAATTCGAAAAAATGATTTCTTGAGCGAGCAACGTGGCAAAAGAACGAACGACTCGGACCAGAGGACTCGTGAAAAGAAACTGCTCAATTTTGCTCCTCGTACATAACCTACGGACATTTTGTGATGCTCTGCTCATGGGCATCCGTTAGAAAATAAACGAATCACTTCCTGAGACGACTCGCTCTCGTGAGTCACGTTAAGGACTCGTTCAAAATAAACGAATCGTTCATGAACGACCCGTCACTAATGTTGAACTTTGGATTTCTGTATGAAGTTCTCCCGCCTCTTCCTACTCATGGTTTGCGTGTGTGGTCATTGAGCCTCCTGATCAAAGCATAATAACACCATGATGAGCAACCACATGTCTGTTTCCTGTTGAGTGTTGGGCTTTTCCCCTTGGTGGTCATAGATAACCAATGGGACTTTACACGTGTGCACATTCTATTTCTACCCCCAGGAAAACAGGAGATGACTGAAAGCAGAAGTCTGGGGTCATAACAGCAAAGGAAGAATTTTCTTACATTTTTTGTCCAACAAGAATGACTATTCGTTAGCATTTAAAGTAGTGATATTTGTTAAGGGGGATAATTATCTTGAAAAATTCCTGATGTTCAAAGCAAAAACCGAAATAGATGTGCCTTTATTTTGGTAAATAATTCTGGAGGAATAACACAAACACATGGCAACTCACAATAAACATACACTGTGAGGCCAAATGTATTGGAACGCCCAGCCAGCAAAGTCGGAGTCATTTGATGGATGTTTCAGTTTTAAGACTATTATGGGAATTACTCGGTGAAGTCATAAATCCTGGTTGTTAAAAACCTGTGTGTGGGTGTAAAAAGTGTGATCTATCAGGTAGCTGGTGATTGCTGTTGTGATGTAGGTGAGTTTCTTTGGAGTTTTAGGGGAAATTCATCTCGCAGATCAGTAACGCCACGGGCATAATCCTTCACTTTCACTTTCACGTTCTTCACATTAAAGTGTATTGATAATAAACTGTGTTGATTAAAGGAAGAAAAAAAAATGACAAGCAATTTTCTTTTTCATAAACGTGCCGAAATTGAACAGCGACTGAAAAATACGAGATACGTACAGAACCGTGAATTGTGTGTACCGTTAATTGCTATAAATTTTTTTTGTATATATAAATAAAATGCTTGTATGTCGTTGTTGTATCGTTTTAACTGCTTTTTTTTTTTTGTGGCTCAGTTCCAGGAACGAACGATTATCTCATTGCGAATGTTTGCTTTGAAGTGTCGCCTTTTCTAGGTGTTTATTGTGTAATGTGTGGGTTGTGTAATCAAGCTGCTTCCAAGAAATGTGTTTAAACCAGTTTGGGGACTTTACAAACTAATACACACATGCGTTTTCTCTCTCTCTCTCTCTCTCTCTCTCTCTCTATCTCTCTCTCTCTTGTTCTCTTGTTCTCTCTGTAATAAATTCTTGTTTCTGTCTGTTCCCAGCCATTCACACTAGTGGTGGTAACGCTAATGGCGCACCCTGTATGTTCCCCTTCTTGTACAACAACGTCTGGCACCACAGCTGCCTCGATCCCGATGCCACCCGCTCACTCGCCTGGTGCTCCACCACTGAGAACTATGATGAGGATCAAAAGTGGGGCAACTGTTTAAAATATGGTGAGCTCACACCCTGGATTCTTTTACTGAATTTATAATGATAAATCTATATATATATTAGTTACAATCTGAGTTCCCTCAAGAACGTATTAAGTGGTAGACGGCAAGTTTTAGTCTACGCCTTGGACTTTGAGCGCAGTGTCACTGTTTTTTCCTTTTTTTTTTCCTTATTATTAAACTGAAAAAAAAACCATACACAACAGCACCAGGGGTATAAAAAAAAAAATCAATTTGTAGTGTGTTGTATAGAAAAAAAAATCTTATATACACATCTGTATTACCCACATGTGGTCCTACAGATGTCAACTATTCCATAAAATTTTTCCATTTATTTTATTTAATTGAACAGGATTTTAATCCATTTTAAAGCCGATTTTATCGAATGTTATTTTATATATTAATGAACCAAGCAGGCATTTTATTTCGACTTGTTTTAAACTTTTAAAATCTTTACTCTAAAATGCCTTCTGTCCCTAAAAATCCATTCCCAGGTCTAAATAAGTGCTCCCTATGCTAATGTATGAGCATGTTGGAAGACATCTAGATACCAATGAGCAGGTGGTGCAGCTGGGAAGGTTTCTGCCTCAGGGGTGGGTCTAGAGTTCAAGGATTCGATTGTGACCTCACATGCTGTGTACGAGGTTGTATCAAAAACGTTTCGAGGTCCGTTTTACAAGAAAGTACTTCATTTATCTACGTTTCCACACTATCGCCTTCAAAATAGTCTCCTTGCACAGCAATCCAGCGTTCCTGCCACTTCTGGAACGTGTCCTGGAAGTAGCTATTTCTGTACCCTGTGAGAGATTAGAAACCAAGCCTGCAACAGACCAGAACAGTGGAGCTCATATTAAACAGGAAGCGCTGTATTATATACGGTATAAAGTACATTATGGAATGATGTACTGGATATTGTTTTGTAAAAGAAAATACAATATCTCTTTGACTTTCTGTTTATTATTCACCTCTTTTCTTCTGTCTTTCCAAACCTATGTGGTGATGTCCATATAAGAGGAGGGATGCGGTGCATTATGGGAGGGCCCCTATGATGGTCACTGTTACCAGGTGGTTTCGACAGCGACGGTTTCTTGGCACGAGGCTCGGGATGCCTGCCGTAGTCAGGGTGGGGACTTGCTCAGTGTCACCGGTCCTCGCGAACTGCAGAAATGTAAATACACACACACACACACACACCAGAACAAAGATAATCCTTCAGAGTGCAATGGAATCTATTTTTCCAGAGCATACTTATGAGTCTTAGGACTTTTCCAGAGATTTGTGTCTTTTTTTTTTTTTTTTTTTTCCTCCTCCGTCTTTGAATGAAGGAGAACGAACATTTCCCTTCACATAAACTAGGAAATCCAAACCTGTTCCAGCATCACAATGTTCCTGTGCACAAAGCCAGCTCCATGAAGATATTGGTTGGAGTGGAAGATCTCCTACTGTAGAGCTCTGAACCCTATTGCTCACCTTTGCGATGAGCACAAATCTCCACAAAATCAAGTTGAGACTAGACTAGAGCTTATTGTAACGGCAAATTAGTGCCTAAATGTGGATCGGGATCTTTAAAAGACACATCCGAACCTTATAGTCAGGTGTCCACAAAAGAACCCGACTCCTATTATGTTTTGACTTTGTTTTGATGTGATGTTGGAAATTTACTCAAGTGGGCTGATGCCTAAAATATTATGTATTATTATAAATGTTAAATATGTAGAATTGAAATAAGAATTGAATCAAATGAATTTCTGCAGTAACTCAAGGTTTACCAGAGCAGCTGTGGATTGGGCTGAACCAACTGGACTGGGCCCAGGGGTGGCAATGGTCCAATGCATCACCTTTAGTTTATTCTCCATGGGAACCAGGTAATGAAGCTTTTTATATCTCGTCATTCGTTTTTAACACCTCGTGTGTGTTTATTCCGCAAATCGAAACGGCAGGCTTTCGGATTCGCACTGACAGTGTCTGCGATTGTTCTGGCGAGAGATGGCTCAGTCCCACCACCTTTTGTTTAGCGCAAGCGTGTTTGTCTCCACGTCTTTGTCACCCTAAAGACAATACGCTTCTGTTGTCTCCAGGGTCACTGTTGTGCGTCGGTTTGAACAAATCCACTGTGCATGAATAGCAGCTTTGTCCATGAATGTATTTTCAAAATGCGGTGGGAGAAAACATCTGTCCCAGTCGTTTTTTTTTTTTTTGTTGTTTGTTTTTTTTTTATTCGCCGTGGTTTCGAAAGACATGCTGTTTACCCATCAAGGCTCCAGTAAAAAACTTTTATGTCATGAAAATAAATAAACTGATGTGGTTTCAGAGCAGCCCATGTGGATGTCCCCGGAGTGCGGGGTGCTGCACCCTAATTTGCGCTTCGCCGCCGAGTCGTGTGAGAACAAGCTGCCGTACGTCTGTGAGAAAAACGAGCACGCCAGCCGGACGGCGACGACGGGTAGGACGCCTCCTCGCTCAGTGTTGATTTCTTGGAAAATCTCGATCACTGTTTATTGAAGATATTTGTGTTTACATTTCTTCTAGATAATCTGGTGTACAAGGAAACGGAGTGTGAGAGCGGATGGTTCCCATGGCGCGGTTCTTGCTATAACCTTTACGGAACACAGATGGCCGAAAGGAAGATGTACGCAGACGCACAGCAAGAGTGCCTGAAGCATGGAGCTCAGCTGGCCAGCATCCATAGTCTGGGAGACATGCACATGCTCAACATGCACTTTACAGGAAGTAGGCATCAGCACAATATATATATTCAAATATATTCAAATTCATTATAATTAACTGCTGATGATGCAGATTCTGTATTTTAGCAACTCAACTTGATAATAGTATTAGGACACGTGACCTTTTCAGCCATGTGTTTCTTCCCCAAACTCTAGCACAAAGTTTGAGACACACAATTGTGTAGGGTGTCTTTAGATGCTTTGTTAGCAAAAAGTTTCTCTTCACTTGAGCTAGGAGACCCAAACCTGTAAGTACATGTCAGAGCCCAAACTTCTTTACTTCTACTTGAGTGAAAAAGTGAAGTCGGTACTTTTACCAGAGTCTTTTAAAACACGAGTATCTGCACTTCTAGTTGAGTGAAGAAAGTGTATACTTTGCCATCTCTGCTCCAGGCCTTCTTACCTACATCAGTACCTGACTTTACTAACATGCTTTTGGCTGAATGAATCTCCACAATCTTGTGGAACATCTTCCCCGAACAGTGGGGATTATTTTATACATTCATCCAGAGCGACTTACATTTACATCACTCATACAACTGAGCAGCTTTGTGGTTATGGGACTTGGTGTGGCTGGGATTTGAACTTCAACCTTCAAAGTCCAATGCCTTAACCACTAAGCTCCACCAGAAGAGTGGAGGTTATTATAAGAGCGAATTGGGACTAGGTGTGGAATGAGATGTTCAAAAAGCAAATCTTATGGTCAGGTGTCCACAAACTTTTGCCTATATAGTATCGGTACACAAAGTTCACAGTTCGATCGATTTTTAAGTCACGGTTTGGTACAGTTAGGGGGAACACGTTCAAAACATAAAATTCCTTGCCGTTTTTTTTTTTATTAACGCAGTTTATTATTGACCTTTGTGTTCATTAACATTTGAACGGTTTACATTTTTTAAACAATTTTACAATAAATGCCTGCTTGGATAAATAATATCTAAAATAATATTTTACAATATTTTATAAAAATAAAAAAGAATAAATCCAATTAATTCAATACACTTTTTAAAATTTTAATGATTCAATTGATCGATCAACTAAATGAATTAAAATGATGAAATAACATTTCTGGTTAGGTTCTTTAGCGTTTTCACGCATGCGCAAAACAAATCGTATTTCCAGTACTGAGTGCGTAGCCACAGTGACACTGCGCTAACTGTAGTTTCTTTCTTTTTTTTTTTTTTTTTTTTTTTTTTTTAAATACCCCTTGTATTGTGTATATTTTACCAAGTTTAATAATAATAATTTAAAAAGTGCGAGGCGGAGAGTAAACAAACTTGCAGTCCACCAATTAATACGTTCCTGAGGAAACTCGACTACGTTCTGCACCTAAAAAAGGATTGTGAATACGTGTACCAGTACACTATGTAGTGTAAGATTAGAAGCCTTCTTATTCCGAGCCAACAATAACAGCTGTGTCCATTTGATAAAAGTGCCACTGTGGTTTATTTAACCACATGCCATGGTAAGCATTAAACCCCCCCCAAAAAACCCCCAATCCCCTAACTGAAAACATTTTCCACATTTACACTGAAAAAGGAAATGAAAAAAGTGGAACTTAAATAAAAAAATCGGATTAGCACAGCAGAACGTGATGCTGCGTTGACAGTTCTTTCATTTGTTTATGGTTAATGGGCTGGTGGAGTTTAGGGAAGTCGACTGACATGTTTGTGTTTCTCAGAAACCCTGAACCCGTGGATCGGTCTGAAGGCTGAGCGCAACACCGAGGTCTTTAAATGGGAAGATGGAACGAACGCGTCATTCACGTACTGGGCGCGTAATCAACCGCCGATGCTGAAGCCCAACACCACAGGCTGCGTGGTGCTCTCTGATTTGGTATGTGGATATATAACGCACATCTTAGGTGTGAGGTGTTACATGATGTTGGTACAAGATGTGAAGGTGAAGAACGGCCAGAGGTGAAGCAGCCTCACACCTAGTCATGGATTATCATCTTATAACAGTGTGACTTCCCAGCATTGACTAGTTGAAGCTCTCATCGATGTTCACAGAGCAAAATTGACTCAATGGATCAAAATAATTGCTTAATTATATATGTTTCATTACAGCTACAATTCTGCTGCACTGAATCACACCCAGAGATAAAGTAGTGCCAGAAGATTACATTTATTATGTATTGTATGCATCCGTACTGCATATCCATAATGAAGCTGTCGGCGTTAACAGCTTATTCATCAAAAATCACCACACGCAAAACTCCTTCATGGAGCTTATTAAGGTCTGAATGAAACCGGAACTGGATGTTATTCTGGTTGCAGGTGTTTATAAGCAGGGCATTTTTTTATTTTTTATTTTTATTTTTTTATTTTTTTAGAACGCTGAATGGTTTGTGTGAATGGTTTGTGTTTTGTGTTCTAGCACTGTAATTAACTGTAATTACGAATTAGTCTAACTCTAATATGACTCCATTTTGCCCTGAGACAAAGTGCTGCACGATATGATGTAAGAAGGGTGTCGGGTTGCACGGTCACAAGGCAAAGTGCCTTCATTCTGCAGCACGGAGTCATTTTACTGTACAACTCTGAGACAAATGAGCAATGAGCAAGGGTTGTTGTTTTTTTTTTCCTTTTCTTTCAATCACGTGGCTGCATCCAGAAAAAAATCCACCTTTGCCATAGTTATCAAACAATCAGGCAAAGCGAAGATCAAAACAACACCACGCCCTTTTTCTCACAAGCGCACCAGGTCTGCTGTTCCTCCGAGCTTCAGATACGCCGAATTTACTCTTCCGAATGATGTTCTCTTTTGAACGTTAAAACCGAGGCCAAATGCATTCCGAATTTCCTTTCATAAAAATGTATTGTTGGATTTTTGGAGAGACAAAATGATGACTTTAAAGCTTGTATAACGTGTAAAAGCCCAGATGCACTTACAGTTTTTCTCAGCTGTATTTGGAGCATTTCTCAGATTCTCAAACATACTTGTTTAACCTCGACATCATGTCGTTACTTGTGCATAAGTGCAATTTCTTGATGTTTTGAAGAAATGCTTAGGTACGTCCATTTAAGTGATTGTGTACAATCGTCTGCTGTTTCATGTTGACCAAAATATATTATACTGGTTTCTCTTGAAAAGTCTTAACCCCCAAAACATACAGGCATCAATTCATCGCTTGAACTTGAACTAGGAGACCCAAACCTGTTCCTGCATGACAATACCCCTGTGCACAAAGCCAGCTCCATGAATATATGCATTACATGGGTTGGAGTGGAAGATCTCCTCCTATAGTGGTCTAAATTTTCCCCCAGGCCTCCTCACCTCCCCTACCTCAGTACCTGACTTTACTTTCACCCTTGTGACTGAACCAATTTTACACTCAGGTGTCCACACAGTTTTGTCCATATAGTGCATAAGAAGTAGGTTGAAAAGTTTTCAGCTTTAACCACCATATTTAATTTTTCTTTTTTTTTTTATCTTCCTCCAACCCAGATACAGACGTGGTCTGTAGATTCCTGTGGCACAACAAAGTCGTTTCTGTGTAAGAAACCCGGCACGGTGAAGGAGAGCGAGGCAGAGAATAACTGCCCACGAGATGGGGTAAGGCAACATAAGTCTTGCCAATGACAATTACCAAGAAGTGAAACTGAGAACTGGAATTATGAAAGATCTCAATGCTTATTTATTGACCCTTTTTTTTTTAAAACGCAGGATTGGAGGAGGTATAAAAACGCGTGCTATAAAGTCGACGCTCGTGAAGTCTCTTATAAAAACAGCTGTAAACTCGTCATTAATGATCGGTAAATCTTCAGATAATTATATATAACATATACATAAAATGTCCCATATGTATATTTACTACACACCCACATACGTTCTCCTCCCTGTTTAGATTTGAGCAGGCTTTTATTAACAGCCTGTTGAAGGAGCAGGCGAGAGGTAATCAGCAGTTTTTCTGGACGGGGCTCCAGGACACCAAAGGCACAGGAGAGTACCAGTTGTTCAGCCAGAGCGGGCAGGCGAGCAGAGTCCTGTACACCAACTGGAAATGGGGAGAACCAGGTTGAGCATACTTTGTGTTTGTACAAGTTAAAGCAGGCTTCTGTTTCCTGTTATGTGAAACCCCATGATCACCCTGACAAAGCGCCTCCCTCTAACCAAACACATGCTACAGGAAATCACCCGATATAGAAAATCACCAATCCCACTCTGTGTGTGTAATAACAAATAATCAGACAGACAGACAGACAGACAGATTTCTGAAAACTGAAATATTTTATACATCATTTATAGCTTATTTGTTTACTTCAGAACATGACCTTTAGATCTTGCTGGTTGTGTGTGTGTGTGTGTGTGTGTGTGTGTGTGTGTGTGTCTGTGTTTGCATTACAGGTAAAGTAGGAGGTTGTGCAGTGATGTCTACGAATCCAATGGGTCAGTGGTCTGTAGAGAATTGTACCGAGTTTAAAGCTGGTAGCATCTGTAAGAGTCCCATCGGTTCAGAACCTCCTGCCCCAACTTCACCACCTGAGCCAAAACTCAATGCCACCTGCCCCCCAGGATGGGTTTCTCGACCTGGAATGAAGTACTGTTACAAGGTGTGTGTGTGTGTGTGTGTGTGTGTGTGTGTGTGTGTGTGTGTGTGTGTGTGTGTG
>JAAIIK010000079.1:1516136-1530137 GCA_014706435.1 Silurus glanis
GTGTGTGTGTGTGTGTGTGTGTGTGTGTGTGTGTGTGTGTGTGTGTGAGACTGTATGACTTAATGACAGTCACAAATCACTAACGCCATGCTGTTTGTCCGTGTGTGTGTGCGTGTGTGTGCGTGTGCACTTGAAGATCTTCAACGAAGAGCGAGTGAACCGTAAGCGCTCGTGGGAAGAAGCCGAGCAGTTCTGTGAAGCCCTGGGAGCTCATCTGCCCAGCTTCACTGAGTTCAACGAGATGAGTTTACTTCATGAGATTATGAGGGATTCTGTTAGGTATAAAACACACACAGACACCTACAATCACACAAACAGTGCTTATATTCAGGGTTCGGATCGAAACCCAATCCATATTCAGTACATAAGTGATTTTACTCCACTCGTGAAAGTGTAAGAGAGCACGGCACGGTGTGACGGGCAGAGAGAACTGGGGCATTGTTTGTTTTCAGCAAAGTCGAAATGGTCCAGATGTTCTGAAAATGATAAAAAGCATGTTTAGCAACAGTTGAGACCGAAATTATGTAACACACTTTCGCGCTCGATACGCTCTTAGATTTTTTGACAGCAGACTTGAAATTTATTGCACGGTTGATGCAGTTCTTTTCTCGAAGGAATTTGCAGCAGAGTCACGAGTGCACACACTGAATATTTCTCTCTTTGGCAGCACACCCCGGTGTATCATGGCCAGAATTTTCTAAACCTCAAAACTCTATTTCAGATTCAAACTTCACGAATGAGTCTCATAGAATGTTTACGGACTGAGACAGCTACAAGTTTTGCATGTGGTGGAACTTGTATGGTGATTTTGATAGAAGGTCAAGGCACAAGATGAAGTTGCTGAACAATCAAATGAGAAATATAAAGAAAAGCAGCACCAGGCGTTCACTCCAACAGCTTCATTATTAGTAGAGATGCAGCACTGATGCACATATGACTGATACACACACTGGAGATGCTGTAGGGAGAAAAAATAAATAAATCAAAGGTCAATCTAGAAAAATCCAGTGTACTTTTATTGTCTAAACAACTCACTCATTTGCGAGATGGAACCTTGAACACACTGACGATGCAAATAATTTTTTATTACATTTTTTTTTATTAATATCATTCAGTAACGATCGCTACTTCTGGGTCGGCATGAACCGGCGAAATCCGAACAACGACAACCGATGGGAGTGGAGTGACGGGCAGCCCGTGAGTTCCTAATAATGCTAATAACCTCTAACCGGTGTTGATTTACAGTTAGCATAAAGCCTATACAGTCCTTTCATGCTTTGGTCGAACTGCTCCGTAACAGGTGTCCATGAAGATCTTTCCGAAAGAGTTCCACGAGGACGACGAGTACAACCGAGACTGCACCGCCTTCAAGGTGAGCTTGCGAAGATCTCAGGAACGCGGTGGCATGGTGTGGTAGATGCGTTACTGGAGTTATGTGCTTTTGAATGAAGTGTTTGCACGTCCCCAACTGTTTTATTCCTCTTTTTATTACAGCAATTCAGCAAAGCATAAAATATTTATTTGTTTGGAATGTTGTGGAACATCTAGGAGGGAAAGCTTGTCATGTTCTAAAGAAACTGAAAAGATACCTCTATCCTAATGATGTTCCAAATTCACTGTTCACAAATTCTGCTTACATTTACTTGACACTTGAGTAAAATACAACACCGCTCCATTAAAACTAATGGCAAAGGGGTTCGAAACGAGCTCGCACTGGTTTCCCAATAATCGGCGACGCCCCAGGGATCTCGGCTCCTCGTTCCAAAATGTCCCCTCTCCCTGCACCACTCTGTGTAACATCTCTGGACCCATTGAGCGTTGAGGAATGCTGTGTAAAACACACGGTTGTTCAGTGCCTAATAATTAGATGTGCTTTGTTTCTGTTCTGAAACCAGTCGCTGAAAAAGAGGTACATACTTCTGTTCGTTTTCCTGACCGAACAAAATCAGTTCTACCCCAAAGCCTTTCACTGCGACGCCAGGCTGGAGTGGGTGTGTCAGATCCCCCGAGGTAAGCCGCTGCACTAGACATTCGGTCTGCCCAGCATTTAGTGATCGATTTAATATGTTCAGAGCTGAGAAATACTTTCAAATGTCTTCCAGGTCAAACCCCGAAGAATCCCGAGTGGTACAATCCAGGTGGAGTAGAAATCTTTATTATCGTGGGTTCGTCTCGAATTTCAGTACAATGTTTTTTGAAGGTTTAGTTTTGTGCTGCAGACGGACACCACGACACCTCGGTGTTTATGGACGGACAGGAGTTCTGGTTCGTGAACCAGCCCAGGTTGTCCTACGAAGAGGCGAGTGTGTACTGCAGCAGCAACAGTAGCAGACTAGCCACGCCTCAGTCGTTCAACACGGCCAGACATTTGCACGACCATCTCTATACGGTAGGTGGTCCGTTCTCTTAACCTCACACAAGAACAAAACGTCTGAAGCAATTTTATTGACGCTCGTTTTTCTTTGAAGCATGCCGGTTTGGAGTATTGGTGGTTGGACCTTCGTGAGCCTGGTCCCCTCGTTCCCATGAGGTGAGTCGAGTTGCATCCAGACTGATTTTGCCTTCGCCCCGGTACTGACCTCATCGATGTGTTTTCAGGTACGCTCATATCCACTTGGTTAAATCGAGGTTCTTGGGCAGATGTACTTCACTAAGTCCTGGATCCTTCACACCAGGTACACCGGAAAAGTCATTACTTTAAAACGTTTTGCCCAGAAGTCATTCCGTTTAAACAATAGCACCTGGCTGTAACTTTTAACCGCGTTTAACACGCAGAATTCCGTGTAAGCTGCGAGACCAAGCTGCCGTTTGTATGCGAGACGTTGAACGTCACATCATCAGAGACCGGACCACAAGCGCCGCACCCACCTGGCAAACCATGCGAGGACAAAGAGGTGGCTTTCCGGGACAAGGTTTGCCGATCTGTTCTGCAGCAATTAATTATAAAACTTTCCAGCAAGGCGCAATCGCTGCTTCATGCATCGTGTTTGTGTTTCAGTGTTACACAGTGACCAAGCCCGAGCTCATGGGCTTCAAAGCAGCAAGTGAGGTGTGTCAGACCCTGAGGGGAACTCTCCTGTCTGTCCAAGATCAGGCCGAACAGGGTGAGCACACTTCCTGCTTTCTGAAACAAAACTTGTTTTGATAAGTGATCAGTCAGGGTGACGTGCACCAGGACGTCATGTGCGCAAGCTCTGCTTTTGTTCTTCCACAGTTCTTCTTCATCATTTGTTCATCATCAAACAAGCACCAATGTTTATGCTTTTTTTTTTTTTTTTTTTTTTAATGATTCTGTCTTCAGATTTCATCACCACCCTGCTGCCCGGGAAACCAAAAAAGCTTTGGATCGGATTGAAGGACAATCATTGGGTGGACAACACGCCAGTGAAGTACCACAACTTTAACCCACTGATCCATGGCCAGCTGCGTCTTATGTACATCAATGCAAGTGTTTCCTATCTGTGTTCCACTGTATTCCCAACTTTATTCTTAGAAGGATCTTCTGACGTCTGTGTGTGTGTGTGTGTGTGTGTGTGTGTGTGTGTGTGTGTGTGTGTAGTTGTTTGAGCAGGATGGCTTGGAGCTCTGTGCCTATATGTTCAATGATCCTCATTCAGACATGCTGGGCACTTGGGATTACACGTCCTGCTCTGAGGACCAGACCGTCGCTATCTGCCAGCATTATGCAGGTGGTCCATCTGTACTTGTTTTTGCCATGTCATATGTTTTCATGATTTTTTAATATTCTTATTATTTTTATCATTATTTTTGTTGTTGTTGTTGGTATTATTTATCACTATTATTATTATTATTATTATTATTATTATTATTATTATTATTATTATTATTATTTAATTTTTTTTATAATTATTACTATTTTTATTTCCATTATACTTTTTGCCATGTCAAATATTTGTATTATACTTTGTATTATTTATTTATTAATATTAATATTTATTATTATTATTATTATTATTATTATTATTATCTTATAATTTATATCATCCTTTTTGCCATATCAAATATTTTCATAAATTTCTCTTTAATTTGGTTCTAAACTTTTTTTCCCAGATAAGCCAGAGGACCCTGTGGTGATCGAAGGCGAGTTCCAAGTCAACAATAACACTTTTAAGCTGGTTTTGAAGGAGAACGTGACCTGGTACGATGCTCTGGAGTTATGTCAGAAGAATGGGATGAACCTGGCCAGCGTGGCTGATGCACACCAGCAAGCTGTGCTCACCGTCCACGTCAACAAAGCCCGGCGTCCGCTCTGGATCGGACTGTTCAGTGAAAATGTGATCTCAAACTTATGCACATGCACCACATGCTTTTTTACATTGTCACAAAGAAAACATTTTAGGTTCTATTGTTTCAGGTTTGTTCTTGTTATGTTTTTTTTATCTCAGGATAAGCAGTTCCATTGGACGGATCGCACTCACACCGTGTTTAGCCGCTGGAGTGAAGAGGATGCTGTAGGAGAGTGTGTTTATCTGGACACTGACGGCTACTGGAAGGCCACAGATTGTGGCGAGATGCTAAATGGGGCGATCTGTCGCAAGCCACAAGGTCTGAACATTTCTCCATTAAACTGTAGTATTTACGGTTGGACTTGACACCAGGAAATTATTCAGAATCAGAAATATATCATTTTTAAATTCATATCATATTTACATTGAATTCATTTTTTTTTTATAAACTAGATAACATCGTTGTTCCTTCTGGAGACTTTAAGAAGTGTCCTCATGAGCGCAACGGACCCAACTGGATCCCATTCAAAAACAACTGCTACACGTTTCTGCTCCAGGCCACGAGATGGCAGGAGCACGAAAAGTACAACGAGCATGAGACGTGCCAGCGTCTCGGTACGGGCAATGCTGTTTAAAATATTCACGTCTATTCATATCCTATATGCTTTTTGAACATCCCATTCAACATTTCAAGTCCATTGTTTGTTTGTTTGTTTTTCTGCACTCAGTCGGAAAAGGTGACATTCTGACCATCCGGCATGAAGAGGAGAACGAATTCATTAGGACGCAGCTTCAGCCTTATAAAGATCTGGCTTCGTTCGTGTGGCTGGGGATGCACAGAGACAAGAAAGGTGCCTGCTCGCCTAAACGATTCTCATCATTATGCTAATACTTTTAAAACAATCATGGAATCGTTGTTTTCTACTCATAGATTTGATGATTGTCATACTGTTTTATAGATGAGAAACTGAAATGGTACGATGATACCTACGTTCAGTACTCCAACTGGAAACGAGGAAGACCCACAGCCTCAGAGAACTTCATGGCCGGTCTGAGTCTGTCTGGAGAATGGTACCTGTTTGAGCAGGAACACCTTTTTAAACAGTTCAAGCAGAGGACCATTGTGGTTTGCAAAATCGAAAACGGTAAGACTCGAGCTCAACGCGGTCACGGTTTGATCTTTGAACTAAGAAAGTGAACAGGGTGTGATAGAAACCACCACAGAGGTGTTATCGTTTGTTTCAGAAGTGTAAAGTCAGTCAGTCATACCTTACTGCAAAACGTACTCAGTGATTCCAGTTCAAAGTCACAAATTCCAATATGACTTGAGTAAAAGTCTTTGAGTATCTGATTTAAACAGTCATTGAGTATTTTACCCATATTGAATAGAAAAATACAAATTTTTGGCTTTAAAAAGTCTTAAATTCACTGTTGTAGGTGTTAAATAATTTTAAACTGGTCTTAATTTTCTGATGAAGATGTAACTACCTAAACTGCTCATTGAAATGCTTCCTAAAGATTAGCACTAAAGCTTTGTAGGTGCAAATCTCTCTTGGGTTGTAATACAAAAGTGCAATTCAGTGATAAATATAAGGCTGGTTAAGGCCAGTTGCTAACAATGTATTTGCGTGTGTGTGTTTTTGATGTCATTATATAGATCTTAAATTTAATTCTCAATGGTCTTAAGAGGTTTTAAAAAGTCATAAATTTGACTAAGATGCACTCGTCCTCAAAGACACGTGTTAATGAAAAGTAACGAAAAGCCAAAAACAGTTTTTGTGATTTGTGAGGTTTTATTTCCTAAAATACAAATCCAATGCATCAACACAACAAAGATCAAACAAGTCAAAGATTTCAAAATTCATATTTTCAAAATAACTATATTTTTATGAAACAATTAATATTATTGTCAAAACATTTGTCATGTCACATTTTTCATTGACTTTTTGCACTTTTGAAAAGATTTTCATTCAGTTTTTCTCTTTTTTCAATATCGATCATATTTGTATGAAAAAAAAAGTCCCATTTAAAAAAAAAAAACGTGATTTGTCATGTATTTCCCTTTTTTAATGTTTTTTTTAATGAAATTATGCTTATGAATATGGAAATTCATGATTTTATAATAAATATAATATTTAGGAATATTTTTGGCCAAAACATGATTTGTCATGTCATGTATTTTTTATTTTTTACTTTTACATTTTTCAACAGTTTTTCATGAAATTATGAAAATGAAGATTTATATTTTAAACATAACATTATTTATGGAAAAAAAGTGATATTTTTGTCAATATCAGGGACCATGAATTAACAAACAAATCACAGTATCATGTCACAGAGTAGACGAATCATTACTATTCGATGAAGAAATAAAATGAAAGTAAATATCGACCCTCCCGCAGAATAAAAAAAGCAAAATGTAATTGTTAACGCTCATCGTCAATTAAAGATATAGTGAAGAAAAAAAGAATAATTATAAATGTAGTAAAAGTTGCTTATATCTTTGATACACAGTAATATTTACACTGAGATTTACTCAAATACTTTTCACTATTGGTTTGTTTCAGATCCCAAAGACGAGTACCTGAAGGACCCAGTCGACGTGACATCTCCGTCTGGCTACAGCTTCCGCTTAGTTGCTAAGAAACTGAACTGGTATCAGGCTCTGAAGGAGTGCAGCAGCGATGGCGGACAGCTTGTTAGCATTCACAACGAAACCGCCAACAGAGATATGGCGCTGATCTCCAAGCGAGATGGATTTCCGCTCTGGACCGGTCTCTCCAGGTTGGATGTAAGTAAACCAGTCTAGGATGATTGGCTTTTCTTTTTTTTTTCTTCTTTCTTCAATAGATAGATTTGCCTTGTAGCATATTAAAAGTAGTCTTTGATGTTCCCATAGTTCAGCAGTTGGCCTTACGAGTGGTCCGATGGGACGGCCTTGAAGTTCCACCCCGAAGGGTTTCCGAGTACGGACGCCATTTCAGAGGAGAAATGCGTGTACGTGGACTCTACAGGAAGCTGGACTGCAGTGAGCTGCCTTGCCGAGATGGAGGGCGCCATTTGTTACAACAGCATTAAAAGTAAAAAGTTTGCACGTATAATATCTGGTAGCCAATTGGTTCACAAAGCTTAGAGATACAGGGGCAAGATCTTCAGTCAGACCTCATAACTACTGTTTGAATGGAGGAATTCACATACGGATGAACTCCTGAGGATTCCATCCACTATATTCCCTAGAGTTTTGCACAGAGTGGTGTAGAAAACAAAAAAAACATTGTCAGGTTCCTTGTATAGATCAGGTTTTTGGAACCCATTTCCATTGTAGCCTCAATTTCCTGTTCTCGGTTTGAAGATGAAGTCGATGTGGTTTTTGACACTTACTCAGATGTTTTCCTGCTCACCACCATACGTGAACCGTAAAGGTTTGTTGAGCTACCGCATCCTGACCTCTGTTATCTACAAAGTGTTTTCATAAAAAATTTGGTTGTCATTGTTGCTCTGTATTTTTCCATGTAAACTCGAATGCCATGTGTGGAGAATTCCAGGAGATTTCCTGGTTTTGATGGCACTATTACATACAGGTGTTTCTAATAAAGTAGCATTTATTGATTTATTTTATTTTATTATTATATATATATATTTTTTTTGTCAGAGCCTCGGACCTCTGTTCCGCACAATGTTAACTGTCCGGAGAGTAACGGGGAGGTTTCATGGATCCAGTATAAAGACTTCTGTTACGCCATCGTCATGACCATGTACAACACCTCGGTCTTCTCCAACATGAACGCACAAAATGTTTGTAAGGAATTGGGTACGTATTTGCACATTCAAGCCTGTTTTGAAAATGACTTGGGAAGCTCAGGTGATTTATTCCCTTAGCGCTTTCAGGTCTATGCCTGAGAAAACAAACACTGACGTTTTAATTTACTTGCATTAATGACCTAATAGTTTGTGCTTGCTTTGAGTTTATGACCTTTATTTTTATTAGAGAAAATCATAAATGATGATTAAGGAAGAACACAAAAACTGAGTGTCATGCCTTTATTCCCCCCTAGAGGGCGCGCCCCAAACTTTGAGAACCACTGTATTATACTTTTCCATTTTTTATCTTTAAATATGCAATCAACTTCCATAAAGTGCATTCCTGGGTTGCATGATGGTTGCAGGGTTTCTTGCATGGTTTCATCTTCTGTTCTCACCATGTTTGTTTTTCTAGGACTCCCCTGGATACTCTGGTTTTGATCCTCTGTCCACTGTACAGACTAAATATCTCGGCATACTCTATAAAACTGTCTATAAAACTGTGTAAATATTTAAAATGGAAAAAAAGGTGGTTCACGTCTTACTGTATACTTGTGTGCTTTCTTGGGCCGTGTCTAACCGTACAGTTGTATTGTATGCTTTCTAGAACCTTCCTCTCATCTTCTGACCATCAAGAATATGGACGAGAACGACTTTGTCACACGGCACGTTGCCGAAAACCCTCTCGCCACCTCCCGTGTTTGGTTGGGGCTGAGGACCATCAATAAAGGTACAGCAACAGTATGTGGAGACGTCTAAACCACTGCGCGTTTGTGTAACGTGATGTCGGAATAAACTGCATTAAACTGTTAAATCCACAGACGAAGCTGTGGTCTGGATGGATGGCAGCGAGCTCGATTTCTCCAACTGGGCTCACTATCAGCCCCGGCCCGGTTGCGCCGTTCTGGTGTCCATGAACGGAACGTGGAGCACGGCGAGCTGCACCAGGAGCCGCAGCCGCGTCGTCTGCAAGGCGTCTGCCAGTGAGTCGCCTTAAATCCCATTCTTTTAATCAGGAACTAGAAATATTTCTGTAATAATATTTTGAGAGGGAGCTGATTAACGGCAAGGTGTCTGTCATTATAATGAAATCTTTTTTTCATGCATTACAAATTTGTGCCCTGGATTATATGGAGTATTTCTTCTCCTCTCATTTCAGAATCTCAAGGTACTCCACTGGCCTTGTTCTTTTTCGTCTTCGTGCTGCTTTGCATCATCGGCCTCGTGGTCTTCGTCGTGTATAAAAAGACCCGGCATCGTTACACCTCGACGGTACGATACCGGAGGAACTTTGACGAAGCGGACAGCGCCAGTATGATCGCCGAGACGGAGTGACGGCGTAATCGCCGCGCAACCGCAAAACACAGACGAAGAACAAAACAAAAAAATCAGGTTCCTGTGCCTTTTCCCCCCAGTGTTAGGACTCGACACATTCAAACACCTCCAAGGCCTCGAGCAAAACGAATTCTTTGGTTTTTCTCTGTTTATACTGATCCGCCCAACGGCTGCAGGGGTTTTGGAGTGAATATCGCACAGGAATGTCGAATGATTACTTTGTAGATACTTAAAACAAACAAAAAATACGCAGCTTGTTTGTATTTTATTTAATTCGTTTTTATTTTTTTTATGCAAAGACAAATATTGGGTATGCTGCAGTATTTTTTTATGCCGTTCTGTGGCATCCTCGAGTTGAATTTTAGGCCTGACTAAGGTTTTTTTTTTCTCTAATGTTAATTGCACTTTGTAAAATATCTGAAACTGGGATCATTTTAAAGCTTTAATCCCGTTTCTTTTTCTTTTTTTTCCTCTCTTCCACAAAAACTCCGCCTTCTAAACTATCAAACTACCGTGTGCTCAGTCCGCTTGTTTAAATTTACCGATCTATTAGATGTAGTGATCAAAAAGAGGTTGGTTAGATGACGTTTATACACAGATCGTAGGCCCGACTTCACCACGAGCATCGAATCGCATCGGAAAACGTTCCGCCATGTGTGTGTGTGTGTGAATATCGTGAAAATTGTACAAGACTCAAAAACGTTACACATAACACAGCTATTATTTCAGACTTTTATTTACAGAGCGAACCTGAAATCACTCTTTCATTACACTGTGTAACAAAACGAATGTATCCGATGCCTTTATCTGACACGTGGCCTGACAGAGTTTACCTCTATTACTCTTTGCACTCAAACTACTGACATGTATTGCACTTTAAACGTGTTTTCTCGCCGACTGCTTCCAAACTCAAGCACAAAAGGAGGGTGTTTTTTTTTGGTTGTTGTTGTTTGTTTGTTTTTTTTTTTTATGAAAATGTGTCGAAGCGGCACTCGAACAGCGCAGGGATCGGATGCTTGTAAATGATCTGTAAATATCTTTTAAGCTTTTCATAGATTTTCTTTTAGATGTGTGAGACCAAAGAGGCTTCAAGAAATCGCAAAAATCTGATCCAGAGTGATCCTGCTCAGGTTTTCCTTCCTCCCCGATTCAATACATTTACTAAAGTGACTGTTCAGGTTTGCGTAATCAGACTCACTCAATAAAACGCCGTCTCTGTGATCTGGTGTCTGGTGTTTTTTTTTTTTTTTCTGTTGTGCTTCAAAACATGTGGGAGGTCCTTTTGCTTGAAGAAAGATTAGATAAGAACTTTATTGATCCTGAAGGAAATTGTTGTGCCAGAGACTGCTTCAGATTACAAGAAAAAAATAAATAAATAAAAAATATTTTGAAAAATGAACTAAATATTCTATATGTACATAAGTATTCAAAAACACCAGAGGGTGCTAATGAGCATTATCAAAAAGTTTCAAGAGTTTCAAATAATTTTGTACCGTGCCAACAGATGGCAGCACAAGGCTGCACACAGTCACAGGGAGCACCGACCTTTATAAGTCATTGTTCCAAAAGACATCGTCCTCTGTACATCGTGAGCTGTGAGCTGCGTTTTCATCATGGACAAGCAGGTTGGAACGAAGAGCAAACATGAAATTCTACATGAAAATAAAATTGTGATAAATATATACATATAATGGCACAGTGATTTTGTCAGTGTTCATCTGCTCCCTACAGAAAGGGGTTGTCTTCGTTGGTCTGTGGCTGAACGTTCTCCAGTAGGACTCCAGTGTTCGGTTTTCTCAACATTCCCCTCTCCAACACCTCAACCAGAGACTCCATCGCCATTCCTGATAAGCTTGAGCGTGATTGGCATCAATGGTCTTCACCCTGCTACCCCAGCACACGACAGTGTAGATGACACTGGCTACCACGGAGTGTTAGAACATCTGCAGCACGCTTCTCCAGACATTAAAGAGGAAGTACAGGTGACTCTGACCTGCATCTGTCTGTATTTAATCCATCCATTCCAGCTTGTCTATGGGAACACCAGGATATTTATAGCTGTCAACAACCTCAGTCTTTATGATATTGATTGGGGTGGGTAAGTCTTCAGCTTCCTAAAAATCTACACCACTCCACAAATATACAGCCGTCAACAGCAGGAGAAATGATTTGGGATTCCGATTTCGACCACTAGAGGGCAGAAATGCCCAGTGTACAATGATGTGATTGTCAAACTGCCCAGTTTTTTTTTTCATTCTATTTGGTTTTCAAGTGGATTTCAATTTGAAGAAATTCCCATTAATCAAAGATTATTATTATCATCATCATAGACAAATAATATTCTAAATAGAATATATTTATATTTAACAACACATTGAACTGAAGAATCGTAATAACGTAATGGGTTTAGATGATACAGTATGTTACACTTAAATGATGAAAATTGTTCTGATTATAATTAGCAAATTTTTCCTGGAATAGAAAAACAACGTGTAATAATCACACATTTAAAATGATTCTTAATAATATCAAGAGCTGATATTCTATATAACATGGTGCATTCATTGAATTATGATGATTAACTAAAGCAGATGTGGGAACAGGTGTGTTTTGTGTCTGATGATGGAATAAAGCTGATTATTTGTAAGAAATGGAGGAATAAATGTGGACTTACCCCCTGGAGAAGTGAACGGCGCTGAGCTTCAGGTCGGCCTGAGAGCACTTGGAAGCGTCTTGCTGAGCGAAACAAAAATACTGCCTCTGTCTCAGACCGAGCCTCGCTTCTCTCTTCCACCCCATGTATGGTGACACTTCAGACTATATATAGAGTTTACCTCCATTTTCAAAACTCATTTCAGTCTCCGAGTGAGCGTTAGGAAGAATGGATGCTCACTCAGGTGAGATGTGTGTATATATATACACGCTTTTGCATTATTCTTATCAAACATAACTGGTTAGAACCATCAGTAATACATTAGTAACACCCCCACCCCCATATGCAGTTCCCCCCAATGCACTGAGGCTTTGGGTTACTGATCAGAGAGTCAGGGGTTCAAGCCCTGGTATCACCAAGCTGCCACTCTTGGGGGCCATTGAGTAAGACCCTTGTGCTCCAGGGATGCTGTAGGATGTCTGACTCCAGCTTCCTCACATCACTGGGAATTTGACTGTGCTGTAATGTACACGTGAGAACTATAAAGCACCTTGTTTCCTTCCTATCAATTAAATGTAATTTTATTTTACTTTGGCAAGGAAAAACTTTTCCTTTCCTACGTGTTACTGCACCTGCTGTACCTGTGATTCATGAAAAATATTCCCACAACTGATCCTCTGCCCGATTATTCGACTCACAGTTTAGAGGAGCATATGGGAATAATGATTTGCACTGCAAAAGAATCAGGAAAAAAAATGGGGTATAATCTTTATATGAGTCGACTCTTGAATATAAGTGTCTCGAATATGACTCAAAGAGTCGATTCCTGATGAAATGATTCAGCTTTGAAACTTCAGCCTCTTGTTAAAAATAGTACTTGGCAACTGGAGCAGGAGGAAAGGAGCCTGAAGAGGAGCCTAGAAAGGACTCCATGGCAAGACGCAATAAATAAATAAATAAACAAACAAACAACGTTTTTATCATGTGCAAATATGAGTTTGAAGGATGTAGACCTCGGTGTTGGTGCCGTGATGCTCAGGATCAAAGGCAAACAAATAAACAAACAATAAAAAAAATAAAATAATTTATTAATAATTTTATGAAACAAAAAGTATGAATTTTTTGAATTTGTATTTGAGTAAATTGAGCGTAAGAGCATTAAATGTATGTTTGCTAATTCCCTTCCATCCAGTCGACCTGTAGTTCAGCCAAATGTAATCATCTGAGTGAGCATCAGAACATCAGAACATCACCGCAGCGTGAAGCTGCTCCCACATCCTTTTCCTCCTAACGTGCACTCGGAGACTGAAATGAGTTTTGAAAATGGAGGTAAACTCTATATATAGTCTGAAGTGTCACCATACATGGGGTGGAAGAGAGAAGCGAGGCTCGGTCTGAGACAGAGGCAGTATTTTTGTTTCGCTCAGCAAGACGCTTCCAAGTGCTCTCAGGCCGACCTGAAGCTCAGCGCCGTTCACTTCTCCAGGGGGTAAGTCCACATTTATTCCTCCATTTCTTACAAATAATCAGCTTTATTCCATCATCAGACACACAAGACACAGCTTTCAAACCTGTTCCCTGTTCATAATCATCATCAAAATAATAATATAATAATAATTATTCTAATAAATTCACAATAAAATGACTACGACGTGTTGTATAGAAGATCGACCTGTTTATGATCATGAAGGAAAGAATCTGGTTTCTGTGTCACGTAGTTACAAAGTTGACTTTTTGTAAAAATGTTTTAATGCTTTTCAATTTTTGTTTATGTTCATTCATGTTTTAATTAATGGAACATTTCGAGCATGAAACAAACAAACAAACAACCCCGAACACGAGCTTTTGTCTTTACACTATTATTGGAACTCTAGAGGAAAGTGTACAGTGCACTAATTTAGCTTAGTGAAGCTGTATTACACACACACACACACACACACACACACACACACACACACACACACA
>JAAIIK010000079.1:1530147-1542557 GCA_014706435.1 Silurus glanis
CACACACACACACACACACACACACACACACACACACACACACACACTAAAACATTTGTAGACAAGGATAACCTCAAAATCAATTCAGTATGGTGTGACTCTGTAACAGGAAACAGAATCGACTCACAACCAAATACCCTTCGTGTGAAATTGGTACTTTTTCAATACTTTTTTTTATTCTTTTGGTCCAATTTCATGTAAAAGTTTGACCTGTTCAAACTAATAGATTCTGATGTATCGCACGATGGAGCTCGAAGAATCCATCCTCATATTATAATATCGATTCTCCCTGTTTTCGTACATGCAAGATTCATATTTACTTCAAAGGAACGACTTGTTCTTCCTGCATCGTACAAACAAATGTGTCCGTCGTCTTGGCATCTTGAGATCGCTGCATCATTTGGGACCTTTTGGGAGAATTTTTGCACATGGAGGAAAGTTGATCATTCAGAGAAAACAACAGGCTCCAAGGAAAAAAAAAAACACTAAAGGCGAAGGAATGTAGAATTGGGAATGTAACAGAAGACAAATCCAGTCCATTGTTATTACTGTATTTAATAATAATAATAATAATAATAATAATAATAATAATAATGGATTGGGAAAATACTGTTCTGGAATCATTACTGGTCTTGGAATTACTTGGTATTGAATGGAAAAGAAAAGAAATGGAATCACCGGACCCTAGTTTTCATTCTGCTGAGACTGATGTGTGTGTGTGTGATCAGTGTGTGTTAAAAATGAATGCCCAGGATCAGTCTTTTCTCTTTCTCTGGGGTGTGGATCAGAGTTGTAACCGATAAGGAAATCTCAAATAAGGAATAAACCGCTATGAAGCATGAACCGGAGAACTTTGGAAGCTCTGAAGTTCCTTGTTAAAAGTACTTTGGATGAAATTTCTTCCTTTTCGAC
This sequence comes from Silurus glanis, assembly GCA_014706435.1. Lineage (NCBI taxonomy): Eukaryota > Metazoa > Chordata > Actinopteri > Siluriformes > Siluridae > Silurus > Silurus glanis. The sequence continues at coordinate 1,531,060 of JAAIIK010000079.1, forward strand.
GGAGTTTTAATATTTTTTTCATTCAAAAGTGTCGACTGTAGTAATGGATTCGAACTATGGAATGTGGTGTAATGAGAACACACAAGCTGAGTGATTCACACAGTGGCACATCCCAGTCCTCGGACCAAATTACAACACGTCATACTTTTTATCTGGTTATAGTTACATTTAATGCTGTGCAACATCCATGACGCAAGTTCGTTCTTATTAGCACTTGCGTTACAGCAGCTGTAAAAAAAGATATACTGGTCACTCCCATTTCAGAACCTGGAATTGGACAGATTTAACACAGACTGGTACAAACCTCCGAAATGCTTCACCTTTTCAGGTATTTTTACTGAATATAAAACCTTTCTAAACCAATCACTGACCTCAAACCAAAGTTTTGGGTTGTGAATGTTTCTATTCGTCTATTATGAATAATGAAGCTACACATGACTTTTTCATTAAAACATCTCTAATTAATGCTCAAACATCATGTACAGGAGAATGTTCTGGGAGGTGGTAGCTGTGGACCAGTAGGTTGTGAGTTCAAATCCCAGCACTACTAAAGGCCTTTAACCCTTAAATGCTCAGGTGTATATCTGTACCTGATCTGCTCAATGCTATAAATGTAAATTCTGCTGTAAATATAATATCTATTTCATGGTAACGTCAATGGCATTGTGGTTTATAGCAAAGACTGATTGATGATCATTGGGAATTGGAGGTTACTGGATGGTTAAATAACTTCAAAATAACATTATAGGGGTTTTTTTTTTTTTTGGTCTGATGGTGCAAAATTTAATGATGCATTATTTTTGTTTTTTGTGACAAAACAATTCCTTTACACAATGAACATTATAGTAAATATATTTACAATGTGAATTATTATAGTAGCAGAATAATTAGTATTAAATTGAGCGATTTTTTGGTTTAAGAAGTCAACCCAGAAACCAGGAACCTGGTCTTTTGAGGACCATATAACCAGTGTGACCAGTTTGTAGGAGCTTGTGTACATGTTATCTTCTTGTTTTTTTTTTTAACACAATGTGTTGACCTAAATGATCAGTAGCCTGTGGGTCTGTGTTTGAAGTTCTCCTGACATGCCAACGAGGGTCATGCCGCTTTATGAGAAAACACAGACACAAGTTGGACATCAGTATACCAGCTCAAAGCATGTTGTTCAGCAGATCTCATCGAGGTACGGGGCATCATCATGGATCAGACTGAACGCTGTTGAGTTGTGCACACTGGCACTTTGCTTGATAGGCTTACGGCAGCGGCTTTAACTAACACGGCTTTCCTTTCGCGCTCTTGGATCCTTGGATCCGCATGATCCTGGAGCTGCTGGAGAAAAGCTGATATGGATAAAACCTGAAAATCAGTGAAAATTATAAAATAATCAGGGATTCCAGCTCCTGCTGTGCTTATGGTGTTTCACTTTTGTTTTTGACCAACTTCAGTGGGTGGCTTTGAAAAAAAATTGCCAAAAGTATGTGGACACCCGACCATCATGCTCATATCTGGTTCTTAATTGAAAGCGCATAATGATTTAGAACTATAAAACACAAATCTGTCTCTTTACGAAGCTCCCATGCACAAAGCGAGCTCCATGAGGTGTGTCAATGTTGGAGTGGAAGATCTTGAGTGTCCTGCATAACCCCTGAGCTCCTTTGGGATGAACTGGAACACTGACTGGACCCAAGACCTTCTCAAACCACATCACATCACTACCTGGTCCTTCTAATTCTCTATAATTCTAGCTGAAAGATTCCCGGATTCCTGATTCCCAGAGCCGCACCCCAAAATCTAGTGGAAAGCCTTCCCTGAAGAATGGCAGGTAAAACTCCATGTTTAAAATGGGCAGGTATGGGTTTGACGGTTAGGTGTCCACATGAAAAGTATTCAGAGCTATAACATTTTGGTTGTTTTTTTTTTTTAATCGAGTGATATTATCGGCTATATTTTCCATCCAAAACTCTTCTTGCTCCTAGCGTACGTTCAGCAATACATCACAAAACAAACCCGGCTTCGTAAGCACACAATGGCACAATCGTAACACAAAGCTGCTTTAGAGAGCCGCTTCAAGCTGGAATTACACTGTGCTCTATAACGTGTCGGATTTTTACACTGACTGTTCGTCTGGATTCGGACAGGAAATCAAGCACCCAGTCAACGAAGAAGAGGCAGGTTGAGGCCACTGAGGTTATGGCAGAACCAGCCTATACAGTACCAGCCTTCAGAAAGAGGTGAGACTTGGCACATGCCACTATTCCCATTCAGGAGGCTATTTTAAGAGCCTAAGAGTGTCAGAAAGCACCTGAAGCCGAAACACATTAACTGTAAGTATAAATGACATCACCACTGTAACAACGTCTGGATATAAATGAATTTTTCTTCAAATGCGTGTGTATGTGTTATATACACATGCACGAGTTCCCAGTGAGTTCATTCCTCTGGATTTATTGCATTGTGCAGAACATTGCTCAATGTACATGCACCACTTGTTCCTCTACATTTGTTTTTATGGATAGAATGACAGTAAAATGTACTAGAGTTCAGTTTATCTGCTATATACAGTATGTATATATTCTGTGTGTGTGTGTGTTACAGGGAACCTGAAGGTATGGAGGAATATCAGCGTGTGTCCTCTCATCTCGGGAGGAATCTCACAACCCTGCAGGAAGAGCTGCACAGTATGAGAGTGGCCACTCATGAGCAAGTGGTAAATATTGAGATTACGAATGAGGTAAAGACCTTTTTTTTCCTTTAGAAACATTATATTGTTATATATTTTTTTAAAAATGCACAAGGACATTTTTCAAAATGTTCTGGCCATCGAATTAAGAGTCTACCTGAGCTGCAGTTCTATCCAGGATGTTCATCCTTCTATCACAGGTGAGAGCAATGAAGTACATCAGAAAAGAGCTTCCTGTCGAGATTCCCAAAGCCCCAGACTTCCTGCTGGGTCTGAGATCTCATACTGTGTGGGAGAAGACTCCTGTCAAGCTTTTCTGCACCGTCTCCGGTACCCCCACCCCTATCGTCCAATGGTTCGTACTTTAATCATTAAGTACAGTTTTTAGATGATTTGTAATTAAACGGTCAATAGTATTGGGACACCCCGTTTTTGTTGGAGGCACACAATTTCGTAGGATGTTTTCGGATGTAATAGCAGGAAACGTTTCCCCTCACTTGAACTGGGAGACCCAAACCTGTTCCAACGTGATGATGCCCTTTTGCACAAAGCCAGCTCCATGAAGATATGCTTTACATGGACATATAGATATACATACAACCCAACTGAACAAAGAATGTGAATGCTGACTGCATCCCAGGGCTCCTCACCTCACCTACATTAGCACCAGACTTTACTAACATCTTTATGGCTGAAAGAATCTCCACAAAATTTATTGGAACATCTTTCCAGGAAACCGGAGACTAATATAAGAGCAAACAGGAACGAAATATAGAATGGGATGTTAAAAAAATCAGGTGTCCACAAACTTTTGTACTTGTAGTGTATTTCCCATTGCTTTTAAAGGAATTCAGTTTACTACTGACGCTGGGAAAATGTTCCTATTACAACTCCTAACCATCAAGGAACAAATAGTGTGTGAATACACTGCACGTTTATTTTAATTGCACACAATTCTAATGAGCTATTTTAATTAACAACACTGATTAGGATGAACCATCGACGTGGTCCTCATGATATCTCATACTTGCCATGTACGTTCGCAGGTATAAGAACGGAGTTCCTGTCGACCCCCTGAGCGCACCCGGAAAATACAAAATCGAAAACAAATACGGAGTCCACAGTCTGATTATTAGCAGGTAGAAACACTTGACGATTATTTTATCGGATATAAAATGTATAAAATATCTACAACTGAACGATAGATTTAGAGTTAATCATGCACAGGAAAACAATCAGATACATTGGAATTCTTAATGTGTGTATTCTCTCTCTCTCTCTCTCTCTCTCTCTCTCTCACTATATATATATATATACATTTTTAGCTTAAAATTGACATGAGATCATTTGTGCTATTTTGAAATTTTTTTTTATTTCTTGAAAGAAACCAAACTGAATAAGAAATGCTTGGATAAGACATGCGATCAAATAAATCTGATTCAAACGAGTCACATCCAATAAATATAAATGTTAAAATCATTCAAACGAGACTCAAAAACTCCAAAAGCTTTGCTAATACAAACATATACACCCCAACAATTATTTAATAAAATACAGAGGTCACAGAATTGAACTCAGGAACATCCTGAAAGCTATAAAAGTGCATGGATTGGAGCTCAAACTCTTCTCTGTTTTAACCAGAGAGACTGAAAGGCTTCGCTGTGACAGTAAAAGTTTCCTATTTGGTCTGAGATCGGACCTTCCCTCGTGTACAAGACACCTCAGCTGTTCGTTCCTTACTGCTGAGCTGGGTGTCATTTAATGCCGGGAATGTCTGACATCCGAGTCCCATCCACTCAAGAGTTACAGTAGTGACACTCTCCCTCTCTCTGCCCTCGTAACCAATCAAGCCAATGCTCTTTACATTTTTTTTTTTTCCAAGTTATAAATCTAAACAGATTTTTCGTTTTGTTTTTTTAAAAAAATTAAACACACACTTGAAAACTGCTAAATTTGTTCTTGCCGATTTTTTTTTTGCCAGTCGAGAGGCTTTAAAATAGGCAGCTGGCAGAAGGTCACATTTCTTCTTTCTATTCTCACACCCTGAGCTCTCCTTCAAGACCAGCACTGCATTTTTCAGATCTCTCTGCCAGTTCGGTGTGCTCTCGCTGTGCTCGGATCGTGTTCCTTACCATGTTGTAGGCCTGCACCTAGGCAACACTAGGAACACTACAGGAGATGATTGGGGGACGTACAGGTTATACTTCAAAACCAGTGGTGGCCGAAGTACACAAACAATGCACTTGAGTTTAAAGTATTACTCCAGTAACAGTAAAAGTGTCCCTTTGAACGTTTTCTTGAGTAAAAGTTTAACAGTATTTGCCTTCAAATGGACCATCCAAGTACTATGATCTACTATGGTTATAACTCTCTGCTCAATCAACTCAGTTTATGTGAAAAGACTCGAATATTACTCTTAGCACACCGATCTATTAATAGAATGATATTAATTAGTCAAACACTAATTGATATCTATTAAAATTATAATTAACCCCAATAATAATTTTTTACTATTTTCAAAATAAAACGCAAAATGTTCCGCTTGCTGTTGAATTGATGCTCAACTGTATGTTAGCGTTACGTAGATGCCACCAAGCGCCAATCAAAACAAGTTCAAAACGGAGCGTGCGCTCAAACCTGATTGGTGGTTTGCTGCGTGTTTGACCAATTACGTTTTTATACGCTCATAAATAAAAAAGAGCGACGGATTTCGAAAATGTAGTTGAGTCAAAATTAAGATATTTGACTTTAGCTTGAAATGTAGTGAAGTTAAAGTCTCCCAAAATTGAAATACTTCTAATGTAAATCTACTCAAGTACAGTAACCAATTGCATTTCCATTCCATTTTCCTTTACGTTAAACATTTTGTTTGGTGAATTGTTGCTTTTTTTTTAATAGCCATTGCATTTTTTTTCCCCTTTAGATGCACAGTAGCCGATTCCGCAGTCTACAGCGCTGTGGCTACCAGCTCCCAGGGAAAGGTCACCTCGAAGGCCACAGTGTGTGTGAGAAGTACGATTTTCTCCTTTTCACACCCCCTTTAACCTCTTGTCCATTTGTCACCTTTCTGTGTATCTGCATTACTTTCGCCAACTGCTATGTCATTTCACGCAGGACCATCGGGGGCTGCAGAGAGCTCTTATCTACCAGGCCATGGTGAGACGCTCGGGCAAACACCCAGATCTGAAGAGCCTTCTTGAGATCGTTAGCTAGAAATAACATCCTTTGTCATGCTGTGTGCCATCATAAGGTCTAGATAAGACTTGGAAAATATGGTTTGTTTACAACTGATGCTAGGTTAGACGTACACCACAATTCTAACACATGATACCATGTGATCCAGCATGAGATTAACATTAACATTGTTTCTGTAGTATGCCAGTTTTTTTCTTAAAAAAAAGGACTGCGATGTTTAGGTGACATCTGTGGTGCCTTCAGTCATTTCCTCATCACTGCCCATGGAAAATCTAACCGTGTTTGTGTTTCCACTTCCCTGTAGCACCTTTGCCTTCTGATATCCGTCGTAGCAAGCTAGAAGTGACCCTGCTCGGTAGGTTCGGAGTGACATTTGGCACGGAGGGCGAGTCTTTGACTCTGGTGGCCAACATGGTGGTGGTGCCTGACCTTCCTAACCTGCCACCAGAGGTTATGTGGTATAGAGATGGTAAGTGTGTTTTAAATACCTCTCAAATTTGTAAAAAGAGCTGCATTGTTTACCCATGTGTGTGTGTGTGTGTGTATGTGTGTATGCACTTCTAGATACTTTACTGACACCATCTAGATGGGCTGAGATGTATGTCGGTGGTGGTTCTGCCAAGCTGACTTTACCCCACCTGAACAAGGATGACGAGGGTCTGTACACTCTGCGCATCTGGACCAAGGAAGGAACGACTGAGCACAGCGCCTACCTGTTTGTCAAGGGTTCGTTACACTTTGTGTTTTTTTCTTTTTTTTTTTTTATACGGATACAAATATTGGGACACCTGACTTTTCCACCCATATGTGGAAAACCACACACAATTCTACAGGAAGTGTTTGGATGCTGTAGCATGAAAGTCACATTTATTTAGTATAATATATGATCATCATCGTAGCTAATATCTAGTATTTTCAATTGTCCAAACTATATACTAATATACACTGATCAGGCATAACATTATGACATAATAACATTATGAGCGGTGAAGTGAGTAACACTGATTATCTCTTCATCGTGACACCTGCTAGTGGGTGGAATTTTTAGGCGGAAAATTTTGTCCTCAAAATTGTGTTAGAAGCAGGAAATATGGGCAAGCGTAAGGATATTGTGTTGGCTAGACGACTGAGCGTCTCCAAAACAGCATCTCTCACAAAAGTTCTCCAAGAAAGGAACAGTGGTGAACCGGCGACAGGGTCATGGGCAGCCAAAGCTCATTGATGCATGTAGAGCGAAGCTTGGCCCATGTGGACCGATCCAACAGTCGAGTCTGACGAATAAAGGTATATCTTAATGATAGGCAGATAGGTGGTCATAATGTTATGTCTGATCGGTTGCCATAAAATGATGTTCTTGCATGTTCTTGCGTTATTAAATCCACACATGTAATATCATCAAACAAGGACTAGAAGCATTTGAGAGATATTTTCTCTATACATGTATATACAGATGCTGCACCCTCAGTAGTCGGAGCCCCAGGAGCTCCTATGGATGTCGTAGCCTCCGATGCCAACAAGGATTATGTCCTCGTCTCCTGGAAGCCTCCCAACACCACCAGCGAGCCACAAATCACCGGTTACTTTGTGGACAGGTTAGCACATCATGTTCCCTTTGGTGGCAAGTTCATATAACAGACTTCGAAGAGTATATTTATTGGTTTATTTTATTATTAATATTTTTGAATAGTCGCAAATCTGGAACTGCAAACTGGGTCCAGTGCAACAGCACCCCAGTTAAAGTGTGTAAGTTTCCTGTGCATGGACTCACTGAGGGGGATTCCTATCATTTCCGAGTCCGGGCCGTGAACAGCGCGGGCATCAGTCTGCCGTCCAGGATGTCCAGTGGCGTGACTGCTGCTGATGTGGAAAGCGACGTAGAAGGTAGGCTTGTGCGACGATCCAGCAGGGATTTGATGCTCTTACAGTGTGTTCGGGTCGTTCAAGGAGTAAAATACTATTTAAGATTTACCTGCTGCACAGTGATATTGTGCATATTACTTTATTATATACTAAGCCATATTATATTTTAGTTTATACCATAGTCAGTCTAAATCAATCGAAGCATTACCTTTTAAAAGACCATCCAGTTCCGGTTCCATTCAAGGTAAGAGACCTATAGTAGACATTTTCTAATGACATTTCTGAGCTCCATGGAGGAGTTTTGGATGTGGTGGAACGTATAAAGTGATTTTTGATAAACATCTCGAGGCACAAGATGACTTTAATGAACTGGGGAAGGAAATGTTCAAATGAGAAATGAGAAGGAAAAACGGCACCAGGAGTTAACTCCAACAGCTTCATTATTTTAATAAAGACCAGCACACACACACACACACACACACACACACACACACACACACACACACATATATATATGTATATGTAATCTTCTGAGACTAGTTTATCCCTGTTTATGATTCAGAGCAGCAGACCTGTAATAACTTTAACTCCTTAGTGCTGGGAAGTGACTATGGTATAAGGTGATAATCCACAGCTAGGTGTGAGGTCGCTTCACCTCGGGTCGTTCTGCAGCAACATCCCGAAAGCACCTCACACCTAACCCTGGATTATCTCTTAGTTATGTGATTCAGGTTGTAAGATGATCCATATACATGACTACGGAAATATTATCTTTACTGCCACAACAGTGATTAAAATCGAGGGGAAGTATGATATTGCAATTCGTCAGGAGGAACTGCAAGAAGGTACTTTTCACGATATGCCACTGGTTCTATGAACTAACTCTTCTTTTCTTAAAGAATTTGCAGTACAAATAAAAAGCACTAATATTTAACATTGTGTTTTTCATCACATGAACTGCATGCACATCCATCCATCCATCCATCCATCTGTAGGGACACCATGATATTACCAGTTGACTCATGCATAAAGCAGAAGGAACAGTCAGGACCTATCGTAAAAATTCTATATCTGTTTATTAAATCCTACATTACACCATGATGCTGAAATACAAGTTATTTCAATGAAAATGTAACTGCTACATGAACCATTAGAGAGACGGCTATTTATATATAATACACTCCTGTTTATCAAAGAAGCATTTGAAGAAAGAAAACTCAACCCTAACCATAGATATAGATATATATTACACATACGTATATCAACTTGGTAAATAAGTCTACTGCAGTATTGAGTTGATGGGAGTAGGTTTTGGCTGGTCTGGTGGTTTTGCAATTAGCAACTTCAATGATTTCAATCCGTTGCTTCACAATTATTTACCAAATTAAACAAACTAAACCTCCGATTTAACCGTCATTAACATTCCCCACACGTGTTCTTTTCTAAAATCTTTTATGACAAAATAAATGCTTGCAATCTTTTGCTTTCATTATCTACACTATATGGACAAAAGTTAGTGGACACCTGGCTATAAGATTGGTATTGGGTTTTTGAACATCCCATTCCACATTTCTGGGAACCTCCATTGTTCCTGGAAGTGTAGGAAGTGTGCTTGTGGAGATTTGTGGTGAGATGAGGAGGCTGTGTGAAAGTGGTGGTTTAAGCCCCAGTATTGCCAAGCTGCCTCTTTTGGGCCCTTGAGCAGGGCCCTTAACCCTCTGTGCTCCAACATTGCTGGGAAACATGAAGAAAGAATTTCACTGTGCGGTAAAAAGTCCATGTGACAAGTATAACGCACCTTTTATTTCTGGGAAGTGGTAGCACAGTGGATGTTGGACATCTGATTGGAAGGTGGGTTCAAATCCCACCCCCACCAAGCTGCCACTGCTGGTCCCTTGAGCAAGGTCCTTAACCCTCAATTGCTCAGCTGTATAACAGTCGCTCTGGATAAGGGTATCTGCCAAATGCCATAAATGTAAAATGCTTGGGGTGCAGTCAGCATTCCGATTCATCCCAAAGGCGTTGAATAGGGTTTAGAGCTCTATAGCAGGAGATCTTTCATGCCAACCCATATCTTCATAGAGCTGGCTTTGTGCACAGGATTTGTGCATTGTCATGCTGGAACAGGTTTGAGTCTCCTATTTCAAGTGAAGGTAAAAAATGTCATGCTGCATCCGCAGTCATTATATATCATTTCGAGCGTCAAAATTTGTTTGCGAAAGAACCACATATGGCTGGAAATGTCAGGTGTCCCGATTCTTTTGCACACCATATAGTTTATTAGGTGATTTGGGGTTTTTTTCCCCCCTGATACAACTAAGTCGTATTCTAAACCAAATGTCCAATAAAAACCCATGCAAACTAAATGTAGTAAAATGTACGATGTTGTATTTCCAAATCAATCCCTGATCTGTTCTTATTCAGTGTATATCACAACGCCGGGACCCCCGACCGACGTGCATGCTACTGAAATAAATCAAACGTATATTGTTCTGAGCTGGAAACCACCCATTCCTCGAGGACGGGCAACTGTGTGGTACCTCATTGAGAAGGTGTGTGAGTGTGTGTGCAGCTATTTAGATTTGTCTTTATTCCCATAAAGCATTAATCAGATGTGAAGACGTTTTTTTTTTTTTAACACAAAGAGCATCAGAAGTCTTCCTCTATAATCCGTTTAATACACATTTAACTAGAAAAGGAGCGTATAGCTGTTGTATGTTTATTCCTTTTTTTTGTTTTTGCTGTTATTAGAAATAAATAACACTCGTTTATCTTTACAAACCACCGAAAATGCAGGAATTGTTTACTTCCCTGACCTGCTCTTTGCCTTGGTTGACTTTGTACTTGTCCTTTAGTCAGTGGGTGAGAGTAACTTGTGGCAGAGAGTCGACACGGGTGTACAAATACGCTCACCGCGTTGCCCTCTTTACGATCTGGAGGACAAGAAAGCGTACCGTTTCCGCGTTATCACGGTCAACAAGTACGGCCCAAGCGAGCCATCAGAACCCTCCGCTCTCATCCAGAAGGCAGACCCTTATGGTAAGCTGCTTTTCCTTCATAAAAAAAAAAAACTCCTGGCTAGATGTCGTCGTTAACTTTTGAAATCTAAATAATAGAGAAAGCATTCAATCAGTTTTATATTATAATCTTGCAACATGATTGTGATTCCCAAATAAAACCCATCCATTTTGCAAGTCTGAACAAACACTTGTATTAAACTTCAAATGCTTCTTTGATCATTTTGTCTCATGTGACGTATTTTTCAGGCATCGTTCCAAACATTGGTACGTACAAATCACAACGTTTTAAAGTGCAAGCATCGCCACTTTTTTGTTGTTGTTGTGAAGAGGACAGATGTTCACTGTAGTTGCATGTAACCATGTCACACACATCCCCCCCAACCAACCCCTGTGAACAAACACACACACACACTCCCAAAACTAAAACCAGTTTTACACTGTCAGATGTTTGGAAAAGTAAAAAGACAAAAACAAATACTTGAAATGAGAAATGCAATGGTAGAAGATGAAAGGAGCATAATTCAGTGGTAGAGGATGAAGGGAGCATGATGCAGTGGAAGAGGTAAAGGATAGAGAGATGAGTGGTGCAGTGGTAGAGGATGGAGAGATCAGTGGTACAGTGGTCGAGGATGGAAAGTGCTTGGTGCAGTGGTAGAGGATGGAGGGATCAGTGGTGCAGTGGTAAAGGATGGAGAGATCAGTGGTACAGTGGTAGAGGATGGAGAGATCAGTGGTGCAGTGGT
>JAAIIK010000079.1:1556124-1571819 GCA_014706435.1 Silurus glanis
GATAATGATCACGACGATAACGATGATGATGATGATGATGATGATGACTATGATGATGGTGACCTGGTTTCTCCCCGTGACGCGCTCCTCCTCTCCTCTCTGTTTCTCACTCGGTTCCTCTCTCAGGGCGCGGCTGCTGCAGGCTCCTCTGCCTGGTTCCCGCGAGCCGCTCACACGGACCTGACGCTGCCGCCGCGGCTGTATGGTGGTGGAACACACTTCAGAGATCTTCACATCTTTCTACGGACCGGCTTTATGGTTAAGCTACAATCTTCAATGAGTAAGCATATTCCAGTAAGTAAACCCGGGATTAACTCCAGGGCCGTAGTGGGGTTTTATAGAGATTTATTTTATTATTATTTAAACCGGTTTAAATAAAAACTCGCTCATTGTCCTAGCCTGGGATGCTAGCTAGCATTTAGCCCGGTTGGCTAGCTCTGAGGGACCTGAAAAGACGAATGATTTGACCTCATATGTTATATAATAATTTTATTGATTATTAAAAGTTTTTTTTTTAGTATAGCGGATTTATTTCGTGTTATTATTTTTTCGGGGGGCGGCGGCGACGACTCTGTCACCTGGTTAGCATTACGCTTCGGCTAAGTAGCTAGCTAACCCGAGGACTGTGTTTTGTAACTTGAGGTTTGTACAAAACAGGATTATTTTGTGTGTCTTTACCCGGTTTTAATGTGTTTATATATAAAGTGAACAATAAGGATCGAGTTAGGGGTTTAAAGACCTACAGATATTTCCAGGTTATTATCATTGGGCCTCAGGTTGTAGACTAACCAGCTGTGTGTGTGTGTGTGTGTATTTGCCGCATTCACATTATCAGTCTTGGAGACATTCCGGTGTTCCTCTGGTATCAGCTCTTGACCTGGATCTGGTCTTTATTTAGGACTTTGGGTATATCAAATCTGACTATTTATAAAGCCTGAACCTAGATCCAGAAACCTTGGGTGATCCTCTAATTGATGATCCAGATGGTTGAAGTTGATTGACCAGGCAGGAACCACAAGAGGAACCGTTTTTAAATATGTAATATTAATAGATACACACACACACACACTTGAAAAACACTGCAGGACGTAAGAAAACCCTTGACCAGGTTCCCAAAAATCATATTAACTGGTTAAGATCTTTGCCAGAGATTTCCTGTGTCTACATGTTGGGATATCTTCTGGAAAAAAAAACATCTTAAAGAAAGGTCTACCCAGGGTTCATATACATTTTCGAAAAGTATGAATTAATTTAATTTGAGTGATTTTCAGGTCTGGATTAGTATGGGGTGCCCTATTCAGTTTACCAAAAATATATATGTATATATGTGTGTATATATATATATATATATATTATTGACAAATGGAAATGACGCGTGTTGACGTGTCTTACGTTCAGACGTTTCAGTGTGGACGAGCAACTTTTGGGAGACGAATTGAAAACGAAAGTATGGACGTGGAAAACGCCGTTTTCATATTTATCCGGACTTGTGTAGATGTAGCCTCCGTGTGGACAGAAATCCAAAACGAAGAGGAAAAATGTGCGTTTTCAGGTGTTTTCGTTAATGGACTTTAATTCTGTTTTGTAGTTTCTTGGTGAATTGCACATGAACAATCCTTCTGTTGCTGTTGGATTGAAGGCTTTCAGTTAAAAAAATGAAATTAATAAATGATTCACATTGAAATGTTTTAGAATCGCAGTTTTAGTCAAATGCTGTACATCGAACGTGGTTTGGTGTCTTATAATATGGGCTCAAAAATCTGCATGTTTGAGTCTGGAGAAGTACGAATTTTTGAAATGAAAACCGTGTAGGAACACTTCATACCAGTTTATTAGTTTTGAGTAGATCAGAAAAACAAGAGCAGCTTACGTGTCATTGCCTTCAGATGATCTCAGGATGGTGGACATGTTCCCCGGGCCTACAGCATGACTGGGTTTTTCTTCTCCTCGTTCTCATCTGTGTGTCTTCCCTTTTGTTTTACCATTACAGCAGTTCTGTGGTGTATTGGGTCACACATTTATGGAGTTTCTGAAGGGCAGTGGAGACTACTGCCAGGCTCAGCACGGCGTATATGCGGACGAGTGAACGGCGAGCCCTGCTACCTCACCGGACGAGAGACTTGCGAGAGCGCTTCAACGTTGGCCTGGGCGGACACGGACAGCGGGGCGTCCACAAGCAGCCAGACCAGTCTGGATGGGGTAAAAAAAAGAAAATCTCCAGAAGTGCACTGACCTCGTTGGCCCTCTGTTTCCTTGCTCACCCTCGAGGACCAGCCTTTTTTTTAATTTAATTTATACATTTTTTTTTTCCATCAGTTACATTTTTTTTCTCGTTTCATTATTTCAGTTTGCTCTTTTCCCACCCTGTCCTCCTGATTTTCGGCTAATTATTTTTTCCTCATTTGGTGGGTTCGAGAAGTTTCCTTCCGAATTCTTTTTTTCCCCCCGGTATATTTCCGTATACCGGTTTTTCATCAACAATGGCTCGTATGAATAGACCTGCCCCTGTGGAGATCAAGTATAAAAACATGAGGTTCCTCATCACTCATAATCCAACCAATGCCACTCTAAACAAATTCATTGAGGTAAGTTGTTTTTCTTTTTTCTTTAATAGCAATGTACTTTTTATTAAAGGTTTCGGTTGAAGTTCGATAAAAAGCCGCAGTTCAGAAAATTCAGAGAAGCATGTTCTTGGACAAAGATTGCCAGGAACCCAAGTCAGAATGTGATATTGTTTTTTTAATTATACGTTCGTCTTTTTTCCTACTTTTACTGCAACCAAATCATTCTCACTCTGGTTTTTCAACAGGAACTAAAGAAGTATGGGGTGACAACGGTTGTTAGAGTGTGTGAGGCGACGTACGATGCCAACCTGGTGGCTAAAGATGGCATTCAGGTTCTGGTAAGTCCAGTTAAAAAGTGTGGTTACAGGCATAACAAGGGAAAAGCGCTCTCCTGCATTCAGTCTAACTCTGTTAGAAGAACTTTTCCTCTTCAGGTTTCACTTCACCCCTGAGATTATCCATTCCTCTGTTGATTAGTTTGGTGTGCTTTGGGTCGTTGGAATCCTGAAAAGTGAAATTTCTCATTATCTTAAGTGTTTTAGCGGAAGCATTAAGGTTTTGTGCCATATTTAATTGGGATTTGGAGCTATTCATTATTCCCTCCAGTTTGATTAAATCCCCAGTTCCAGCTGAAGATGGGGATAATAACATTCAGCGATTTGCATCGGCATAAATGTTAATACCGTGATGCATCGATTTTAAAAGTGTGCATCGGATACAGGTTGGCATTTGTATCACAAAGCATCATTTTGAACATATTTGCATTGGTAAAAAAATGTTTGATTATTAGTAGATGCGCAATTTCTTTTTTTATTTATTCACATCGAATCGGTTACTGCTTCATATGTATCTATAATATATTGTATCGTTGCCTATGCATCGAGATGCAAATCGCATTGGCCTCAGTTATAGAAATGCACATCCCTAGCCGGAGAAGAGCAGCCCCAAAATAGGATGCTACCACCTCCATGCTCCACCTTTGAAATAATGGGCTTTTGGTGATGCTCCCCACCCCATCCACCCCCAAACAATATCTTCTACAATTTTTTTTTTTTTATGTTTAGTTTCAGCAAACCGTAACACATTACTCCAAGCAGTTTTGTGAGATTGGATGTTTTCTCTATTTTCCGTCTTGCCACCCTACATCAGACCTCACAATTATATGAAGAATTCTGGGGACTGATGGCACACATAGGGAGCAACCACTAACTGCAAAAAAAAATCCTTTAGATGTTGTAGATGCTTGAATGTGATTGGTTCATTGACTTGATTTGAACAATAAATTCTATTTCAACCAGGGCGTGTAGGCATTTTTTTTTTTCCAATATATGTTGTTGCTTCAATTGAAAGATGAACGATGCAGAAATCCCCCAATGCTCAAATACCTCCTTCTCGATTGCTCTCACGAATCCTGCAGGATTGGCCGTTTGATGACGGAGCTCCTCCTTCGAACCAGATCGTTGAGGACTGGTTGAATCTGCTGCGGATTAAGTTCAGGGAGGAGCCCGGCTGCTGCGTCGCTGTTCATTGTGTGGCTGGCCTTGGGAGGTAACGTTTTGTATGAAATGACTGATCTGACTGTAGGCATTATGTAACGTTCTGTTATATGAGTGATATAAAAATCTGAAGGCCTAAGATTATATAAAAGTTTATGCTGTACTCCTTTAAAGCATTGGACTGTGTTTGTGTTCTAACATATGGCAAACGTGTGTGGACGCTTGACCATTTGATTTGCTGTGTTTTTTTTTTTTTTTTTTTTTTTTTTTTTTTTTTTTTTTTTTTTTTTTAAATCAGCTCATTTGTCATTTGTTATAATAACCTCCACTCTTCGGGGAAGATGTTCCACTAGAGTTTGGATTGTGCTTGTTGAGATGTGTGCTCATTCAGCCACAGTAAAGTCAGGTTCTGATGTAGGTTGAGGTGAGGAGGCCTGGAGTGCAGTCAGCGGTCCAATTCAAACATTCGGCCAAATAGTGAGGAGACCGCAAAGCTCGAATAAGACCATAGGAACTCAACAGTGCAGACGGATAAACGTTTGCTTGCTGTATAGTAATTATAGCCTGACAAAGCTCACAAAGCCTTCACTGAAACATATTACATTGGTTTGTTGTGTGTGTGTGTGTTTTTTCCTCCCCACAGAGCTCCAGTCCTTGTTGCCCTCGCTTTGATTGAGTGTGGAATGAAGTATGAAGATGCTGTCCAGTTCATCCGACAGTAAGATACCTACTACCCCTTTTGAGCACTCTCATTGCTGAGGAGATAAAGTCAGTCAGTGTGCCACCTCGTTAGGGATATATACTCACCATCCTCTTTATTAGGAACAATATATTAATACTGTGTAAATTTATATAGTGTAGTAATATATTATATTGTATAGGACCTTCAGGAGATTTTGCAGGAGACATTTAAAAAAAATTTTCACATCACATTAAATCCCTGTCCTGATGTTTGACGTAAATATTAACTGAAGCGTTCGACCGCTGCTGAAATGTGATTGCAGGCATTGAGGTGTTCCTAATATTGTGGCTGGTGAGGGTGTATATAGTTTTTTAGCATTTGAAATCTTTCTTGGGGAAGGAAGGGGAGCTCAGTGGTTAAGGCTCTGGGTTACTAATTGTAATGTTGGGGGTTCAAGCCCCGGTATTGCCAAGCTGCCACTCGGGGCCCTTAAACAAGGTCCTTAACTCTCAGTGCTCCAGGGGCGCTGTATCATGTCTGACCCTGCACTCTGACCCCAGCTTACTAACATCGCTGAAACAAGTATAAAGCACCTGTCTTTCTTTTTGCTTGGGGTATGTTACCTGTTCAATCATGTTAAAACAGGGTGATGCAGATACACATCAAGAGCTTCAGTTAATGTTCATATCAAACACCGGAATGAAGAAAATTAGATTTTCTTGGGGTTTTCACACAATGGTCTTTAGAGTTAACGCAGAATGGTTCTTTGCGTTTAACATCGTACCTTGAGACGGATGCATGAAAGAATAATATTACTAATAAGACTATATTAAAAATAAGACTAATCAAATCTCTTCGTTAAATTGTTCCATGTTTGTTTTGGGAAACCCATGAGCATTTTCCACATGCAGTCAGTTTGTTCTGTATCCGTTCATTGCCGCATCTCTCTTCTTTCAGGAAGCGTCGTGGAGCGTTCAACAGCAAGCAGCTCGTCTACCTGGAGAAATATCGCCCAAAGATGCGTCTTCGCTTCAAAGATCCAAACGGCCATCGCAACAACTGCTGCATCCAGTAGAGCTTTTGTTCGAAGCCCTGCCATTTAAAAAAAAATAATAATTCTGTAATGTGGATAGTTATTTCTCATCATTGGTGAACATGTAAAAAATGCTAAATAGAAAAAAAAAAAAAAAAAAAACACTCGTGCGTATCTCCCTTTTCGTGTTAATTTTACAGTGCAGCCTCTGTTGCCAAGGTGAGTGCTTGTGTAGGACCATGATCACATTTCCCTTGTTACAACTTTTGATTCCAGCCATTGTTTAAAAAAAAAATAATAATAATTTGTCGAAGCTGTTACAGGAGTGCGCTCTGCCAAACAGTATTTATTTTGTACAACTATACGACAGCGTAGGTATCATTTAAGTCTTTTATTTTGTTTCTGAAGATCTGAAAATGCCTTATTAAAACGATCGGAGGCAGGTTTATGGGGAGAACTCGATGGCATGTGAAGGAGCCCACCTGTGAAAACAGCTGCAGATATAAAGATATATATAGCAGGGAATTCATGAATTAGAAGAAAAAAATACATATATATTAAAAAATGAATTATAGTGTGTATGTGGAAGGTATGGGATCTAGTTTGTGTTTCCAAACTTCGTTTACTAATTACTGCCATGTCGATAGTGTGATCATTTTTTTTGTGTGTGTGTGTGTGTTTTGGCTTCAAACTGGACCTCTGCGATATTTTGTAAGCCTTTTTATTTGATGTGCGTAACTTAAAACACAAAAACATTTTATTGGATATTTGATTTATGTACGGTATTTGAGAACGTGTACTTTTAGATCGGCTATTTATACTATCACTGGGTATGTGTTTCAGTATAGTGAGAGAAGCTGTAACTGTTCACTGACGAGAGAAAAATAAAATAAAGGAACACAACGAGGACACTGGTCATGTGCACGTCTCGCGTCTTGAATCAGTCCTGATATCGGAGGCGATCCGTATAGAAAAACATGCCGAGCTTTATCAAAACCATTTATTTACCCATTTCCACAAATGTCGGTGTGACATTGAACCGAAAATAAATAAAACCACTGAAAAGTTCACACATTTGAATGTAAGAAGGGATACGGTAAATAGCGAGACACTTCATTACACTTCATTAACTGAACCAACTGAATGTTAAAATTGATTTACACTGATTTTTAATACGCTTTTTGTTTTGTTTTTAAATTCTGAAGGTGTAAAAAGTGTCATGGAGAATATGAAGAGCAGTCAGTGTGAGGTAAAGATCAACTGTATTTACATTATGTACGAGTTTAAACATTTTGCATTTCAAATGTGACCATACATATAGATTTAATGTTTCACGATTTTTACGGGGTGAAAATAACCCTCTCGATGGAAAATAAGAAAAGAATGAACAAATTCAAGTCTTTTCTAGGAAGTCTGTATATGCATACTGATTTATAGGAAATGTGATCAGTCACACTGTGATCACAGAAAAAGTACTACACTGGATACCCCTTCGAAATAAGGACTCCATCAGGGAAGGGGTTTTCTCCTTTTAGTCTCTGAACTTTTGTGGTCACTCTTTTTTTTTTTATTTTTTTATTTATTTTTTTATTTAAAGTGCGTCCGGTCCCTTTATGTTAGGGGGAGGCAGTGGTGGTGGTTCTTTGAGGACACACTGTGACGGCTCACAGTATCCGTTAAGACCGTGAGGCCCAGGTGGTCCTGGAATGCCGGCCATTCCTGGTTCACCACGAGGCCCTTTGATGCCGTCGCGTCCGTCATTGCCGTACGCCGGCTGCCCGGGTTCACCTGCAGAATCACAAAGACGTGTTCAAGCATAAATAAAGCATCTTTGTTTTCACCCCTAATCATTACAATATAGGAGTAGATTCTGAAATCTCTTGTGCTCAGAAGGTGTTGATGAATCTTCTCTGACAGTCGTTCAAATCACATTAATTTCACATTAATTTCTTCGCTCTCCTCACTAACCAGTCTGGTAGGGATTCAGTATAAAGGCTTATAATAATAAATAGATGTAAACTCTTTGCATTCCTTTGCAGAAAAATCTCGCACAGAAACGATTGCGGTTTATTCGACAAAGAAAAACTAGAGACTGCATTCACAGACGATTAGATGGCATTAAATGTATCTATAAACGGTTAAAAAACATGCAATTTTTTTCTTTTGACCTGAGCAGAACTCACCTGGTAGACCTGGTACCCCAGGAATGCCTTTAGGCCCTTGTACTGTAGGTCCTCTGTCTCCTCGGTCTCCAGTGTTACCTTTATTACACAATTATACACGGATCATAAATCTGCAAATTCTTCATTTACAATTTTTTTCTCCCACATGCCACAGCGTCATAATCCTGTACCTTTAGGTCCTTTTTGACCAATAATCCCAGGAGGCCCTTTAAGACCTGGCAACCCTCTGGCTCCTGTGTGTCCTGGGAAACCGCTCTCTCCAGGTGATCCAAGGGGGCCGGGTGGGCCGGGAGGACCTGGCAACCCGGCGACGCCGGACTCTGGCCTCGTTAAGCTTGCAGCAAGCTGAGCAAGCTGCTCTGTGATAGAACAGATTTGAGGCTTTAGTCAAGTTTGAGCTGGTACTAGATTAAACACACAACCTACATGTTACTCAGGCTTATAAAAGTCATTATATATTAAACACGGACCTTGCATAACCCTCATGCAGACGTGCTTGATGTGTTTGTCTGTTGGTCCTTTACCCTGAAAGATATCACAGAATATAAATTTTCCTACATGGACAAAACTTTATCCTGCTGTGGAATCACATGATTCACAGGAAGAACATTCTTGATGATTAAGCGGATTAGCAGCAAAAGCTTCCTCATGAAACTTGTCAGCTCTGATACTTCTAATCAGGATCCACTCGGCTTTCATGACAAGGATAATGAAGCTGCCATGGAGGAATAAAGAGCATAGCGTGGCGTACCGGTTGTCCCTGTGAGCCGGGTAAGCCTCGCTCTCCGCGGTCTCCCTGCATCCCTCTGGGTCCCGGGAGACCCGGTTCACCTTCAGTTCCCTGCTGTCCACGCATTCCCTCCGGACCTTTGTTTCCAGAATCGCCTGGTTTTCCCAGCTGAGGAACACAAGCAAGTGAGGTTTTAGGTACTGATCTGACACCGTGCTAATCCTAATGGAATTCTGGGATTTTGAACACAAATGAGGCCACACTCACCGAACCTTTCTCGCCTGGTTCCCCTTGATCACCCTGCAGGAAAGAGGAAAATCAACAGTAACTTATTATGAGCTTCAGCTTTTAGTTTCTGTTGAAGTGGTAGTTCAGTGGGATAAGATGTTGGACTTCTGATAATGGGTTCAAATCCCAGCACCACCAAGCTGGCACTGCTGGGCCTTCAGCAAGTCCCTTAACCCTCTCTTCAGCTCATCTGTATACTCTGAGATAACTGTAAGTCACTCTGGATAAGGGTGTCTTCCAAATGCCACACGTAAAATTCTACTGCAGACACAAATAAAGGAATAATGAATTCAAAATGATGTTTTACATACACCGTCGCCTTTTTCTCCTGGCGTGCCCTCTTCACCAGGTGCACCCTAAGCACACACACACAGTTTTCAGATTAAAATATTATCGATAAACAGACGAACAATTGGTTTTGTTCTGCTCAGACGTATAATACAGGCCTACCTGCTCCCCTTTTGGCCCGGTGAGTCCAACTGCGCCCTGATGACGATCAGAAAATTTGGTCAGTCAATTGTTGTAGAATTATAAAATTACATAAATACATATTACATAACTATTTCCGGCCTTGATACACGTTTCTTTTCATTTTCACATTCTTGTTTGGCGTATTAAATTGTCGCAAAGGTTATTAGCGTTAATTAAAACGATAAACGCTGCCGGATTGGGAATTCCCGATGTAGAGTCGCGCACGTCGGACAGAGCAGCTGAATTTTTCCGATCCGATTAGACAGAAGGGTACTCGATGGCAAGGACTCAGATAATAGAATCCAAGTTATACACTGTTTTTTTTTTTATATTTTGTAACGTGGAAATTGTACGATCAGGGAAGCCGTCTCCAGTGTCCGGGCTTTTTCTAGTGGACAGTCTGGTTTTCCGGGCACAATAGAATCGATTGGGGACATTTTATTTTTTATTTTTTTTGCTTATTCACATGACTCCAGTTTGAGAAATAAAAAAGAAAATGCGAGATAAAACTGAGGAAATGAGCAAATTTCAATATCACGATTAATAACAGAAAGTGATTCGTTTCACATCAAATTGAACTGTAAAAGGTTAAAAAACGGCACGTCCTGTGGAATCGTACGCAGATTGCCGGGGTGTAAGAGATATATATCAAGACTGCAGTGTTTCCCTCCTTACTTTTCATTAGTTTTGCATAATTGTGTGAATAAATACAACTCAATTTAAGACAAACTGGGTTTTTGTTTATTCCTTGCCTTACCCTGTCACCTTTCTGACCACGAAAACCGGCTTCACCTGGAAAACCAGGTAGACCGAGGTTCCCTTTAGGTCCCTGCACACAAGTACACACACACAAACACTGAAGCTTTTATGCATTAACTTGCAAACCACATAAAATCTTAAAAAAAAATATAAAAAAAAAAGAGGATATGACTTTGAGCTCAGTGTGTTGCCGTGGCCGGGGTTGGCTGTCGTAAGCTGCGCGTCTGTAGATGGGGCTGCTGATTGCCTGATGCCCTGGCTGTTTTTAGGAATTCCTGCTGAACAGAGGGTTCTTTCAGACCCCCCGTTCTACCCCGAATATCCTCTTACCAAAGAAAATAACCCTTGAGCAGCCGCAAGGCTTCAATAACAACACTCTATTCATTGCTCGATGGCTGGGTCGTAGCGAAGCAGCCTTTTATTAAGACGTTTCATTACGATTTGAATTGAGGCACGAAATCTGGAAATAGGGATACAAGACAATGTGATGGACTACAGCTAACACACCACACACACCTTTTTATCCAGAATGGAAGCTGTTTGTTTTTAGTATATACCCCAATTATACCTGCATCTGCCATTGTGGGTTCTCTTGTATATGAAACGTTGGAGTAAAACAGTTCCCTTTTGTTCCGTTCGATTTCCTTTTTTTCTTTCTTTCATTCGACGGTACTATTTTCTCTCATATATCTCATCCATTCTAGTAGATGGAGATCTAGTAGATACTTACCCTTGAACCTGGCTGCCCTTGAGGCCCATCTGGACCCCTCACCCCTCTCTCACCCTACAGAATCAAAGGGAGAGATGGAGAAAATGCAGAAGATGACACACAGAATGCTTACGGTACATGATTCCAAGAATCTCGTGTGTGTGTGTGTGTGTGTGTATATATGATGCTTGCCATGATACAGAAAAGGAAGCATACTCACTGTTCCACCTCTTGGCCCCACTGGTCCAACTTCACCCTGTTCTCCACGTTCACCCTGAAATCAATCAACCGAGCGTCATTACATTATATGGATTAAAGTTTGTGGACGCTTGAGCATGATATTGGTATGTGGTCTTTTACATTTCGTCCCCATTTACTGTTCCACTCTTCCGGGAACAGGTTCCAATGGATTTTTGAGTCTGCTTGGGGAGATTTTGTGGACATTCATTCAGCAAGTGTGATCCAATTCATTGTGATCAATTCAATAGGCTTAAGATCAGAACTCTGTAGCAGGAGATCATCCACTCCAACCCATGTATCCTCATAGAGCTGGTTTTTGTCCACTTTGTGTCTGCTAGAACAAATTTGGGACTCCTAGTTCAAGTGAAGGGAAAATGTCATGCTGGCGTATCCAAAGACATCTTGTACAATTGTGTGCCTCCGACCACACAGCAGGTGTCCCAATACTTTTGTTCATAGAATGTAGCAGGGAAAGAAACCTTAACTAGGGCAAAGCATCATCAATAACATTCGTTATTCCACAGAAAATCGACGTACTTGTTTTCCGTTGTTCCCGATCGGTCCTGCTACGCCTGGGTCACCAGAGTTTCCCTGCAGGAATTCATGACATCGTGAAGATTAAGGTTAATATACACATTGTAATCTGTCCATATATGTGTGGTGTACGTTAGTATTGAGATGTATATGATGTGCTTGATGTATATTAGGTCTCAACATGACTCAATTAAAAATCCCACCTTTTGTCCACTCTGCCCATTGGCACCTGGAATCCCTGGCAAACCCTAAGATAGAAAAAAAATGGTTTTATTTACTTTAGTACTTGTTTAAACGGACGCCTTTTATCCATTATATCCATCCCGGCAATTTCATGCACCTGAGCTGCAAAACCACAAAATTGTACCCTTTTTTTTTTTGTTTTTTTTGTTTTTTTGGAGTTCATTAAAAGGTCATGCTTACAGGCAGGCCTTGAGGGCCAGCATTGCCTGGAGGGCCTGCTTTCCCAGGGATTCCCTAAAATAAAACAGCAACAATTTAGAGATAATAAAAAAACAAAGCATTCCACATCCACAGGTTGCACATCGCTGAGCAAATCAAGTACACAAATTTTTTTATTTATGATCTTGTTTTATATATTACGTTCACGCCTGGCAATCCGGGGATTCCCTCACGCGCATCTATTCCTGGCAAGCCCTTTGGGAAAGAAACCAGGAAATGCACATTATACTTTCCTACTGAGATTTGAACGATCATGAAATGATCATGAATGTGGACTTACAGCTTGTCCTTTAGGTCCTGGTAAACCTAAAATGCCTGGAAGTCCCAGAATGCCCTTCGATGAAACAAAAATAAGAGAAAATGAATGATGTTCCTTTGAACCACCGTCTTGTGTCTTATTTTGGTTATGTTATACAGATTTATATAGTACGTAGTTCTGTAGGGGTAAACGTTTTGTTTGTTGATACTCACTGGAGCACCTCTTGGTCCAGTCTCGCCCACTTTTCCTCTTTGGCCCTGATCACCCTACAAGAAACGCTCATTATTTCACACAATCCTGAACGAATGCTTTAAACAAATACAGGAAACGAACGTAGGCATCAAATACGCTAAATGGTAACTACATTACAGATTTCTGTATCTGTTTGTAAAAGTGGATTATGTAGGTGTTGGTTTTAATATGGAAAAAAAAATTAACAAATGTCAGAGGGTTTGATCAGGTTTTGGAAAAGGGAAGAATCATGATGTTGATCAGCACATAAAAAGACCACGAGCACATGCAGGTTGGTTTAGGAAGAAAGAAAACTCACAGGAGCTCCTTGAATTCCCTGAGGACCCACGCTGCCGTCTACCCCACGAGAACCCTGTGAGAGGAAGTGTACAGGAATTTTTTAAGTAAATCAGCCTTATTTCAAGTAATTCATTATGTAGCTTGTGAATATGTTTCTTTACCCGGTCGCCTTTAGGACCCATCAAACCAGTGATTCCTCTGAGTCCCTGCGGACCCTGAAATTACATTGTGTGATTGAATAAACGAGCACGGTTCAATAAAGTAACACAGGCTAATATTTATCATTTGTATCAATAATATCCGATAATGTGATTTTCTTTTTTTTATTAGTCGATGAAAAGTTGTTTACAGTTTTTCCTTGCACTCCATGTTCTCCGAGGGGCCCTTGGTCTCCCTCTTCACCCTACGAGAAAACAGTACTTTTAAACAAATTCTCTACAAGATCTCCACTCTACAAATTCTAATCTCAATTTGGATTTTTCTAAAAAAAAATAAATAAATAAATAAAAAAGTCAAATATGACCAGCATCAAACTCTGGGAAACGTACAGGAACCCGTTTTATAGTTGTTACCTTGTGTCCTTGTCTTCCTGGTTCTCCAGATTCACCTTTGACACCTTTGTGGCCCTGCGTGCACAACGACCTGGCGTCACAATCACTTTAAGAAGAACATTAGCGCAATGTCAGAGTTCTGTCACTTTATTTTTGGTTTACCTTCATCCCTGCTTGTCCGCTATGGCCGTTCAGTCCACGCGTGCAGGAATTCGGACACTGCGAAACAATAGAAATGTCAAAAAGTGACGACTTTTCCTGAGCCAAGTCCATTCTTAAGGATGGAAATAACTAGACTACGAGAAACATAACAATTATGTCATGTTATAAAGCTGTTAATCATTTTGTATGAGTGGAAAATGTTTAATACACCAATTTCTTACCAATTCTTCACCACTCCAAACACCAGGAGGCCCCTACAAACACAGAAAAAAATCTTTAACCACGATCACGCTGAGATGATCAATCGCTAGAGAACTTGGATGATATTGCGAGACCTACTCTGGGTCCTGCCAGTCCTGGACGGCCCGTGGCGCCTCGCACTCCCCGGCTTCCCTGTTACGCATCACACACAGCATAAATACATCACCGGGTATCAGACGTGTGTATGACACTAAATATGTTTCGTAGTCTACATACTGGAGGTCCGGGTTTTCCTAATTCTCCTGGCAATCCATCCTCTCCGTCTGCACCCTTCCGAGGAAACATGCAAATCATTGAAAAGATGGTCGGCATGGAGACTACGAGAGATATATCTTTATTTATATTAGAAGTCATAATTAAAAAATATGAGTAAACTTACAGCTTCTCCGTCCTCTCCAACTCCCTGCAGGAGAAAGAAAAAAAATCTCGAATCAATTCATCAATAAAGTCAAACCGATCAATAAAAAATGTAATGATGTGCAACCATTAATACTATCCGGTGTGTAATTAGTGTATAATTATATATTTTATAAATTATTATTAATCTTGAAGTGGAAATCTCTGACATATATTTTAAAGCAATATACAAAATGATGATTATATAAATATTATAATATAATAAAATGATGTTCACTTACAGGTTTTCCTCTCAGGCCAGGATCACCGGGTTCACCCTAACGACATCCAAGAATTATAAGACAACTCGAAATGTGTCTGTATTGTCCTTCATGCAATGGATTTCTGCATTTATGACACTTACTTTTGATCCAATGGGCCCAACTGGACCAGGATCCCCAACAGGCCCAGTCAAACCCTGAGGAAATACACGCAGCCATTTACAGACTATATTCATTTCATTTTTTTATTTATTTATTTACCTGTGGCAAGAATGTGTGCAGACAAAAGAATCCCCATGTATTACCCATAACCTCGTCCTCCTGGTGTAATAAGACAGATGTGTGCAGCTGTATATGGTATTCACAAGAACTTCAACAAGGAACTATTTTATATTTGAGTTTAGTAACTTTATATAAGTTTAATGCTGAAATTCCCAATGGCGGAATTTCTCTTTAATTTCCTTATTATTAAATATTTTTCCTAAAACTATCTATATAAATGATTCTTCATTGGACATTATTTATTCACAGGCTGGTACACAATTAATGTCATTATCATGAAATGATATAGAATTAAATTAAAACTTTCATACATATAATAAAAGAATAATAATTATTTTCAAAATGATTCAAGATTTATATATAATGCTCAAATAATCCTAATGTCACATAAAATGATATAAAGCACCGAAATTCAGAACAATTTCAACTTGGAATTAAAGTGTAAACACTCGAAAATGGATTATTTGAGATCCAGAGGTCAAAGCTCCGCCCAACTTCCTCTACAGTATATAAAGCAGCGATGCAAATGATCATCTGAGTATAAAGGGTCTCCAAAGATCTGCCTCCAAAGTGTGTTCATTTCTCTACAACCCCCTTAACCACAGTGGTAGGAACAAATCTACTAATTTATTGCTGATGGAACAGATTATGAAGATGATGATGAACATGAAACCTCAAACAGTGAGCTTCATGGTTAGCAGGGACGACATACAGGGGACATTTTGTCTCGTCTCCTGTAGCATGAGGCACCATTCCATCCAAATCAGTGCCTGTCCACAGCCTTCGTCCTTATACACAAAAAGCCTTCTGTCTGCATGAAAGCCCATATGGGTCTCTCTCTCTCTCTCTCTCTCTCTCTCTCTCTCTCTCTCTCTCTCTCT